>OZ026627.1:78982643-79341428 GCA_964020975.1 Hermodice carunculata | reverse complement strand
AAGTAAACTTCCTTTTTTATTGTCCATATTTTTTAGTCCATTTTTTGGAAACAATTCATTCACATTTTTGTGTTATTACTTCTGAATACACAAGCTGATGATTCATTAATCACTTTTGTAATTCCTGCAGGCTGTTGTGGATATGTTCCCGGCAGATTTCAGCAGTCCAGACAACAGAGTCCCAGTTAATGGGTGCAGTGCGGAACTGACTTCTGAATCGGAAAGTTCCATGAAAAGTAGCGATTGATAAATCTAATTTGCGAGAATATGCTTTCATGAGCTGTGACATGGGGTCGTTAAGCAGGCGCAATGGGCGAAAATATTTTTTCTCGAAAGTGTATTAAAGTACAAGGCGGTTCGGACGGTCCAAAAAACAATGTGTGTTAGCCTTCAGTTAACGGGCTAGTGCACTTTGCGTCTTTCGATTACAATTTCCTTTCTGGTGCTCTTGCCATGTCACAAACCATGTAAACACACACACACACACACACACACACACACACACACACATACACACACACACATATATATATATATATATATATATATATATATATATATATATATATATATATATATATATATATATATATATATATATATATATATATATATATATATATATATATATATATGAATAATATAAATGTGTTTATATGTGTATAAATGACCAGTAGCCTCAAGTGCACTCCCTGGCCTTAAGCATATTCAACTCACCGTGACCAGACTGATCTCTACAGGCAGCTTTGCCATGACGGTCATTCACAGTGTTACCAGCGGACAATGAAGTCGGGTTCTTTTCCTGACCAGTCTCATGTATATTAAGAAAAAAATGGTGGTTGTTGTTTGCTACTGATGTCAAAAATTCAATGTCGTACCTGCCTGCAAAAATACGGGAGACTTGGAGGAAAATACTGCATATTTAAGACCGAGGAAATTGGCTTTCTCAATGCCGGCCTGCCTGTGAATCCACGTGAACCCTTTTTAAAGGTGTTTGCCCGACAGACATCCCAGATAGGGATTCCACAGAATACCTGGACTGAGTGGAGAAACATATCCAAGTGGAACAGGCAAAACTGGATGCTGTCCAACTTGACAAGGATGTAGAAATTGCAGAGCAGAATTTCTGAACACTTAATTTGAACATTGCTACTTCAGACAAGTGCACTAAGACATCTGTGGATAACATTTGGCGCCATTGTCCGGGAAGGGGTCATGTAACGTCGACTCTGAACGTTCATTCCCGGCTGTGGTTGGTATCATTGGTGAATAGAACGAAGCAACAAAAGCCACTGTCGTTAAGTTGAAGCCTCGGTCACATGTTTCTGCAGTAAAGTATCCCCCAAAAAATGTCTTATCGTGAATTACTCTTTGGTATGGAAGGGGTCTTGCAACAGCAAAAACACATTGGTTTGGACATTTCCCGATATGTGTCACATATGAGATTTGTGACACAGAAATCTTCCTTATACATCCATATCACTGAAGCTTTATTCAATTATGATGCGGAAATTACGAGTGCAGTTCTTTCAGGCAATTTAAAAGACTTGGTTGGTGCTGATCTCGAGGCTGTGGCTTTACACGTGCGCATGGATGCCACGTAGCAGTACATGTTCAGTCCGCCATGTCCTCTCGCTATGGCTATAATCGTACACAGGTGCCGTGTTCAGGTGCTGAGGGCAGCGATCTTGCATCGTGGCCACGGGATACTTGCTGGATGTTTGGCCGTAGACATTGCTATTTCAAAAACTTCAAACTATTGCATGTTTGTGGCACATGTCGATCGGCAGAGCACGTAATTTTGTCTTGTGGAAACTCTGATGATCTGCTATCTGATTCTTCTTCTTACACCAAGGTAACTTAAAAAAAAAGTCGGAACCAGCATAATAGCAGTTGATTTTGATGATGCAAGTGGTGCTATGCTAAATGCATCTGTTCATACATCATGTGTGATAAGGGACAAAAAAAATCAATGATCTGTTACAAAAATGCGTTCAATCGGATAACTATTATCTTGTTCAGGGTATCCTAGCACAACGTAAACCAGCTGCATGGGCCCATGCTTTGTTTTACAATCACAATGAGGATTCAGATGCTCGTTTTATCTTGGATGGCGTTTGTAACGGCCGTCGTGTCGTCGATGCACTGCAAAAAAAAACCAGTTTACAATTGTAAAAACAATCGTTCTTGTTAAAAATTCTTGTTTTTTAGGATGACACAGCTTGCAAACTGTCAACATTGTTATCCAATGAAATAAGGGACAGAAAATCAGTATTGCTACAATTAATCCGAGATGTACTCACGCCATGGGGGTCATTTGTAAACCAAATGGAAGTATATGGATTATCACTGACTGCAAGCGCCCTTTGTTGAAATCATCTTATAATTTTACAGACAATGTGTTTTCACATTTTCGTTGCGTATATATATATATATATATATTGTTACGAGGTGGCTTTACTTAGCATGTCTTGTGCCAACCTGGCCCTCAATAACAGAAAGAAAATAAAAACGCTACGCTTTTACTGCCGTGCACAGAACACAAAGACAAATCTTTTTGTTCAAATATATTGACTCACATTTTACACAAAAAACACATCACGGCGGAAACTGGCAGTTCATCTATAATGTCCGTACACTTGTTTGATAGGCTTTACACAAAGTGGTTGGCCAGGTCTGGTGTCCTGGCTTATCCAATCAACCTCCGGGCTGCAACTCGGAATCAGAGGGCAGTATCAGAAAAATAAAATAAAATCTAGAACATTATTTTGTAATTTTGTACAAACCGGTTTTAAATTGTCAGACCCAAACTGTGGTTTATTTTTTTCCAATTTTCTGGTCTTATCAATCATCAAAAATTAGACTTATTAATTTACAGGATTTGCTGTGCAATCTCAAGACAAACACTTGACAAATATCACACAAAACGCCACATTTGAGAGCTAACAAAGCTCTGAAAAATATATTAACACTGGTTTCCTCGTCAAAACTGGCTATTTCAAAGCCTACATCCTTTAATTAGTGAACCGCACAAATTCACAAATACAATATTGGAGCATACAAGTGCTCAAAAACGGCTTAACTACAACCTTACATTATTTTAAATGGTGGATTACACAAGATCCACAAAAATACAACATATATTGGAGCATACACAAGCTCTCAACTAACCAATACTCACGTTGAACGCCTGGCCACAAAAGGAACACTACCAATTTTTTAACGTGCACCCCGTTCGCTATATGCACGGGTCAGACATTTGAGATGTTTGACGGCAAACAGCAGTACACAGCCCTTTTTATTTGGGAGAGAAAGCCTAATCCTGTCCCCACTGTGGTCGCCTTTCACTCACCGGACCCATCAATAGATCTTTTTCACCCAATCAAAACCAAGCAAGATCGGCGATCACTCAACACTTCCTGGCATGATGGCACTTGGCATTTTAACTGTGTCAAGTTCCAAGTGTGCTTGCACTGCAGCTTAATTCTGCAGCCACAATATACATTTTATACAACACACTAACCCTCATGTTTTTAAACTTATCACCACATAACAATATATATATACATATATATATATATATATATATATATATATATATATATATTGCCATATATATATATATATATATGTGTGTGTGTGTGTGTGTGTGTGCACTGTTGACATTCACTGAGCGTATTGTTTGGTTAAAATTCACCCAGATGATCGTTTATATTTTGTTCTGTCGTGGTCTTTCTATGACAACATTACGTATATGCAAAATAACTTTTTTGTGTTTTGGAGCCAAAAGTGTCCCTTTCATATTTAGCCGCATAACACATTAGTAACAGGCATGGTGAGATCAAGAGGTTTTATTTGTTTTAATTACCGTGAAGAATCCATAACAATAGCAGATCCAAATGCTAAATGTTTAGAGGCTCAACATCAACTGATTACTTTATTAAGGTCGCTTGGTTTTTACATTGCATTGACAAAAGTGACCAGTGCAAAGAGAGTGTGTAGGTACCTTAGTATGGACATAGACACGTCGTTAATGCAACTGCGTTTACCACATGATAAAGTTGACAAGTTCCAGTGAGAGATCGGGTTTTGGGAAAGCAAATGATATGCAACAAAAAGACAAATTCAAAAGTGATGCGGAACATAAAGTCACTGTTGCAATGTGTATATATATATATATATTCCCCTGAAAGCTTATGTTTTTTAAGTATTCAATAGTGTGCCTTTTTTTTCTTTTTAGTTTATATTTACTCTTAAGCAACTTATGATAAAGCAAAAGGCTTAACCCCAACAATTTACGAGCTCTGAAAAAAATAGCAGTTATGATGTGTTCTGGGCGTATATCTTTCTAGCCTGAACAAAGCACATGTAGCAACGAGCAAACTATTACCCTCGGTTTTTAGTTGGGTACGTGTGTAATTTCAAAAAGTGACTAAGACTGTAACGGTCATAACGTTATTGCAGACACTGGGGCTTATAACTTAAGAAATATCGCGTATGTAAAAAAAATAGATACGGTTCTATACACCTACACAGTAAATCAAGAAAAAAAATCGCACAATGCCCGTCAATAGTAATTTTTTTTTTTTTTTTGATGCACCCTGAAACCGTATCTAGGTAAATTGCTAAGAATATACGCATGTATGTTAAGACCCCGACGTAGTCAATTACAGTGGAGTCGTATTTGCTATTTTGTTGTTGTTGTTGTTCTTAGTTGTGTGACGTAGGTTTCACCCCTGTCTTTTGCCTTTCCCCAATTGTCTCGTCGTGGGTTTACCCTGTACTTGTTCGACATCATTGTCTGTGACCCAGCTGTTTTAAATACGAATATACCTTCTCGCGCCTTCCGGCGCATATATCAAGGCGAAGAATCCTGTTGCGGGCCCCTGCTTCAGTGCTTGTCAACCGGCGTCCCTGTTCACTGGGAGTGGAAGAGTTCAGTTTACGTTACCTGCTTGCGGGCGCCTTGGGACTATGTTCCCCATCTCTTGTACATAGTTAACAGGCACATGGGAGCTAATAGTAAGTGCTTGTCCATTTCCCGTCGATTTGCTTCCAATTTTTGACGAGTATTCAACTCTTTATTTTTGCCCACGTGAAATTTGATGGAGTTATATCTGTTTTTTTTTTTTTTTATTCATGCGGTATTTTTTTTTTTTTTTAGCCGCACTTGTAACAAGCACGTAGGGTGCGTGTATTTGGCCAATGGACACTTCAATTCTGTAACTAACATGGGGTGGTTGTAACGCAGACACTGCAATAGTGTTCCTGTAAGTATATTAAGAAGTTTAATTTGATATTAAAATGTAAATGTACATACATATATAAACTCCTAACTAAATGTACGCATCGTTCTAAAAAGATAACATGTGAAAACGCGTTTTACTGGGTCATGCTTTTTGCCGTTAAAGTGCGCTTACATGCTTCGAGTTAATGAAATATATTGAGTTTTTTCAAACTTCATGTATTGTTTGGTAAAACTTTGGTGTTATACATATGCGCGTTGTATGTTTATAGAAAGACTTGCCAGGACGGGTATATGTCACGCTGTGTCAAGTAAGATGCACACGTATATGTCACGCTGTGTCAAGTAAGATGCACACGTATATGTCACGCTGTGTCAAGTAAAAGCATTATTGGAATTTCATATGATTGTTTCCAAACTAGAATTGAAGATTTTTGGGTTTTTTTCTTTGTTATATACGGTTGTGTCGTTCATTTGCACATATGACTCAACATTGTTGGTTTGGTACCTGTGCACGACGTGTTGAAGGGGCAAAATGCCGGGTATGTATTCCGTAATACTGTAAGCATAAGTTATTTGCTTTTCACGTCGTAGTTTAAAATGATTGACTGAGTATTTGTTATCATAAAGTACTTTGAAGTTTGACGGTAATCGTATCAACTTTGTGTGGTTTACAACTTTTTGCTCACGGTAATATAAGTGACAAAAGGGCCGCACTTAATGTATACAATTTGGACTTTTCGATTAAATGTAATTCTTTGAATTTAACTACTTTTGATATATGAATGTGGCTTGTATTTGTGATATACTATGTTAAAGGTTCGATTTTGATATGGAAATACTTAATGTTATGAATGTAATTGCAGTTAATGCGATGAGAGATGTACGCTGATTGGTAAACAACGGATTCGTACCTGGTGAGGTGTGCGCGGCCAGCATGATGTAAAGTGTACAAGATCAACGTTATTAAAGGCAGCAGTTCTGTGTGCACTCGTAGTTGTTCCGAGTTCTCAATTAGTCCCGTGTAGTTCACAGACCTGACCTGTTTTGAAAATAGTTTTACCAGTATCTCTTATTTGGGCAGAAACCAGCTCCTGCCTCTACGCTACCAACTTCTTGAATACATAAGGTAACGAAGACATGGTAATAAGTATCGAAATGTATTTTTAAAAATGTTTATTGGTGTACTACGGAGAGGTGTTTCCTAATCTCTACAACCATGTGTTTGTTCTTATCAGAAAATGATGAGGCATACCAATGAAGCCGACTGGATTTCAAGATCATTCCATTCATTTTCCATCTAATACGCAAATTTACACAGGTATGCAGGAAGAGATCACTGGATGCACACAATAGGGTTTCATTAACTTTTCACAAAGTGTATTTTTTGCATTCCTGGCTGGTATTTACAGTTAATTGTAATTTGAAATGATTTAAATGAAACAGAATATGTACTGGATGTGAAAATATTGTCTGTTATTCCGAAAAGTAGTGTTTTCATGTTTGAAAACGTGCTACGCTCTGCCCGGTTGACAGGTCCCATAATATGATCAGACCAAAAAACAACACTTTCGTTATCGTAATTCGCTCTCATACCAAGTAATTAAACAACGTTTATCTCTATAATTTATTGGGAGTTTCGATGGGAATCATATATTTTACCAGAACTAGAGTAAAGACAGTACTGGTAACATTTAACAAGGTAATCATGTCCTATGGACGAGGTCGAGGACATGGTGGAAGACAAGGCGCATGATCGTGGAACAGGGCAACCTTTGGCTGGAGCAGGGGGGCATAATCGGCCAACAGCAAGAGAAAATTATTTTCGCAGACGAGATTTCCGGAAAAATGTATCAAGGGCGATTCTATTACCTGTTGGGCTTGGGCTATACATGTCAAAAATATAGTAGGTATTTTTGGGGTTACCCAAGATACCTTATTGCGTGAGTTAGTTTTTTCACCTAACCCTAAGTGCACTTATGACAAGGTAAAAAGACAACTATATGCATGCCAACAGCAAGAGAAATGTATGTATGTATGTATGTATGTATGTATGTATGTATGTATATATATATATATATATATATATATATATATATATATATATATATATATATATATATATATATATATATATATACATAGGTAGTAATAGTATTCTTTTATTGACCATGGTCCAGAAAAGTGCGGAAGTAATTACAGTGCACACATATACATATATATATATATATATATATATATATATATATATATATATATATATATATATATATATATATATATATATATATATATATACATATATATATATATATATATATATACATATGTATACATATATATATATACATATATATATATACACATATATATATATATATATATATATACATATATATACATATATATATATATATATACCACTTTTTGCTTTCCCATAAGATGGAGAGAGAAAGGTATACATAAATATATATGTATATATGTATATATATACATATATATATACATATATATATATATATATATATATATATATATATATATATATATATATATATATATATATATATATATATATATACCTTTTTCTCTCCATCTTATGGGAAAGCAAAAAGTGGTATGCTTAGGACAGATGCTTAATGTATAAAAATGATATGACATCAATTTGCCAGGTATCAAGAAGGACGCAGGCACTTGTTGATGATGCTGAAATGCAGTTCACCATCTTGTATGAAAGGCATAGGGGGACTCCACACATTGTATGACACTTCTCCAGTCACCGGGCAATAGCTCTAGTGGTCAGTTATCTTGGCATCATTCTGTAAAAACCGGATAGATAAAAGAGAGAACGAGAGTGAGAGCGAAAGGGAGAGAGCGAGAGCGAGACAGCAGAAGAGAAGGAGAGCGAGAGAGAGAGAGAGAGAGAGAGAGAGAGAGAGAGAGAGAGAGAGAGAGAGAGAGAGAGAGAGAGAGAGAGAGAGAGAGCACATGATTATTTGCTTTCATCATCACATTTAAAGTAAATTTATGAAATTAAAAGAAAACAGTGTGACAGCATGTATAATTTACAAATACAAGTAAGTACATTTTATTCATTCCACTCTATGTACTGACATACCATCAAGAGGAAAAAAATTGGATTGCGATTATAGCTTTCCTTGCTGAAGCTTCTCTGGACCGGTGCCGCAGGGGATATTGATGGCGAACTTAGAACATTATGTATATATTTACACATATTTACATTTGCATAAATATGTGGAAATATTATCATATGACAGCAAGTGTACAAAATGTGTGGCTTAGGTCTTGATTTTGGACAATGTGAGTCTTTAAAGACATGTGTCCTTGATTTTAATTCTAGAAATTTTACAGAATGCTCTCGGACACATGTCTTCAAAGACCCATCTTTCCCCGAATCGAGACCTACACTACAAATTTTGTAAAGCTGCTGTCACATTATTCATGTTTAGATGCAGATGCCCCTGCTGAATATATATATATATATATATATATATATATATATATATATATATATATATATATATATATATATATATATATATATATATATATATATATATGTATGTATGTATGTGTGTGTGTGTTAGTATAAATATACTAAACATTATGGGAAGGTGCTTTTCATTTTCCTTATTGACAAGAAGATTAATGATTATAAGTTATATTGTTATTAAAATTAAAGTTCCTAGATGTTCTTCTTTGTTTTCATTGTAATTAGTAATAAAATATATGAATTGTGTGCTTGCAGGACACTTATCGAGTTACTACGCCAGATCCTTCACACACTTCACAAGCCTCACGATGACGTTTTGGGTTTTTTCTCCAATAAAACTCAGTTTTTAACTTGCTCAACCAAAGTTTACAATGGTGAAATCTGTATTGTGTGAATTTCATTCTCATATCTCAAAATTTCCAACTCAACTTCAACATCTCGGAAGTATGCTATGCTTGACATTCTACACAGGAATTCAAATGAACTGCATGAACAGTTAAAACTTTCAAACGTTTCAAGGTATTACAATAAGTGTTTGAGGAGGATATGAAATCGCTGCAGCAAAGTTGTTTTGTTTGGTCTAAATTTTTCACTGATATGAAGTTTTCGGTAAGGTTAAATAAGTGTCATTTTGTTCTTTCCTCTAATTAAGTATTAACTTTCATCGAAAAATAAAGAGGCTTAATCAGCCAAAAATACCTTACCCACAGTGTTGCAAGCGTGATGCAGTCAGAAATGAAATGAGGAAAGTGCATGTAAATTCGGTTATGTAGGAGTACATATTCATATTTAACTAAAGCAAGCAGATTTTAAAAACATAATGGATATACACTAATGTAATTGCAAGGGGAATTCTGAGTTTGGAGACAGAACAATTTTATTCTGAACTTCGTCTGTGCCAAAAGTTGTCTTGGTAATGCCTTTCATGGACATGACAGATACATCAAAGTCAGATAAGCCCCTTTCATTATAACAGTAGCTGCCCTGACTTCGGCGTAGTGTAAAATTTAATGTAGCTCATGGCGTTCAAACATCACAGTCACACACTTACCTTCTTTATATAAATTATCAAACGTTCGTTACGCACAATATGTAATCATTGCTTTATGATACTTCATACCCTTCTGTTATCACCCATTTTCAGATACAACTCAGCAAATTTGATGAAGTATGAAATGCACATTATTGCATATACCGTGTACACTCTAATCATTGTATTTGAATAAAATACTAAATAAGGTTATATATTAAATATTGAACAGAGCCTGTAGGGACTTTAATCTCCTTTTGTGGCTTTAAAAGGTCTGAGGTAGCAGAGGTAGGGGAAAGTAATGCTAGAATTCAATGCCACAATGGTAACTTTCAAGAAAGAAGTTGGCTCCTAACAACCATATCAGTCATAATCAGTCATGAAAATGCAATTTTACTAATTAAATTTACAGCTTTTTCCATTTGTACCTTTCTAACAAATACATGAATATATTTTTTTGCAATTTCGGTATGGATGAGCATATTTACCTATCGACCACAATTGCCTACACCCCTGTGTCTGGGCCTTAACCCCCTACACAATTGAGTTAGGACTCAGTTGTTCTGAAACGACAGTCCTGGAGGTATCAGAAAAGAAGTGAACTGTGAAAAAAACATGGTGGGTGCCAAGTGGGCAGTCGTATGGTCCTGTAAGGCATTGTCAAGTTGAACGGGTCGACCAGCTCGTGGCCTGGTAGATCTTAGGGCATCTGCCTGATACATGTCTGAGACAAGATCTAAGCCTAATATAGGTAGGTTGGCCTAAAATCTACATCCCATTCTAAACCCAGAGGGTGCCAAAAACTGGAACACAGTGGCTGCCCTCAGAGGACAAGTGAAGTCTAATGGACAAGAATCAAGAACCTATGCAAAGGCGCTTTCTACGCCTGCAATGATGTAAATGTCCTCTCCCATGTACAAAGGTAATGCTTTGAAGATCTATAGAAAGATCACATACAGCTGAAGAAAGTAATAGAGGACAGTATTGAAACTGTGAAAACGAGAGTAAAAGCACTTAAAGATGAAAACAAACAACTGCAGAAAGAGCTTGATGAGGTGAAAATACATGCTATAGAGAATAAGCAGTATTCAAGAAAGTGCAGTGCCAAATCTTAGGCCTATCTCATGAACCAGCTGAAACTGTCTGCAGAACATGGCAGATCTCATAAAGAGCAGGTTAAACATATCCCTGGAGCCCAAAGATATTGAGGTGGCACACAGGTTACATAGTGGGAGCAATAACACCGATCCAAAGCCAGGTATCGTGAGATTTTAATACAGAGATGTGAAGATGTCAGTGATGAGGGCCAGAAGAACATTAAAGGGGAGTGCCATAATAGTAGCAGATGACCAACGCAAGCACATGTGTATGGTGTACAATCATGTCCGAAAACATCCCAGAGTGAAAGACTCTTGGACCTGGCAGCCCAAAATTTCCTTCAAGGACCCAAATCATTGAGTGAACAGGGTCAGATATGGACAAAACGTTAACTCCTTCCTCAATCATCTCAGTTATGCTGACACTAAATAGAACGAAGATGAAAAGGAAAAAGGACCAAGGAAAAAAAGAGGAAAACATACAAATGTGTGTTTGTTTTCTTTATTAAATCTTTTCTGTTCCAAGAGTTACGTGGTAAGTTTTTTTGTGCATAGCAATTAAACAATAGGTTTAGCATTTTTAGGATTTTAATGATTTTTGGTGATTAACTAAATTTTTTTAAGTGCCACCTATCTACCGTCTTGTAGCTTGTGCTTTTTAACATCTTCCCAATAATGCCCATGCACATGAGCATGCATGGATGCTATACGAGCCTAAGACCAAGTATATGTATTTGTCTACAACCACTGAAAACTTACGAGCTTACACATGTATCAGTTTCACATACACACTAGATATGATACCAAGCTTGGTGTCTGGATTTTCGTATTGTGGGGGGGAAGTGGTAGGTTTTGCATTGTGGTTGGAGGCACTCCTGCTGAGCAGAGCTAAGAAAGGCCCAGGCTTCTCTGCAACAGCCATCCCATCCTGGTGGCAGTGGGTTTTACCACCACATTTTTTATGACAATTCACAAACTGTGATGTAGGCTGGTTTGAACATAGCTGCATATGTATTTGAAGATATACCTTTGTGGTTTAGGTAAGAAAAAATATTATACTGCTCTCCCAAGTTTGGTGTAAACAGAAATATATTGGGTTAATGTACGCATGACATTGGCTTGAGAATGCGTTTTGCGTTTTTTTAAATGCTTTGCCAAGGATCGTTTTGCTTCATGACATATTCTCCTTGACCTATACTAGGGTGCTTACTTTAGCAATGTGCTCTCTGTATAGAGGTACTGAATGCACGTGCACTAATTGTGTGACCATAGTGGCTCCATTTTCATGTGTTTAGCTAAATAGGTTCATGCAAGAATATTGTTATTCCAGAACAGGAGGTACTGCTGTTATAATCATATTCTCCTCCAGTGTGCATGTGCATACATTTTTCTCTAAGTGCCAGTTACACAAAAGGTAATGAATATGGATAATATATTTACTTATTCATTTGCTATCTGATATTTTATATCATAAGAACATACACTTTATCATGGAGTTTATATGTTGTCAATCAATACGGCTTCATGTGTACTTTTTGCTGGCAACTTAAAAAGCAGAGGTGTTACCCAATACCTGGTGATGTACGCCTAAACTAGGGTAAGGGACATATGTTCTCTTTCCACATCTTAAACTGTTTGCATAGTATTGTACACAAGCCATATATTTTTCGGTGGATAAGTTGCATGCACAAGAAATGTAATGGTTTTTTTTGTTTTGTAAACTAATACCAGATATACGATAATAAGGTTCAATAACATTATATAGTCCTATCTCTTAGCTAGGACTTCAGTATGGTCATATCTCTTAGTTAGTTCATGTTTGGATTCAGTTTATCACCTGTTCAGACTGACCGGTGATATTAATAGGGCAAACTTGCGTTCGTATTGCCATTCGCTGTAATATTGAGACATCGCATTGTCTTTTTATGTGCCTCAAGCTTTATTATACTTCACACTTGCTATACACTTTGTGTGGATTAGTCGCTCTTTGGTGTCAAGGTTTCAGGGGAGACATGTCCCCTTGTAAGTCATACTTCCCTCAATGGCTCGGAATACAAATGGAAATGCGAGATAAACATGTAGGTACCTTTTTGTTAGTGACACCTCTCTCATCTGTGTCAGGAATAAGGGTGGGGAGGTCTCTTTCTGTAGGTGGCTCCCTGCTTGTATTCATGTATGTTCGTGCTGGCATAACATGTATACTATATTTGGGTACAGTACATGTACTTTTCTTTTCTCCCAAGATCACACTGGGAAACATTCTAGTCTACAGCGGGTATGGTCCCAATCCCAGCCACATCATGTATAAGTATTGTAGTAAATATCAAATTTTGATAGGAGGCAGATAATTCTTTCTGTGTGTTAGATTGCTTGACCATGTGACAATGGGAGTTAAAATATCCACCTGACCTCATGTTGGATTTTAATTGTTTTAGTCCTGTGTGTCATGTGTTTCTCGTCCCCGTCTGGTGGCATTTACACTGTTCTCTTAGTTTGCAACCATACAAAGAACCAATTTATGCCAGAGGCCACATCTTTGTCTGATTGTAAAATGTTTTGTATTGTCTTTGTTCATTTCTAAACTAGGCAAAATTAATAACCCTCCACTAAAAGCAATTCTTATATAAAAACACACACACACATATTTTGAATATATTCAATGTTTGTTTTATTCCGTATACACTTTAGAGTAGATCTGTAGAAGAAATTCTGATCAAATGAAGTTACGCTTCATTGCACAGTGTCAATAAGCAGACAAGATCTGGATCACAAGTTCGCAAGAGTACCTGTAGAGTGCTCAAACATGCATATGAACTGAGTGCAGAGTACCATCAGAAGTTATCACAGATGGTGCTTGGTTGCATCAAAAGTTATCACAGACTGTACTTATAGTTAAGGCATTTTCTGAGTTCAACAGAGCAGAAATTGACTCATCAATGTGTCACATAAAGCACCTTTAAATGTCCATTCAATAGGATGTGTAGCCACCATGGTTGTCAATGCACTGTTGGCAGCGTTTCTGCACACTGTAGACGAGCTTTCTCACAAATGCCTGAGGTATACTGTCCCACTCCTCCAGAAGATAACGCCGTAGATCTGCGAAGTGCGAGTTAGGACCCATCTTCTGTTACACATTTCTTTTCATATGGCTCCACACGTGCTCAATCCGGTTCACGTCAGGTGAGCATGCTGGCCATTCCATCACTGAAACACTCAGGTAATCACGAACCACAGCTGAAACATGTGGCCTGGCATTGTCGTGCATCAGCATCAAGTTGTCTCCAATGGCACCTGCATATGGAATAACATGGGTTTCCAGGACATCCGTTATGTACCGTCTGCTTGTCATTGTTCCTTCCATGATGACGAGGTCTGTCTTGCCATTAGCAAAGATGCCTGCCCAGACCATGATGCTGCCCCCTCCGTATGCTGAACACAACAAGCAGCGTGTCTCTCCCCACACCGTCTCCATGCACGAACACGTCCATCACTTCTGTGGAGGGAAACGCGACACTCATCAGTGAAGAGAACATTGCTCCATCCTGCATGTGTTGTACAGACATGTTCTCTTGTCCTCTGCAACCGAGCAACCTTGTGACGTGGGGTTAGAAGCGGCTTTTTCACCATGCTCCGGGACCTTAAACCAGCAGCATGCGGTCTGTTACGAACAGTCTTGGTGGACATGCGTCTTTGGTGAGGATTGGTTCTCTCCAGCTGGCTCTGAATATCAGGACCTGTGTGGCTCCTACTCCTCAGTGCTGCATTGACGATGAAACGGTCTTGTTGCCTGGTGGTCAGCTTTGGCCTTCCCGGGCATGGCAAATCTGCAACATCATTTGTGTTTCGGTATTTTCTCAACAACTCATTGATGGATTTGTGGTTCACACCCATTGCCCGTGCGACAGGTCTGCAACTTTCAACATGTAGGTAGGAAGTATACGCCACAATCTGTGCCATGGAGAGTGATTAATATAGGCTTGGCCTGCTTCGCAATCCATGTAAAAGATATGGGTCTATACTTTTAACTTTCACCGGCTTCAATGCGACCTATGGCTCTTGCCCTGTCCATTTTGGATACCCTTGGCATGGTGATGTTCACAGTTTGACCAGTGATGGCGAATCCATAACTGACGGAAAAAAAACCCATGCCTTTATACCGATGATTGGCACAGTTTCTGGCCACAATACACAGGCATGGTGAGAAAAATCAATGGTCAGGAGGATGTTAACAGGGGCAGGAAGGATCATTTATGATCCTTTCTGGGAAGTGCACTTTTTGACTTTGTGTCACATTCAGCCCATGTGCAGTGAAGCATGGGCTCTAACTCTGCTCATCTTTACACATGATGTAATCAAAGGATTATGCTACACATATATGTGCATATCTTTAAATTACCTAAAAAAGTATAGGTACACCACAAATTATTTTAGTGGAGGGTTAATAATTTTGCCTAGTTTATATGTTTCATATGTATATATATATATATATATATATGTATATATATATATATATATATATATATATATATATATATATATATATATATATATATATATATATATATATATATATATATATATATATATATACATATATATATACATATACATATATATATACATATACATATACATATATATATATACATATACATATATATGTATATATATATATATATATATATATATATATATATATATATATATATATATATATATATATATATATATATATATATATATATATATATATATATTTAAGAACTTCCAAAGAAGAACTGGCATTAATTTTAACTATCTCTGGAAAAACAATGCAAATTTAGGCATACTGTCATACAATGTCAGAGGTCTAAGACACCCACAGTAAGGAAAAGGAATGTGTATGTGGCTTCGAAAGAAGGAACACTAGTGCAAGAGGTACACGGGACTGAGGACATCGAAAAATTATGGTATGTAGAATAGAGAAAAGCAGCATTTTTTTCTCATGGCACTAATAATGCAAGAGGAAAAAGAAATTTATTCAAAAATGACTTAGATCATAAAATACATGGAATAATTAAAGATGAGTCAGGCCGTTACATAATTTTGGACATAAAGATTCAATTAAACAGAATAAATTTGGCAAATATCTATGGAAATAATATATATTCACCTGAAACATATTCAAAATTTAAAGAGTAGATTGAGAATATAGATAGTGACAACAGAATTATAGCAGGTCACCATAATTTTGTGCAAAACGCAATTAAAGATAAAGGAGGAGGTACTCTGGTAACCAACGCAAAATACAAGAATTAATTCAAGTATGGATGGAGGAGTCAGATGCAATGGATATATGGAGAGTGAAAAACCCAATTATCCTCAGATCAATACCGAAAAGGAAAAATTCGACCTGCATACAATGTAAGCTTGTCTTCTTTCTGATTTTGTTCAGTCAAACTGGTTTTGCTAGTGGAACAAATATTTTACCAGGATGTAAATCTGACCATTCAGCTGTTTAAATTTAGTTTTAAAAGAAAGTTAACGTGGACCTGGATTTTGAAAATTTAATTGCTCTTTCTTGTGAGAATTTCATTATGTTCAAGAAATTAAACAAAGTATTACAGGAATTTATTGAAAATACCAAAACCAAAATGATATTATAATTTAGAAAATGATCAAAAGGAAAATCCGTGCTAAAACAATGCAAATTTAGGGAAAAAAGAAACAATACAGGAGAAAAGAAAATTGAAGAGTTAGAGGAAACATTCAACAACTTGAAAAAAATGAAGAAATAAATTCTTTGGACATACAAGCAGTAATCGATAATACAAAAAATTGAATTAGAAATGGAATAAAACTATGAAGTATATGAATCAAAATGACGTTAAAAATAAAATGGTATGAAGGAGGAGAAGGACCAACGAAATATTTCTTTACCTTAGAAAACAAATTATAATAACAAAGTTATCGGTAAACTATGGGTACAAAATAACACGATTACAAACTCCTCTGACAGTTTAGAAGAAAAATTAAGAAATGTTACCAGAATTTTTTTCACAAACAATACAAATTCCGATTTTAAGAAAGAATTGTGAGTTGTTTTTCACTGAAAAATATAAATGTTAGAAAAGTTACAGAAGACCAGAAGGAAAGTTATGAAGGGGAGATAACTGAGACAGAAATGTGAAACTTCTAAAAATAATAAATCCCCTGGTTCGGACGCTTTTACGGCTGAGTTCTATAAAGTATTCTGGAATGATGTAATTTCTTTTTTACTCAAAGATATAAATATGGCCTATCATAGTGGTATATTATAAAAAGTTGAAGACACAGAATGCTTTTCTCAGCTGCCACAGAAAAATTAGAATATTTTAGAATTTAGTAACTGGAGACCTACAACATTGATTAACCAAGACTGTATATTAGCTTTAAAATGCATTGTCTACAAAGGTTCTCCCAAATATCATGCATGATGATCAAACTGGCTATATTAAAGTTGGATATATTGGGAGAATTTAAATCGAATTTTAAATTTAATGGAGTATATTGATAAACAGGATATTCCTGCTTTACTTGTTTCAATAAATTTTGAAAATGAGTCCGAACTTTTAGAGGGGAGTCTTATTGAAAAAGCTTTACAGTATTTCAACTTTGGCCCTTCTTTGTAGACATGGATAGATACTTTATGCACTGATATCCAAAATTGTGTCATTAGCAATGGCTGGACCTGGAAAGCTTTTAGTCTCTCTAGAGGAGTTCACCTAGGATGTCCTCTCTCTCCATAACTCTTTGTTTCAAGTATTGAGATATTATCTATATTGATAAGAAATGATTCTAATATACAGAAGACATAATTTTGGAAACACATGAATTCAAAATATCCCAGTATGCTGATGATACATCGCTTACTCGTCTTGCATCAGAAAATAACCTTAATTCAGCCAAAAGTGGTTTGTTTTTTTTTTAATTCCCGGCTGAAATATTAATATGAATAAAAAAGACATATTAAGATAAGAAGCATTAAAGAACACAGAATTCAAGGCTGCAGTGTAATTAAAATTTTGATGGAAATCTAGCTATGCAACAGTCCTGGGAGTTCAAATCACTACAAATAAAGATGGAATTGGAAACATGATCTAAACACCAAAAATTGAAAAACAAAAAGTGTTAAATTCTTTGGATAAGAAAATTTTATCTTTAATATGAAAACAATAGTTGTAAAATCTTTAGCAATGTCGCAGCTTTTTTATTTATTTTCACGAATACCTAATCCAAATGGCAAAATACAGAAAGACAAAGAAAATATACTTTTGCAGTATCTTTTGAATAATAAACCTGGTAAAATTACACGTAATTATGTAATAACTCGAACAACAGATTGGGGATTATGGTTTCCACATACAAAAACTCAGTTCAATGCTTTAAAAGTGTGCATGGATTAAAATATTGATTTCAGGTCCACCAACTTTGTGGAAACAACTTGTACTTCAAAAATTACCATGTCAAGATAGATAATATGTAGCACTGCAATTTTTATGTAAAAGATATATTTTATCCCTTAATGAAACTTAAAATGTTTTTGGAAGGAAGTTATTGAAAGCTGGTGTCAATATAATTACCATTCTCCAAGTACAAAAAGGGAACGTTTTAAAAAACAATTTGGATAAAATCTCATATTGAAAAAGAACATAAAGTCAACTATTATACGAATTGGTATCAAAAAGGGGTAAAATATATTCAGGGTCTGTGAGGACAAGATGGCAGTTTTCTATCAGTTGATGATTCCAATGGAAAATATGGATTGAATGTTAATTTTATTATGTATTATGGTATTTTATCGGTCATGCCAAAAGTTTGCAAACAAATACTGAATGCTGTTACAATTGATAAAGTGACAAATGAAATTTTAGAAAGTAATTTAAGGAAAGTAAGTAAACAGGTTAAAGTTCCCAAATATGTTTATCCTAATCTATTGAGAAACAGATTGAAAGCAAAACACAAGTAATTATTAAATGGTAATTGGTTATATATTGATATTGAAGAATAAGAAGAATGGTTTCAGTTTTTTAATATTTCACATATAGCATCTACATTAAGCCAAAAAAAAGAGAATTTCAGTTTTACCTTATACACATCCCTGGATTTAGAGGAACTTTCAGAAATTGTTTTGAATGAACTACCGCTTTGTGACAAAGGTCTGCAACAGTGATCTCTTTGATTACAGACTATTTATTCATTGAGAGTGGTGGCTGCATGCCTCACATTGACTAAAGGTATCACTTGCACCCAACATGAAAAGAAACGCAGTGGGCCTGCCACGTTCTGTAACTGCTATTTTATAGAATTTGTCTAGGAGTCGAGGTATTTTTTGAAGTTGAGAGTTGTGTGCACTAAGCCAATTTAAAATACTACTTTTAGTTGGTACATGTATGAAGTCAGGAGAGAGATGTTTACCTTTATGATGCATTTCATATTCATTCGCTGATAAAAATTAGTACTTAATTGTTGAAGTCTCGATCTTCGACTGGCGGATTTTGAATTTGCTTGTTTAATGGCTTATGGGATTTAAACATGGGTAGTTCGCGTTTGCTCAGATTTTTGGTCAGTTTTTCTGGTATTGCTGAGAAAATTGTTCACGTATTTTTAAAGGCAGGTAATATTTTTTTTACTTTCGATGTAACATCTGATAATCTGTAGATATTTAAAGAATATTGTATTGCTTGGTGGATCTTGAAGTCTTGCTCTTATATCTTGGGTGATTTGGATGGCTTTCAAGTTGCATTTAACTAAAATTACTGGATTGATATGCTATGTTTGTCTACTACTATTAGGTTTACCTGAGTGTGAGCTGAGTCCACAGCAAAAGAAGAAAGTAGGCCTACACCGTTTTTGTGATATTCATCTGATCCCCTATCCAAATGCTCCACTTCCATTATAATTACGAGTCGGAAAACACAGCCCTTGGCACATCATAGCCAATAAAGTATAAGCTATAGTTCAAAAAGTACAATACAGCTGGCTTCAATAGTCACTCACCGGCAGTCTGGCAGTGTCGTTAAATGGGTACTTTAAAAAGGAGGTGATGGTATACCATTACAAGTCATTACAAGTATTTGTCTAATACCACAGCTAGACCGAATATTTAATCAGAGCATTTTATCTAATATCCGAATTGTACACCAGAATCAGTTACTAATTTTAACTGGTTGATTCAAAGAGCATATGGTGAAATAACAATCCCCAAGCATTGTTGTGTTTAATTACGTACTACCAGAAGTATTTTTTTGTTTCTATGGTTGTGTCTAGTTAATTATGTATTACTACCAGTATTTTTTTTTTGTTTCTATGTTTGTGTCTAGTTAGGTAATCCCTATGGTTATGTAGTGTTCATATTGTAATTGCTAACGAATGTCACCAATACCGTACATAGTCCACATGAAGTCCAAATCGAGTCGGACCACATGGAACCTTTCGCATACCTAGCCAGTAGCATGCTGTCCTACTCTCCGTTCAAAAGATGGTCCAAGAGGTATCTTTTTTGTCTACAATCAAGGTTTGTTAATGTGCAGCCTCCTGCACCTCCTTTCCAACCTTATCTGACTAAAGTTACTGTCTCTTTTGATCAACCCAGTAGATGTCAATTAAACATTGTTGGCTTTGGAGGCAGTTAATTGGTTCACCAAGAGGCTATAATTATTTTTATTAGCTTCGACTAGATTGGTGCCAAAGGAGGTTGCATATTAACAAACCTTGGTTGAAGAGAAACGTGGTATCTCTCTTTTAACGGAGAGTAGTGCCTTATGGGTTCATGAACTTTTCGCGAGGAAAACAGTCAACATGTTACTAAGACCATTACCTGAATATAGTGCATACAAGGTATACAAAAGGTTTCGAGTTTCACGTTTGCAAAACACATGTACAACACTATGTAAAAAGTGAAAAAACAAGCATAGCTTCTTTATACTTGCTGCTAAATCTAAATCAGTTAGATATGGTAAGGAACGCACTAAAAAAAGGCAATCGCTATTAAGATATATTAAACTTCTTAAAATTTTTGTCCACAATCAAACTATGCCCAGTTTACCACCATATTCGTGTCACTTGCAGCACTTGGGTGTAGGCGAATCTACAGACTCTAACTGAAGAACAATTTCTGATCCGATAGTGATTCTTTGATATCTGCCTTTCTGTGATGCAAACTGTTATTTTCTGCTCTTTATGGAAGATTGGAAATCGTATCATAAAACGTAATTTGTGACATTGTGTCCACTTCAGTGCAAATGAACTCTTAGAGTCACCTTAGATTTCATCCCTGACGACATGAAGGGCGGTGCTTAAGGTGGCGAATGGTGTGGATTTCGATGGGCAATATGTCACAACTGCCAAATCTTGCAAACATTGTTCTGACATTTTAAAGATTATATATACATCCATGTCGCAAAGTACCTATGGACAGCACTGCAGCATGGACACTGAAAATAACCCATTTTTACATCACAATGTTGAAATGTTGACGTGCTTGGGACAGATTATCAGATGATCACCATTGCTAGAGCCATGTTTAGAACAGATAGAGAACTATGCTTGGGAACATATGGTCTCTTGCTGGTTTTTCCTTTCGACTGAAGTGTCACAGACAGTGGTAAAAAATTTAAGCACCCCTTTTTTTCAAAATGTAACTTGTGATAGTACACTCTATCTTGTGGCGGCTTCGTGATAGCTACAGCCTTGACCCAGTAGTTTTCAGCTGTTGATTTGCCTTAACTTCGCAAATGCAGGCTCTGTATTTGCATCACTTCTTTCATTTCAACTTCATTTGTACACGACACAATATGAACAGATCAGCCATGCAAGTTTTTATGGTGTGTTGGAACTACTGCTCAGGGAAATGAATTCTGCAGTCAGCAGGCCAAACTGCCGATAAAACTCTGCAACCATTTTGTCTTTTATCCCAATCACACCAACAATCACATTGACAGCCAGATACCAATGCACAAGAAAACATGGTCGGTTCAATGTTATGGCCCAAGTTATGTTATGACATTGAAGAGAAGAGATTTTTTAAAATATATGAAAAGGACTACCCTGATAAATATTAGCTAGTTGTTTGTGGTCAAGATGGACACTGATCCAAGGGCTATACGGCTGGTGCACACTTTGACCACTCTGCACAAGATCACCAGTGGTGTGGTTTATCAAATAAGGCTTTCCTGCAGTTTGGCTGACTTGTACCGGTGAAGAGATGCATATTAGTAAGCTTTCTGTTCCATTGGTGCATGCCTGAAAAATACATAAGCACAAAGAGCTAGTGATAGATACACAATTTTAAAATAATGAGTATATCAGATCGTTAATTAAAACACTATGTGCATCTAACTATAAAAGAAAAAATGTAGAACTTAAACATGTGTCTGTTATTAACGAGAGCCGGTTTTCCTGACGAAACTTAGATGATTACATAAATACGTAAAGGTGAAGAACGTGGAAACACGTATGTACTGCCACACATGGCACATGCATGCAAATTAGCTAATTGACATGTTGACAATTCCGCACAAAATCGAAAAATTGCTTTAAAAATCATAAATTGTAATTTAAATCTACGTAAAATGAATAATAAGAAAGGCACTGAGGTAAAATATACTTCATATGTTAGATAAAGTATTTGAAATCATTTTCGGACCTAATTTGTTCACAATGGCGCAGATTAAGTGAACAAGATGAACATGCAAAGAAACAGTATTTCTAAAGGCGAACTGCTATTTGACAACCGCTTGGTCATTATAATAATAGTAGGAACTGTACTGATTATAGGATGTGAAGATATATATATATATATATATATATATATATATATATATATATATATATATATATATATATATATATATATATATATATATATATATATATATATATATGCAGAGAGAGAGAGAGAGAGAAAGGGGTGATAAACTTGAATTAAATAGAGGGTATATGGATCGATTTTTAAATATAAGACAGGGTCATTAGATTGTCCGTATCATGCATGCAAATGTGACTCTTGTTACCTCACTGGACTTGATTCATTGCATATTTTATATAGATTGTACCACAAAATTCCAGAGTAGTCCAGTGTATGCCACACAGGCCTACTGCTTAGGTCACTTTTAAACTTTCTGACAAAGCATGTTCTTTTTCTCGAGATTGTCTTTTACATAAACAATTCAGCGAAGTGACCAACCTGATGATTAATCATCATCTTGATTACTGTCAGATTCAACAGTAAATATAGTGCCGCTACATCCATCAGTATGACGTTCTCAGAATTCAGTACACTGCAGTCCTTAAGTAACAGCAAAGCAAACAGATTAATGTGATATTCAGCATCAAAATTGAAAACTATAATATTGCCGTAAGTAGAAACTGGAGAGGATTAAATTCCCACACAACAGAGCAAAATTCATAGGCAGATTCGCATATCCGCCATTGTGGACCAAAGATTTGGATTCCCGGGTCCTAATGCTTTATTTCTACTGTGCGAAGGTACCCTCTTATTTTTTTTTTTGTAAAATATATTTCATTGAACAAGCGTATACAAAGGAAAATACATATAGGGTTATGCTATTCTACCAAGTGGATAAAAAGTGTATAGAATATTGACCAGAAGGGGATATTGCTATTGTTGTTGATTAACACCACTATTCTGCAAACTTCGGAAGCCCAAATTGCGTCAAATCGGCTTACATTGGAATTTGACTTAGCATTTGTGCTTGCGAATAAAGACACTTCTTTATCCTCATTATCAAATATTATTGCATTCCTGTACGAGCACAGGCACTTTTTTTACAAGGTTATGAGGAACAGAACCAAATCTTTCTTTGCGTTTACAAAATTCCGTGACACCAAACTAAATAAAAGAACAGTATCATCTAGCATTTTGACCCCCCCCCCAAAAAAAAATAAGAAATCACAAACTAAATGAAGTAGTGTTTGTTCACCGGTACAGAAGGGATATTTGGTATGTTTTAGAATTTTCAGCTTGTATAACCATGATTTAACAGGCAAGATGCAATGAGTTATTTTCCATTCAATATTCCTGCACTGCGCAGTCAAAAACTTATTTGACGCAGAGAACCCACTTCAGTGAAATCTACCTTCGGAAACTCCCACTCAGCATGTGGCTGCTGGTAGACGCATGTCATTAATGCATGACCAAAACTCATAGTTGAGGAAGATTGTAAACAAAACTGGGGCTGAGCTGTTGATAGCTTATCCAGGCTTTGAATGACTAAATCATAAAATTTGGGTCTATACACTGAATGTGCAGTAAGATTAGGAGCTATTTCAAGTTTATATTGACGAACGCTATGCCCAATGCAGTAAGCTGTGAAATATATCCAACGTTCATGTGTTCCATACAAAAAGTGTTTCGAATGGTCCAGACGTAAAGCTTCAATTTTTTCTCGAAATACACACCACACTTTGACCACCTTGAAGGACCAGCAAATGCATAGTTTTTCTTCTAACCTGTTCGCTTTTATCATTCCATAAGAAGTTAAATAACAATCGTGTAAACTAAATGTCGTAGCTTCTTGGTAATTCAGTCACTGTACCTAGGAACCATAACTTAATGCATGCAAGGGCATGATACTAATTACTTTAACGTGCATAGGTAAATCGACTTCTCCAGTTACCAAGAACCTGGGTGAATTTACTGAACACACGTTCCCAGTTGTATTTGTCAGTGCCACATGGGCCTAAATATATAACCAGTAATTTACAAGGGTCATATACAAGGGTCACTCATCCATTTTATTTCACATACATCGTCTTTTCTACCATACCACCTTCCCAACCACAAACCCATACTATTCCTCGTATTTATTTCTGCACCAAAAGCTAGCCGGTACAAGTCTTTAAGATACAAAATGAAACAAATTGGTGCTTCACTTGTGGCAGTGAAATTTGTATCATCAGCATATTGAACAAGTTTGACACGTTCTGATGTACGAGGCATTCTAAGACCATGAATTCCATTATCTGCTCGGATTTCGAGAGCCCATGGTTCAGTGCACAATACATACAACACAGGGGAGAGTCCACAGCCTTGTCTCATGCTACATGGAACGAAAGAAATGGGTTATAATAAAACAATTAAATTTTATAATCGACGGTAAGGAGGCAAATAGGCCTCCAATAATATAAATCATCAGCTTTAGAAGTAGACTTGCAGAATAGCAAAATAACACGACATCATTGTGAAGGAGTGAGGCTGCCACTTTCATGACAATTACCAATCAAAGCAACAGAATGATTTCCCAACGAATACCAAAACTGTTGGTAGAATCCTTTACGTAAATTATCCCAAACAGCTAACTTAAAGTTTCTCATTTGTTGAATGGCAAGTCCCACACTCAGCACTTGTTATGGGACCGTCACAGAGGTCCCTTTCTTCTGTCGTGAAAGCTAGTATATCTTTGAGGTGGCGGCGCCATTAGGAACGCGTAACGCAGACTTTCGACTTTGAACTAATGTAGCTTGTCTAAGTCCCTTATGATACATGCAAAACTATATATTTTCAATATCTCACAGATTTTAACATTATCGGAAATAATGTTTGAATGTCATGAAATTGATTTTAATGCTTTTTGGAGCCGTTTTAGGGGTGTGTATGAGAACATACATTTTGCCCGAATTTCTCACAAAATACTATTTGATTGTCACTGACAACAATCGATAATTAATCTATATACCAATACGCATGAAGCATATTTTGCTTTTGACCAAAAAAAGATAGGGGAAAAATATATGCAATTTTCAAGTTTAGTCTGTAATGCTGTACAGTTTTATCATTTCTTGCGCCACAAGTCACGGATGGAAGAATCGGACAGGTATAAAAAATATGTTTCCTAGAGCAGATCCGTATCTTGTCAGAGCCGTTTGTGAAGATATCTTAATCCGTTTTTTCAAGAAACGCTTACAGAAAAATTGATTGATTTATGAAAAAACTTGGTTCTGAGAAAATCGAGATGAAAGGCATAGTTGTCAATCTTCAAGTATTGATTGGCTGTTACATGAAGAATGCTCACTCATCCGGCCCAAAGTTTCGAGTACGGACTCAAGGTATAAACAGTCTTGTATCTATAATAAAGGACACAATCAAAAATGTCTACGTTGTCGCCTGGCGAAAGATTGTCATTACCATGTGTCAGATAATTAAGCATTATATCACCTGCTAAGTTAACAACTAGGTTTGGATTGACTCCTGCAGCCAAAATATTGCGTGCCGTTCGCAACAAAGATAATCTATGGTATGAAAACGGGGCATTCGAGGAAAAACTGGTATGTACTCTCATTGGGATATAAACAATTACATGCAGCAGATGGAAGGATATTTAGTCTATGAAGATGAGAATTAAGACGACAACAATCCAAACGTATTTGTGTATATACAATATTAGGACATCTTTATGCCGTGCGAGTAGCAACCTGGGGCAGGATCAATGGACAAAAGAGTACTTTTTAATTTAGATTTGAATTGAGCGAGTGAAGTGTATTGCCCTATATCATACGGAAGGTAGTTCCAAAGTTTAATAGTAGAGGGAATGAAATAATTACCAAAACGATTGGATGTAAACTTTAGTTGTCTCAACTCCGGCGGTCGTGAAGATGGAAGGTTGGATGAATGGCAACAAGTGGGACCAGATCCGAAAAATAAGTATTGTGCAGCCTGTTAACCATTTTGTAAAGCAGAATAATCAGTTTATGGTATTGGCGCCTTCTGGACAAGGTCGGTAGTAGAGTAAATGTCGAGGAGTACGTTTTAGTGCACCCAAACAAATGCGTGCTACTTCATACTGAACAGATTCCAGTGAATTTGTCAGGTCCATCGTGCAATTATCAAATATGATGCATCTATATTCCAGGATAGGGCCTATTATGGCTTTGTGTAGTTGGGCTAAGGTGTTACGCGATAATTTGTATTTAAGTCTAAAAATAAAGTTAGGCATTTCCTCGCTTTGTTAATGATTCTGGCAATATGAGCATTCCTTTTCAAATTATGAGAGAGGGTGATTCCCAGCTGGGTATAGTTTAAACCTTTCGGAATTAAAGATTGCAAAGAAATAAAGGTGGATGATCAGGTTTGTTGTGTTTAGCTGAAAACAAGATGGCTAGAGACTTACTTGCATTAAATATTACTTTCCACTGTTTGCCGCAAACAAAGATTCTTCCAAGGTCAGTATTTATATGCCTACCCGAAGTAATAGGGTCAAATATGATCTCTAATATGCTGGTGTCATCGGCGAACAGTTTGATGTCACAAGAGATGCCAACAGTAATATTATTTTTGAAACTTAAGAATAGTAGATGCCCGAAATACATGGATTCAGATATCGGTGTATGACAATATGGTTGTTACAATTTGGAAAATTACAAAAATAAAATAAAATGTTAAAACCCATGCACATTTACATAATCTTCACACATGAAAGTAAATGTTCTCTTCCTTGTGGGAAAATTCCTTTCCAACGGAAAGTATCTTGGTAGTCGTGGGCGACTGACACTGGCACGGGTCAATGCCCTGCAGACCTTCTATGGGATTGGCCTTCGGACTTTTGCAGGGGATGCAGCAGCCGAATCCAAGGCAACCTGGGCCATGCTAAAACATTGTGCGGACCCGCCCAACCACGAGGAGTGTCTCGAGGGAGGATCTAGTTAGTGCAAGCATCAACAAGACAAAGCACTGGGCGCAAACACTTACAGGTAAAATGTGAAAAATATGGTGAAATTTGAAATTTGTAATGTCCAGAACGAAAGATTAAATGAGAACTTAAAATTAAATGAGTATCGTTTGATATACTTTAGTATATCAAGATCAATATCATGTAGAGTTGTTTATTTGGAACTGTTAGAGCTGAAACATTGGGTATGAATATTTCAAGAATATTAGGTTTGTACGATGGACACATTACTCTTATGACTTGAAACATGTAAACTGTATGCTATAAGAGTACACAGACCGTACAGGTTTCTTTTAGTCATTGATTTTGATACTTTGTGTTTTTCATTTTCCTTTCAAATACAAAAAAACCTGCATATACTGTACAATTCACCTGCCCCACCCCCGCGCCAATTCATAATACGAGTGCAATGAGAGGGCGAGTGACTTTTTTGGTACTATATAAATATTTCCCCCCGCCCTTCAACACCCCGAGAAAACACAGAACTTGATTCATTTAGCAAACCATTTATTTTGCATATATAATTTGTGTTGCCGGCTGCCTGTTCATCCCCTGGCACCTGCTGTCACAGAGGCGATTCTGCCGCTGTTCAAGAGGCTTGCAGACCCAGAAATTCTGAAGTCGTGCAGTCGGGCAGTGACACAAAATGCCAACGAGTCATTGCACAATGTGGTTTGGAACATAATCCCAAAAAACCAGTACCACTCGCCAGAACAAGTCCAGCTTGGGATCGCACTGGGGATACAGCAGTGTTCCTGTTTGAGGGAGATAATCTGACACTTGTTGGTGATGCAAAGGCCACACTGAAGTGGATGGACAGTTGATGGCTGCAGGATTGTGCCAGCAAGGCCAATACATCGGCAAAGGACAAGCGTAAAGAGCACAGGCAAAGCCAATCCTTGCAGCTAGATGCTTTCAAGAAAAAAAGAGGGCCCCATGTACACATCAGGTAGATTCCATGCCAGTTCAAGTGCTGCTGTGCCATGCAAACGAGCCCTGCCGAAGTACTGCATGTGTAGGCAACCACTTAAAGGCCACACAAAGGTGTGCACCCAGCCGGATCAGGACAAGTAGTGAACAGTATAGATCACAACGATAAATACATTTATGTGACAAGTGGCATTGTACTTTGGATGGGATTATCAGTGATAATTGACATCATCTCTGATAATAGATACTCTTACCCGTATTTAGATACTGTCAATTTCAAAGAGCCCAGTTGATGCACAATGGAACATAGAGAGATGTGCCATCTCCCATTAGTTGATTTTCACGTTGATTAAAATTGTTGTAGTTTGTCCTATTGATGGTTTTCTTGAAGCTTGAAGCTTATGTCAATAAATCATTTCTCAACTGGGATACATTAAATTGCATTCACGGGAACAACATACACACACATTATATATATATATATATATATATATATATATATATATATATATATATATATATATATATATATATATATATATATATATATATGATTCATTTCATACCGTTAAGTGTCACAACTGTACTGAACAACCAGTGTTATCCAAAAGAAGTCATTTTAAAATAAATGGGCGGAGGGATGTAGATTTCCATATGCCAGACCAAGCTCTGGTTTTTATCTACTGCACATAATAATACTATATTTGGAATACAGAAAAGTTTGTCTGTGTCTGGCAATAATTCAGGTCTAGTCCATTCATAAATCTATGTTTTATGGTCTGGGAAAATAAGGACCTTGCTCCTGAATTGGAAATAAAGATCAACATAAACAACATGTACATTTATTTTCACACAAGTTAGTTAAATGAAAACTATTTGCGCGTGTTCCTATCACTTTGTCGCGAGAAGATTTCATTGTAATCTAATCTAATATGGTACAAATAGCACTGCAGAACTTGGCCATCTCAACTCTATACACCGACTAGCGGAAGTCCCCCGTGATCTGTAAAGGCAGCATGGTGCGTAGAAATGCCAGAATCTGGGCAGGGTAGGTGTACTGACAGCTGTCGGGACCCACTTCTTTTTCCTGGAAAAAAAGAAGAAAAGACAACGTGACTAGTTGGTTTAACGCCCCCCCCCCCCCCCCATTTAGTTTAACGTATGAAAAATTGCTCATTCACACTCTTGACATACTGCATTACATTTTTGAACAGCACCTAGATATAACACAAGTCAAATCTTGGCAAAGTTCTGAACTGTCAATTTCGTAAAAAGATCAGATATTATGAAAAAGCTGTATAAAATCGTATCATACGGAAACTTAGTTCAGATAAACAGAACATCATTCAAATAGCACAGAAACACATGATCCATATTCATTAATTCCAAACCCAACAACGACGGCAAAGAGATTTCAGACTTGCCAAAGCATCAAGATTTTTTTTCCAATACCAATGTGAAGAAACAAATTTCACTCCTGATTTGAAACAGGCAGTCACCCATAAAAAGCAACTGGTGGTTTTAAACAGGTCCTCTCAACCTTAGAAATATTCATTATTAAATGTTGTTATCTGTGACTTACTCTCAAGCTCCTAGCCCATGAGCAATAGTTAGTAAATCTCATCTTCTTCTGTGCCATGTTTCTTTTCATCTGGAGTGCTGTAACGCCAACTTTCCAACTTGATACAAATCCATGACCATCATATCTAGAAAAGATGAAATGAATATAAGTATCATTCCTGGTAACAATATGAGCCAAGCTGACTGTTTGTTTGTCATAATTGTACTCCCAATATGAAGGAGTGGGGGCGGGCATATGTATTCAAAATGATAAGTAACTGAGGGACATATTTTACACCAAGGGTGATGGGCTTTTCATGCTATTTTGAGAATATCATTTTCCTTGTATTAGTTGAAAGAGAATGCCTTGTATTTATCTGGAAGGGAACATGTGGAAGTCACTACTAAATTGCCAAGAATTACTCTATTATCTGCGCTGAGAAATGCAAATTCTGAAAATAAAAATAGGCCCTACAGCATTATCTAGCTCTGGCTACATATTGAATATTGAAATACTGTGTACCTGCTCCCATACATGGAAAAAATGATATGGTCTACAAGCTTATGAAAATATCCATATTCACGTTGTGCAGGAGTCAACTGCAATTAGACCGTACTAAATAAAAATTGTCTGCATATAAATTCGCATATCTAAGTAGATATATTAGTTTCAGTAGGCAAGAACCAGAATGGAAGCATTTAGGGTAATATGATCTAGGCCTTCAGAAATGGTGCATTTCGTGCTCTGCCATACCAATGCACTATAACACACACATGCACACACTTACCCCAGTTGCATAATCTTGTGTACTTGTCCTGTCTCTCACACTGCAACTGACTGGCAAGTTTGACGATTGCGTAGCTGGGCATTCATTTCTTTCTTTGCTTTAGGCATTTTTCTGAATTTGCTTTTTGGGTTTTACACTTTCTGTGCTCGGAACTGTACTGTCACTGTGTGAACAGGAAGTTGACTTATTGTAAGTAAGTCAACTTGATCATATGAATTCCCATACTGGCACCAAAATTGAGCCAGAGAACCACTGAACTCACAGTGTAACATGTTCAAATGAAATAAGACAATAAATAGGACACCTTTGATGAAATTCAACATAATGAAGGAGACTAGCCTAATTGGTAAATTTCGTCATCCAATATAGTAATGGCTTCTGGGTGTTGCTAATCTATGTTCGATCGCAAACTGAGATCAAAGGACTTCGAAGTTAGCATCGTTTATGTTCCATATAGAGAAACCACCCATCCTGTTATTCGCATTACAGCTAGGAACACCCCAAAAACATGAAGGTCACCCAGTTGTACATTGTTGAACGGCCTGGTTTTATAATGCTAATCGGTTCTTTAGCCTTATCAGGTCTGTTCCACTTCAGAGTGCCGCCTTTGTTCTTGATGACTGTCGTGCACTCCTTCCCCTTGCCAGGTATATGGACGATCACGGACTGCTGTGAAAACATCATCGCAAATTACCATATCCTAACAAACAGAAACCAGCACATGTACCAGACAGCTAAACTTGCAAATGTTTGAAGACAATTTTCTCATGTAAATATCAATCTATTTTATCAGATTTTGGTGAAAATGTACTTCAAGTATTGTGTTTTCAGAAAGTGAGAAAGGGGATTTTGCAATACGCAAAAGTTTTGCGCCTTTGCCACTTCGGTTCTGCCACCTTAAGAACTATATCAATTAAAGTAACATCAACCTTTGAATCTTTATAGAAAATTCCATAAAATTTGGTACATGACTCAACTATTTCTGTTCGCTTGGTAACTATTTTGCCATTTATGTTTAATTGTTTGATGCATTTTTTAGCCTGACACTTTTCTTTCTGAAGAAAGAAATTAGAAGGTTTTTCCTCATGTTCCAGCCCTTGACATTGCTTCCAATTTTTGCACACTCCATTTGCTGCACCAAAATATCGTCAATTTTTGTCTGAACCGTTTCCAACCGCTCTGTATGTAGACGTGATGTTATGTGGAGACACCATAAAACTCAAAGTTAGAATCCTAAATCTGACAATAATTTCTTCACTTCAGCGTTCCCTCTGCATGAATGTGCTGTTGTAATGTGTAAGGGGTCAGTCACACAAGTAACAAAGCCATGATTGTGAGTGAAAAGTTTGAGAATGACAGGCAATTTATTTATTTCTGCACCCACACATTGACACATGCACCACCAGATTGGGCTGTGCAATGTGATATACATCTCGGCTACTAATCCAATCAAGCACACATTACACCAGTAATCACCTGAGTATCACAGCCAGGCAACATGGTGCACAGGGCACACAAACAGGGGTTGATCATGCTAGAAAATAATGTTTAACTAATAAGAATAGCTGCCATACATAGTGTACAGCATTCACGCTCAAAGTCTATCCATACATATCATCAAATTTTTCATTTATGCGCCACAAAATATTTTACGAAACCACCTTTTTTAAAAAACTTTTTCAAATATTGTACTGTGCTGTAAAATGTGCTACAATGGTTTTAATTTCAGAATAAAGCTCAGACTTTGTTCAATTTTTTACACAGGACTGTCATAACACTTACATAAATACCGAACTTGACATGCCACACAAAGTCCTCTCCTTATGTAAAAAAACGTATATCACCATTCCATTACACAACATATAAGACATCTCATAGTAACGTTTTATGTGCAATCTATGAAAAGAAGTCTAATCCAATGTTTAAAGAAAGTTGTATGGTCTATGATAGATCTCCTGCAGAAAACACTGATCTCTATCTTTCCAAAAATGTCTAAAATTCTTGAACATCGTCCTCTGGAATACCACCATTATCTGTCTCTTCTTGGTCCAAAACCTTATTGGAAACTGTTTCACCTGTGTGCAATACATTTAAAGTAGAAACATGTTGAAGTTCACATAAAAGAGCACTAAGCAGTAGTGTGATGGTCCTGGTAGAAACATTAGCTACTGAAACGTGTAATGATCCCTTTGTGTCAGAAAAGATGGAATCACATCAATATTTCCTGTTTACATTGTTCCCTCAGTTGTTGCTAACAAAGCACACACAGAAGCAAATGGAATTCCCTTGTTGATGTATCCATCCAGATCAACCTTGGAAATTGGCTGAATTATAACTGGCTTATCTCAATCAAGCCTAACCTTTCCCAAACAATAATTATGCCTAACCATCTCTCGCTCTCTGAGTGTTATGTACCTTAATGCCAAATACATGGGAATGACTTACTTTGCCCTCTGCAAAAATGTTGCGCCAAAGCACTGTTTTTCTCTCTCTAAAAGAACTGGCAAAAAACATTTGTACCAACCAGAACAGGCACATCAGTGTTATACATACTAGATGGCGCAAGTAAAAGCAATCTTTTCTGAAACTTGCTATCTCCGTCTGACACACCAGTCCCCTTAAATTCTATGTCTGCCTCAATGTGCCCATCATAAGGCACCAACTCTCCATTAGCACACTCAATCGTGAGTATATTATCAAGAGTAGTCAATGGAATGTCATTCAGATGTTGGTCATAAAAGGAATGACTGATGGTAGACACAGTAGATCCTGCATCTAAAAGAGCTTTAATCTTAATACCTTTCCCCTTTACCATTATCTCCATGGACTCACCAACTAAATCAGGAGCAGTATAGTAGGGACCCTGTTTTGAATAACCCTAATCTACTGACTGCCATCAGAGACAGGCCTGTTGCAGTTTAAAGGTTTCTGTTTCAAATGATCCAAACAAACAGGACAACCTATAGCTACATGTCCTACATGTCCGCATCCCCAACAAACTATATCTTCTCGCTCCTCTGTTAGAGCAGCTGGGTATGAAGTAACTTCTGCCTGTTGACTTCTGTCTAAGGTCATATGAGACTAAAAGTATCTGCATCACTTACTTCCTCTATTTCACTGATAACTTTGCTTAACATTTCTCTTCTTCTGTTCGTCTTCTTTGAAAATATTAACCTCTGCAGGTAATTGCTGTATCCTTGCTATCAGTTCACTTTGATTACTGTTGGACACAGTTGCTGCCGATTAAGTCTGGGTTTTCTCACACTCCGCATTTTCTTTCCCTCTGTTCTGTCCGTCTTGCTGAATTCTCTGAACAGCTGCCGTAAGTTCATCAAATCTGAATCCTGTCATATAAATGACCAGTTAAATCATTCAGACTCTGAAATAGCCAACTCCAAAAAGTAGTTTGAAACATTGAGTCCACTTGACCTTGATCCATAGCTTTTGTGAACAAATCCTCAAGGTAACAACTCCAGGCCACAACATCTTCATCTGCCTCCTATTGGGCTGAATAAAATTTCACCAACAACATCACACACCTTCTTCTACTGCACCATAAACCCTGGCAAACTTGGCCAAAATGTCCTTTTTTTGTAACATCTGTACCCAATCTTGCACAAAACCATTCCATGTAATGAATTCCTCATGGCCTGTGCTAATACTGTTCTGAGTGACCTTCACATTGAATGCACTCAATCTCACTTCTCCTTACTTGATAAGATGCATTCTTTTCACCATAACTACAAAAGAATAATAACTTTGGAAAATGTTGAATTTTACTGGCATATTAAACTGGATATGATGAATCCTGGCCAGAGCCAATGCCCTCTGCTGTAGACTTCAGCCAACTTTCAAATTCATCATTAGAATCTACTTTGGGTTTTGTCTTGAAGTTGACCAACCATTTACTTATCTCTTCATCTGAAATTTAAAATGCCACCTTTTTTGTTTAAATTGTAATACAGCACAGTGTACAAGGTTGTAAATAATAAAAAATAAACCATGCAAAACAAAACTACAAAGTTGAGTAAGGACAGTAGTAAACTAATCCTGAACAACTTGTGGTAAACCACAAAAAAGTCTGTAATTGAATCATGATGGCAGTCAAACAAGCTGTACACAATTTACAAATGAAAAAAAAAATGTAAAATTGGATAAAGACAGTATTCAAACTATCTCTAAACAATCAGCAAATTACAGGTAAAAAAAAAAGCAAAGTTGATTATGCCTGCCTCATGTTGAATATTTCACCAATTGATACACCACTGTTAACTTTTTCCAGTCACATACCAGTCTGTCATACTTGGATGTATCCACTCACACAGTGTGATCTGCATATGCTTTTCTGTCAACATTTAGCCACTGGTTAGCATGTATTTGACTAAGTAAAAACAAGGAATATGCAAATTAGAATTCTTTTGTTTAAACACTCCATAAATATGTGTAAATATTTAATTGATAAATCATGGAGTCAAACATAAATTGAAGACATCATATGTATATTCTCAACAGCGGTAAACCTAAGTTGTCCAACACTTCATTCAATGCAAGTCACATATCATGGAGACAAGAGAATTAAAATGAAAAAGCACAATATTCAATAAATTCTCAATACAATTCAACCACTAAAAAAGACAACAGAGAACACAAGTCATAACACTCACAAAATCTGAAAAAACATGGGATAAATGAAATGTTTTGACACCCACTGTATATACCTGCTACGCACCTGCAATAAATATGTAATCCCAAAATACTTTCAACTTTTGCTGGCACTGGATTTGAACCCAGTACTTTGAACTAACCTTCAGGTCAAAGGTCAGTGTCACATGTCAATTATATAACAAAAAGTACACTTTGAGTAAAATTTCAAGCTGTGTTCCTGAAATTTGAGGTTAAACCACAATTGTAATTGATCACATGTGTCAATGAAGTGTGATTTGCACATTCAGAACTGTACCAATATGAAACAAATTGATTTGATATACTCAAACACACTACTCAATGTTATCAACAGGTTTCACTAGTGACCTCAAGTATTGCAAAGACCTTCAAAAATACAAGTAAATGTTCATTCCGCAATTGCCGCATCATACACCCTGTGTCTGTGTGCCCTGCACACTGTGCTACTTGTGTGATTGAACACTTCCACATGTACTGGTATTGTAAACCAGGGGCTATGAGTTCAAATCTCACTGGGTACTCCAAAATAGAAGGGGTCAGTCTCACAAGTAATGATGCAGCAACCATGAGTTTCAAGTTTGAGAATGGTGGGGTTTTTTTTCATTTCTACACCCACACATTGACCTTTGCACCACCAGATTTGGCTGTGCGATAAGATATACATGTAGGCTACCAATCCAATCAAGCACACGTTGCGCCTGCAATCAGCTGGGTATCACAGCCAGGTAACATAGTGCACAAGGTACAGAGACACAGGTTGTATCATGTTAGAAAATAAAGTTAAACTAATAAGAATAGCTGCCATACATAGTATACAGCATACATGCTCAAAGTCTATCAATCAATACTATGAAATTTACATCTATGCTCCTCAAAATATTTCAAAGAACCATCTTCTTACAAAACTTTGTGCAAATATTGAACTGTACTGTATAATGTGCTATGATGATTTCAATTTCATGAAAAAAGTTGTTGTTGTTTTTACAAAGACCTGTCATAACACTTAGCTAAATGCCTAGCTAGCCACACAATATACTCTCATTGTGAAAAAATATATCAACATTCCATTACACGGCATTCAAGGCATCTAATGAGGAAATTTTAGATGCAATCTATGAAAAGTAAATACACCTTCAAGCAATTGCACACTATATTGCAAGTAGTGTCTGTCTGACACATCTGATCCCCTCCCCCCCCCCCCCCCCGCGGAAAAAAAAAGAAAAGAGATCTCCCTCGAAGGTCGCGTTGAATGCCATAAAACAAAAAAGGGATTAATGCTGAACCAATTTGAGTTTGGCAGATCAGAGGTAAACTCTAGCCAAGTGAAAAAAGATATTGGAAAATGGCCATCATATATATGTCAAAGACACACCTTAATTCAAACAAAGTTCACAATTCTTTGCGCTGCTCAGAAAAAAATGTTGGTGCCATGCAACTGCAAAATACGATGCACCTGTAACATTTAAAAACAAATCATAATTTATTCATAACAATAAAAACCTGATCCCATCACATCCTTAAATTACTGTTTGGGCATTCCCCACCACTCATCATTTTTAGCAGAGTAAGCGGATAAGAATTCTTCTTGCCAAATTCCTTCATGTGTAATTTCAAATTCTTATCTTTTAAAATTCTAAGTGTATTTTTCCAGTATCCTGTACCATATTCTTGTTTGCTAAAATCAATTTATATGCTTATATTTTAATTGTACGAAGTTGCAATCAGATAAGTCACATAGTGCATGAAAAACTTTATCTATCCAATCATATTATTTTTCATCAATAAAAAATCAGTCCAATCCACAACAAACATTAGTACTGTGCCATGTGTACTCTTTAATGCTCAAATGTTTGGCACGGAAGCAATCTTTAATGTTATATATTTATTTTAAAATATTGAGTTCCTGTGGCCCTACATTACAGTTGTACGATTGGCGCCTCCCTTATATATACTGAACCAAACAAATAACGCAACCCTTAAACTTTTTAACTTAAATATTTATTGTTACTTTCATATCACAGAAACAAATTAGATCCATATTCTGCAGTCTTTTTGGCATAACATGTGAAAAACAAAAACTTGAAACTGTCAACGAAGGCGCGACCAGCTGGCAATAAACAGGGAAACATTGATTTGTAAAGTTCACAAATTGGCATGTCCACTAATACTGTGTGTGACCACCATCAGCATTCGTAACTGCTATGCAACCTCGGTGCATGGATGACACTAGCCGCTGCACCATCTGCCGGGGCACACGATCCCACTCTTCTTGAAGAGCCTGGCGAAGTGGTTGGCGGGCGCTGGATCCCGTCTCCGAACACGCTGGTCAAGGTTGTCCCAAAGATGCTCAATGGGATTGATATCAGGTGAGAAGGCTGGCCATGGCAAAACGTTAATTCCTTCTCCTTGCAGAAAATCCATCGTCAGTCTAGCGGCATGGGGCCGAGCATTGTCCTGTTGAAGCAAGTGGAGTTGGTGGTGTCTAATGAAAGGGACAGCAACAGGCTGAAGGATCTCACCCCTTTAACGGGCAGTGTTAAGATTGCCTTCAATGAACATTAGCTGGGTTTTAGCTGTGAATGAAATTCCACCCCACACCATCACTGATGCACCTCCAAATTGATCTGTTTCCAGCACACAGGCATCTGAGTAGCGTTCTCCCCTTCGTCGCCAAACACGTGTCCTACCATCTGCATGATACAGGGTGAAGCGGGATTCATCGGTGAATAGCACATCCCTCCACTGTTGATGGGTCCAGCGAGTATGGGCAGTAGCCCATTGTCATCGGGCTTGCCTTCTTGCCTGTGTCAAAATTTGACCCCTGTAAGGATGCCTGGCGTGTAGATGCTGTTTTTGTAGTTTATTACCGACTGTCTGGGCAGATATTCTGTTATTGGTTCTGCCAGGTGTCTGTTGTGCAGTTCTAGTGGCTGGTCGAGTTCTGTTCCGCAGATGTGACACCCTGATGTGTCTGTCTTGTGCAGGTGTGGTTTCTCTTGGTCTCCCAGGACGCTGTCTATCAGCTGTGGCCCCAGTCTCCTGGAATCTTGTAGCAAGTCTGGATATAGTGGATTTGTGGACTTGCAGTCTTCTTGCCATCTCTGCTGCAGATAAACCAGCCTGTAGCATGCCAATTCCTCTCTCCCGATCCACTGTTGATAATCGACCCATAGTTCTTGGAATACTGTACCAAATGAATCCCATGCTGCCCTTTTATTGTCCGTAACGGGCTACACCCAACCAGTAAAGGTGCGAATGTTTTAGTCATGTGGGTAACACTGAATCCTGCAGTTGTCCTTGATTCAGCACAACCACCAAACTTTGAAAGCCTCATATCCTCGCACACAGTTACGCTTGGGCTGACTTCAATGTGGCCTTTTCCTGTCCCAGAATCAAAGACTTGGCAACCTTAATTTCACGTGTCAGAGACTTGCGTAAAATAGCCTGCTGTAGTCACTCTTGATTCATGACAATGACCCCATGGCAAGGTCAGGGTACTCGACCTTGAGGTCACACTACTTGGTGCATTATTTTAGACTGATTTAACAACGGTTTGTATATTTCTGAACTTTAAATACAGTTCCAATGTGAAAATAAACCCGAATGAAAAAGTTGAGTTATTTGTTTGGTTAAGTATACATGTATGTTTAAATTCTCAACAAAGTTATAATCCCCACCAAGTGGTATGTTCTTCTTTCCATTTAAACATTTCCTGTCCTTTACCTTGTTGGGCGCGTGAATAGAAATTCAACATAAGCTAAAATCTCCAAGTTTGACATCTACAGATATAATGTGAATATCAGTATTGATTTCTACACTTATACATTTAAAATCGAGCAGTGGATGGAATAAAATTCCCATATGTTTACTGTCAAATTCCCAAAACCGAAAAAAATAGAGAAGAAAAAAATTACCTCCCCATAATTTTAAAATTTCATGGACTTCAGCATTATTAAAAGTGTGTCTATTGATGAAAATTGACGTAAAAAACTGTCATGAGAAAATTTTCAGTGAGAAACATGACACTCCTGCATGAAGGGACTTAATAACGACTTTTGTATATCATGCAGGAGTGTTTACACCTTTATAGAAGACATTCGGTTTATATATATATATATATATATATATATATATATATATATATATATATATATATATATATATATATATATGTATATATATATGTATATATATATATGTGTATATATATATGTGTATATATATATGTATATATATATATGTATATATATATATATATATATATATATATATCGATCTGTGTGTGTGTGTGTGTGTAGAGAAACAAATAAAGTACGGAATTTGACATGGTAGAGCTGAAGATCCATTCAGTTATATCCTAGATTTTGTGCAATAGCCCGCATGGAGGTGTAGGCCTTCCACTGGCTATCAGATGCAGCCAACAGGCATTTCACTCGCAAAAACTTTATTTTTTGAATGCTTATCTTGTACACTTATTTTGCCAACGTTTCAAAATTTTGGTGTCAAAATGTTTTAAAATGTTCTTCCGGAGCAATGAATTGTATTTTGGACCTGTATCTAAACTATTTTTCCTCTGTTTAGTGTTAAATTCAAAATTAATGATTTTTCATGGTTTTTTTTGTTTTTTTTTTTGTTTTGTTTTTTTGTTTTTTGTTTGCATTTTATGCATGATTATTAATACGTAAATAATCTAACTTGCATATCAAAAAATTGTGCCAAATAAAATAATTAATCAGTTTCCATTTTATACCAAATTCGTGCCTTTACCTTTATTTGAAGAACGACGTGTTCAAAATAGAATTGAATCATTTTCCTTTGTTTTTGGGGGTTGCCATGCAAACAGGCTGAAAAAGTATTATAAACCAAATTGAATTTTGAACAACCATTCTTTTCTCTAATGGGAGTTGTACCTGGATGGGAAAAAAAAGGTTGTGCTTTGTGCCATATTGGCCAGGGCTAGTCTGTTGGCAGGTAATTCCAATTTAACGGTGCTGGGGACTGTAGGGAATGTCTGACAAAGAACTGTGTGTTGCATGATGGATATTCTAGGATAAGGTTATCCTTGCGTCAGAGAATGTAGTTTGTTTTACAAAGATTAAAAACCTCTTTCATGTACAACACTTTTACACGCAAAATGCTAGGAAACACAGACAGTTCCAGTATAATATCTTTATCATTATCACTCTAATAGTCCCTTACTTCTAGTCGCAAACCTGTCAGCTGGATTTTTCTAGCTTTTGCTAAATTTTGGGTACAACATAAGTGCCAAACAAGTGGGCAGTAGTTGAAATTTGAAATAACACAGATCCGAAAAAGATCCATTCATGCATCGTACAATGAGAGTGAACCAATTCCCATGAGAGGGTTAAGCTTTTGCCAAGCTTTAACGTCAAAATGTCTCTGCATGTCTAGTGGTTGGTGCCATTCTTAAATGGAGATTTGCTGACAATTGTAATATTCCTATATGCTGACAGCATGACGAAATTTAGATCCTTAAAATGATCGGTTAGTTGTTGGTCCATTATACCCTTACACCATTTTAACAGAATTACAAGGATGCAAATTGGTCTTAAGTTTTTCTTTTCCGAGTGTTCATTTTTGAATACTGCCAAGGGGCCTCTTAGAAATGGGTGGTTTAATTGGAAACCTAATCTTGACAATGATGTTCAAAGTTATGTGACTGAGTCTGAATTTCGTCTAAATTACGTTAATTTAAATCACCCACAGATAGAGCACATGCAGTCTTTGTTAGCACTGGATTCCCATGGAGTGCTTAATGACTGTTAGCTGTACACTGGCCAATTATACTTTATACTTCCTTCCTTTAACTACCTTTCATTGCAGATAGTATTTCCAGGTTTCAAAAGAGAAATTATAACATATGAAGCTGACAAAGATCCTCCCCTTCAAACGCACACACACACACACACACACACACACACACACACACACACACACACACGCGCAACAAAATCAACAAGCAAAACAAAACAAAAAAAATCAATTCCTATGGATAAAGGCTAGTAGTCATGGGTTTGTATGGACCCATTCTGGTTTCATGGCACCAAGGAAAAGTTTGTGAGTGAAAATGCTGACTGTTAAATATTGGTAAATTCATTTCATTGAAGTTCCAGATTAAGGTATTTTTTGTTTTGTCCCTGAGTGGTAATATAAATACCAGCGCATTTAGTAACTGTAGCAATACAATCACAACAGTCCACGGATATCTCCTCAACAGTTGAACAGGTAGGCTGGAGCATGATTAAAAGGCATTCAAAAATAATTGGATAGACACTGAAACAATTTTATATTCTGTAAGTAGGGTCTTCATGCTACACCTGCCAAAAGTATTTGAAAGTATAAAATTCATTGGCACTTTCTAGCTAAAAATAAAATATAAATGTATAAGGCAAAGCTTATATTCTGAGGCACAATTTTGCAGAATTTTATCATCTGTTTACCAGCAAAACGAAAAGAATATTCCTGTTTTCATTAGGCACTCAGAGTGTTTCTCACCAGATGCCCTACTAACGTATCTGAATTGCTGGTTAGCATAACTATGATACTCTATAATTGTGGTGCAAAATTGAATGAAAATGTGTAAAATTAAACCTTTAAAATACCCAAGCAATACCTCTTGAATCAAAAGCATTTGATCATATTCTGTGAAAATGTTTATTTACTATAACCAAAATAATAACTTACTCACTTTAAAGTTACCAGAAATACATTTCCGGAAATAAAGCAAGTCGTTGTCACACCTTACTGCTTGCATATGTGTTAATCTTAAAGCAATCTACTAATTGAGTTTCAAAAATGAAGACCTTTTCTGGAAAGCTGGTTATTCATTTTCAAGATTATCAATAAAACAGTTCTTTTTATGTGTTGCAACTTAAAATGGACTCATGTCATTGGAAGGGTCATTCCACTAATATACTAATCCATAGAACTCTGTCACAGATTTGGCCTTCATGTTAAATTTCATTTTCAGACTGATTGATGTCAATTACGAGGGAAACAAATTTTGACCAAAAAGTAGTTAGACAACCATGTGTCAATAATATAGTCAAAAATCAGACAACGCATGAAACCATTCAAATCTGGAAAGGCCTACCAACATGAACTTCATAAGACACAACAGGAAGACTTAAACAGCCATCAAGCAATTTATTGAACATCTAGAGAGGATAAGATCCCATATTGGCAATGCAGAAATAATGGCTGTCACGAAAAATGGAACTTTTCACCAATACTGTACAAGCTGAACAACAATTCCAAATCAACAAGGACTCTCCATGGTCAAAAACGTTCAGTCATTAAAAATGCTAGTTCAAAATCCAGAATTTCAAGATAGACATAGTACCAGCTTCACAATATTTTATATATCAGTCACCAAATATCAATTGCAGTATGAAAGGAAATGTCTACATCCTGACTTGAGACAGGCACCAAGAAATATTAGTAGTTGAAATCTGTTTGATCCCAGGAATTCTCAACTTTAAGAAATATCTTGCAGGCATTGTATTATATGTCAGTTAGAAAAACAAACAAACAAGAAACAGTAAATGACAAGAGCTCATGTTGTCAAAATTAGAGTTTAGTCTCCCAAAACCTATTAACTTGGATGCATAAAGACCATAAGCTGGCTAGAGTGGAATACTTCTATCCATATGGGGGTAACTTACAATGTGACATTTAAAATCATTACGTTTGTCATGTGATTTAAACTTCAATCTACTATTATCGTTATTTTGCAAACAATCAGCATTCCGTGTCATTTTCTGTGGTTTCTTTTATTTCAAAATCATCTGGGTATATTTGTGAATCATATTCTCAAAAGTGGTCTTTTTCGATGCGTAAAAAGTCATCAATATATGTAAATTTAAACTTTAAAATATTTATATTAAATTTCTTCCCTTTTGGCAACTTTACCCGAAACTTATGCTCATAGTAGAATAAATATAAATTGACCAAAAGAGGCGCACAATTGGTACCATTGGAATACCAGTAGAGGAGTTTAGCACCTGATATGTCAGAACCTGACAGTATTCATTTGCAAAAGTATACCTATTTGACAGGGTAAAACTTTAAAGGATTTGTTGTTACACAAATCAGTAAAAGTATGCACATCATCACCCAGTACTGCTCTCTAGGGTTTTAAATAGCTTTATTCTCTGTCGAAAATGGAATCTCTAAATTTGACATTAGTGTTATCAGTCACAAAGTTCAACAATTCAACAAACTGATCGTATTCAAATGCAGACTGGCAATCCTTCATATTATCATCAAAATATGTTCCTTTACAAAATGTAATCACGTTTTGAAAGTTGTTTTTCTCATATTTTTTTTTTTATATATGAGATGTTTGATACATCCTTTCATATCAGAGTCGGGAATTGTTTAAATATACAGACAGGAAGTCTAAAGAGGAAATTTGTGTAAAGGGTAAGTGATTATCAGTGCAATTCAACTGCTCCAACAGGATTTTCGAATCAAAAGAAAGTCGAAAACCTGTTAATACCGCAAGATGCTTCTATCTGACCACAGTAATTAAACCTAAATGCCTGTACTGTCTTGAAGCCTTTATACAACAAAGGTGACAATGAATGTGGAACTCTGAATTTCCATTTCCACGTTTCTGGGTATTTATATGTGCTTCATTCATTTTTACACATATAACTTTCTTATTGAGCTTGCTAAGAAAAGCAAGTTCAATCTGTTTCATGAAGAATATTGTTATGGTTGTTTTGCACATAAATTGGATAGTCAGAATAGCTAAATGTGACAGCTTGGTGTTTTCAAATTTGGAGGATTTAAATTGGTACATTTGTTCCCGATCAATTCCTGGGCCCTGAAAAAATATGTTACTGTACAATACAGTCATATATTAAATGAAAACTTATACTAGAACTAAGTAAAGAATATATATATATATATATATATATATATATATATATATATATATATATATATATATATATATATATATATATATATATATATATATATATATATATTAATATGCACACATATGGGAATTTCTTATGTGGTATAAAATGTAGATACTTGTCAAGTGGGCAAATATCATTTGAAAACAGAAGTTCATATAGAATTTAAATGACTATGTGAAGTCTTAAATGATTCAACTTGACCATAATCCATTTTCGTTGTCCAGTTGAGTGTTTTCCATAAAATTATTAAAAACAGCACTATGTACATACTCGATGAGGCCATGCATTTCTCTCAAAGTGCATGTAGTTCCGTCTAAAACACAATTGACCAGATAAGGAGAGTGACATCTTTCACGGGCTCCTTTTATAAAGGAGGAGTGTGATATTTATGGACACAAAGTTGGTGGATTGGAAGCACGATATCATCGAAAGTCACAAAGTTGATGGTTGAGAATCTTATATTTACATTCAAAGGCCTGGAGATCAGGAGTATGATACTATGAATGGAATCAACATTATTTGTGGATTTGTTAAGTGGTTAAATGCACTGGCACAAGGTTGGTGGAATGAAATTGTGGTATCAGTTATGAACCAAAAACTGGTAATTATTGACTGTATTATGGCTTTGAAAAAAAAACAAACAAACAAACAAAGGCAATTTGAAAACATGAAATAATTTATAGCAGGTACTTGGCGTGATTTCACCATGGTTTCTAATTTTGTGGAATACTAGGATTTTTCATGAAAATAACTGAAATCGATAAAACAATAAATGTTTTGTAATATTAAAAACGTTGTATTCTGAATTCGACGATTTTGCGTCGAAAAATTATGATGTTTTCCTATCACATTTGTCGTTAATGAGAAAATCCTGTACCTCTCTCTTCATTATCCATGCACTGTACAGCTCTACCAATAACATGAATCACCGTTTGTATGAAAAAGTTACCCGAGTAATTAAAGATTATCATTTGAGACAGCATTTACTAGGTCTTCGTGTTATTTGCGCCTTAAGCATCACTAAGGAAACCTATGGTATCCATTCCACGTGAGAACACATATATGTGTCCCTCTACCTGTTTCTTCTAGCACCTTCACTGCAACGGAAATGTGTGAATAAATTATAAATAAACAGAGACTTGAAATAAATGAAAAACGTGCATATAGGCTTTCTTTTATCTATTTAGTAAGATTATAATTCAACAAAATTTAAAAACGTTTGAACAGGCTCAGTCCGATGCAAATTGTGGCCTTCTGTCCAAACAGTTGATATTTTTAATGTTTTTCATTTAGCCCCATTTCCAGCCGCAAAAAAGGATATACTCTTCACAACGGGCCTGCCTCCAGCCAAATAATGTATATAATTAAGAAATTGTAGATTGTGAATTGTTCTTTTGAAGCGGTGAATAAATCAGACCAGTATAGACATAAAGGAATAGTCCTTGTGAAGAAGATCTTGTTACAAATTAATTCTTACATGTTAGGCCTAGACACCTGGGTGGATATGCTCATATTGCTGTTGAGTCAACATGGCTAAAATGCTTGTAAAATCATGCAAAACAGATAACACCAAGCACCACTATTCATGTTTGAAAACATGTGCAATGCATGCAAGTGACCAAACTGACCTGGAATATGACCCACTACAGTTATATGTAACTTGCAAAAGTGGCATGAGGAATTTGTCCAAGAAACTGAGCAACTATGAAGGTCCATTTTAAAGGACGGTTTGTTGCAGCAATGTGATTTCTATATGTTTATATCATGGCCTCGATACTGACATAATATGTTTCATGCCCAAATTAATCAAGCTTTTGTTACGAACTCCATGATATCCAGCACAGCTAGGTGTGACCACGGATTCAGATAGCTTCATGAGTTTGATCCAACCTAAGTCATCAGTAATTAAGTAAAATGTTCTTCAGTACATTTGTGTACCAGCAAATCAAAATATAATAAAACCGTATATATACATACACACATATATTTTTTGCACATATATATATATATATATATATATATATATATATATATATATATATATATATATATATATATATATATATATATATATATATATATATATATATATATATATGTATATGTATGTATATATATATATGTATATATATATATGTATATATATATATATGTATATATATATATATATATATATATATATATATATATATATATATATATATATATATATATATATATCCATAAACCATGTCTACAGAGACATCTCGAAGAAGAGGATACGTCCTCATGTGGGACATTTTTTTTACAGAAACAGATATTTTAAAGGCATTTTCATATTAATATTACCTCAGTAAAGGTGACACCTTTCTATTGTGTATTATGGACAGTAATCTCAGTCCCAAATGGAAACGCCACCTCTCAATTTGGAACAGGCTAGACTTTTTGTTCAACTGGGACAACCTATACTTTTTCTCGTTGAGTCAGTTTTACAGGCTAGTCACGAACCTGTTACAGGGAAACACCTTCCTGGATTAGTGTTTCAACATTGCTGTACACACCTGTCCTTGCCTCCCACCTGAGGAACTTAACACATTTATGCGTAATCAAAATATAAAAGGCTATTAAAATGAAAACAACACTTTCAGTTAGCAATTTAATATCCTAAGATCAACCCAAACCCTGCAAAAGAAAGTGAATGAATCAAATGACAACACATGAGTACACAATGAATATTTTCCTGCTTATTAGCCAATGATACTGTTAAAAGTGAAATAACATTAAAGTGCACATATTTACACAGTGATTGAAATATGTTATATCCCTCAACTTTTGTAATGTAATATACTTGTTAAAAGATACAATCTTGTTGTCTTTTTATAGCTTCTAAAATAAGGTAAATATGGGTATGCACATCCATCTACATGTCTCTAAAATGATCAATCTGAACGTTTCTTTCATTTGGCACAAACACATGTACATATATATGTAACCCCAATCAGTACTTGAAGTGCCACACCTTGATAATAGGGACACTTTCGTCAGTGCCAATGGTGTCCCTATATATATATATATATATATATATATATATATATATATATATATATATATATATATATATATATATATATATATATATATGGGTGGGTGGGTGGGTCACTTCAAATAATGGTTGCACTTTTTGTCTATTTTATAACATAAAGTAACCAGATATTATGCCTGAAAATCAATTATTGAACGTTCAACAAGCACAAAAACATGATAATACATCAGCACCACAGAAAAACTTCTTTGTTTATGGAGAATCTCAATGTAGGGGCCAATGGTTATGTGAACTGTAGACCAATCCTATCTTTGAATTGAAACGCTTGTCCTGTTTTCCTGATTTTTCCTCAGAAACCAATCTTTGACCAGACTCTGTTTAGTAATTGTTGTTAAGCAAAAAGTTTCAAATGTGGCAAATTGAGTTAGGAGGAATTCAAGTGATCTGAGTCTGAAGTTTAGGTTGGAGCTTTTGGAAAACATTCAGGTACTCGTGTAACAGTTCGTAATAAGGTCTTCTATATGGAAAGGTAGACCTGCTGAATAGTTTTTTTTTTTTCAAACTTGATAAATGCTGGACTAGTGTTCTCTTTACCTTTTCAGAGAGGATTGATGACCCTCTTTCAAGAAGAGAGCATCAGACCTGCAGCCATTATATTATTTACGGTTGATGCCATTGGCATTTCATTTTCCACGTATGGTGCATTGATATACAATAATATGGGTTGTCTGTAATTCTTTTTTTTTTTTCATTCAGAAATTATTTCACATGATACTTAACCAGTGCATGGTGTCCTTTGACATGATTAACGGTACCTTATGTAAGTCTCTCAGATAGGAAATCATACACAAAGTAACAAACTCACTATTTTTTTCCTACACAAATTGCAGAGATAGCATCACCCCATCCGCTTGATATGTACAAGATGAGTGGTAATGGTAAATTAAACAAAATAAATCTAACGCACATACATCTTCAGTTTAGAAAATCTCCCTTTATTTCATAGCAGAGTGAAAGTTTTGCATTTCCACTGCAATAGATATCATCTGGAATGTAACCAACTAAACCAAAATAGAGCTGCACTGGGAAATTTAAATACACTGTTAGTTGAGAACACCATTTTGTAAAGCAAAGAACACAATGTGTGAAACAACCAAATCTGGTACTTTAGAAGCTCTAAGCATTGGGAATCCCTCAATGATTTGTGTCGGTGAACAATTTGTACATCCTCTGGTGTGAACCATCAAATGTATTGGGCAAATAAAGCTCTGCATAGGATCGAGTTTTCTGCAGAGTTTTTTTTAGCTTAGCTACTAAAATCAACACGAATGATGTGAGCCAATCTGTCCAATCCTTTCCCTTGTACAGAATCGCAAAACAAAACGTACAATGTTCTTTGACAAACCATGTCTTGTACCATAATGTGATACATTTGCAACCAATTCAAGATCATAAAGCCAGGTTCTAACTTGAAAGATGGGTTTTCTTCGAACTTACTTGATATAAAAACACTGTGACATGACCTTGAGAAAATTTAGATTGTGAATTCGTATATGAATTCATTTTAGTAGTAAAACTTTCCTAGAATGATCTGTGTAAAGGTAAGTATTCATAATTGGATACAATGGTGCGAAGAGGTTTTTATCATGCAGGAAATATGAATATGAAGGCAAACATATAATACACGGGATGCAAATGTAATGCTAGCTTTTTAACATAATAGTCATTTACTCCCCTCAATCAATCAAAAATTATTCATAACAACCAATTCAATGTTATTTTGGCATGATGCAGTCGTCAAGATAGGATACGACTTGCAGAGGCTGTGATGTCTAGGTTAAACTTGTTAGTCTATTCTTTACCTAATGGTTCAGGATCAAATTGGTGTAGTTGCTGGGCAGCATGTGGAAATTAACTATTATAAATTCCCATTCAGTACAATTTGTTTAAAACTTCCAATCAGATACAGGTGCAACATGCTTTTCACCCTTGTGGCCTGGGTCCAATTCACGGCTGGGGACACAAGTGAATAGAGTTCCTACCCCCCGCCCCCAGACTGTGCACAGTGGTTTTCTCTAAGTCCTTCGGTTTCCTCCACCAAACAAGCAGGTAGGAAAGTAAACGCCAACATCTGTACCATGGAAAGCAATTAATATAGGCTTGGTCTGTTTCGCAATCCATGTAAAAGATATGGATTATTATTAACAACGATTTCTTGTATGTAATCAGAATATCAACCTGTTCCAAAATGAACCAGGCTTATGTCAATGTTAATTCTTCTCTTTAGCAACACATATTCCTAAGTCTTTAATTGTTCATAGTGACTTTGAGCTTCTAAGTCAGCACCAATCCTTAACTCTAGATGTGTGTAAGTGTCATCTTCTTTCGTAGAAACTCTTTGCTGAACATCGTTGATATTGTAATAAGCGGTAGTATCAGCTTTCGGATCCCTGAAAAAACAAACCAAAATCAATCTATCTCCCTTCCAGAAATAAACTAATGCAGTTATGTACTCCTGTTAAAAGGGGGACTGAAGGGTACATTTGTGTACCAGCAAATCAAAATATAATAAAACCGTATATATACATACACACATATATTTTTTGCACATATATATATATATATATATATATATATATATATATATATATATATATATATATATATATATATATATATATATATATATATATATATATATATATATATATATATATATATATATGTGCAAAAAATATATGTGTGTATTCATTTTTACACATATAACTTTCTTATTGAGCTTGCTAAGAAAAGCAAGTTCAATCTGTTTCATGATGAATATTGTTATGGTTGTTTTGCACATAAATTGGATAGTCAGAATAGCTAAATGTGACAGCTTGGTGTTTTCAAATTTGGAGGATTTAAATTGGTACATTTGTTCCCGATCAATTCCTGGGCCCTGAAAAAATATGTTACTGTACAATACAGTCATATATTAAATGAAAACTTATACTAGAACTAAGTAAAGAATATATATATATATATATATATATATATATATATATATATATATATATATATATATATATATATATATATATATATATATATATATATATATTAATATGCACACATATGGGAATTTCTTATGTGGTATAAAATGTAGATACTTGTCAAGTGGGCAAATATCATTTGAAAACAGAAGTTCATATAGAATTTAAATGACTATGTGAAGTCTTAAATGATTCAACTTGACCATAATCCATTTTCGTTGTCCAGTTGAGTGTTTTCCATAAAATTATTAAAAACAGCACTATGTACATACTCGATGAGGCCATGCATTTCTCTCAAAGTGCATGTAGTTCCGTCTAAAACACAATTGACCAGATAAGGAGAGTGACATCTTTCACGGGCTCCTTTTATAAAGGAGGAGTGTGATATTTATGGACACAAAGTTGGTGGATTGGAAGCACGATATCATCGAAAGTCACAAAGTTGATGGTTGAGAATCTTATATTTACATTCAAAGGCCTGGAGATCAGGAGTATGATACTATGAATGGAATCAACATTATTTGTGGATTTGTTAAGTGGTTAAATGCACTGGCACAAGGTTGGTGGAATGAAATTGTGGTATCAGTTATGAACCAAAAACTGGTAATTATTGACTGTATTATGGCTTTGAAAAAAAAACAAACAAACAAACAAAGGCAATTTGAAAACATGAAATAATTTATAGCAGGTACTTGGCGTGATTTCACCATGGTTTCTAATTTTGTGGAATACTAGGATTTGCGCAGACAGAAAGTACAAGCAAAAAGATATTTAGGTTTGGCTTATTTCATTTGGATTTCCTCTAAATTGGGTCCAAAAAAAGCTGTATATTGTTTGATTTGAAAAGGCTCCTACATCTAAGATCCTAGACACAAAGAACTCATGAATATATATCACCTGTTTCTCATCCACCAAATAATGACACACTGCACTACATTGATGATGATTGCGAGTACAAAGCATGCAGAGATAATTGTCAGAGCAGTAGGCACTGAAGAAAAGAACATACACGTAAACAGAGCACATCCCAAGTTCTACAAGACCTAACTTCAGACAGATATGACACTATTCATTGTTCCATCAACAGTACCTAACTGGAACCTGGAGGAACTATAGGTTTCCATCCCACTCATTTCTCCTGCTGTGTTTCAGTCCAAGAATGATTGATCAGGCCATATTTCCTATACACTAATATGTATACACTGATACTACATTCGGTATGTGTATATTGATTGAAGTATGGGTGTTGTGCAAATTAAACACTGTGACCTGGTCCTTGGCTTTGACACCCTCAGGCAAAATGATTGTTTGGGCCCTATGTTACACGCATTGAAACCTGTCTTATAGGGACACCATCGGGTTCTTATTTTACAGTTATTCCTGTTTTCAGGGATGGTAATTTAAGCACGTGCCAAGAATATTTGAACATATATGTGGTGAAACCTACCAATAAGGACACAAAGTGGTATTTACATTTATAACTCTGACATCTGGCTCAGGACACAGGGACGCGATCCCCTGAATGTCAAACCCTGTACCAAACCAAAGATTATTGCCTGACAGATTTTTTAGATTGCGGACTGGCACTTTACTTCTATTAATTTTCGATTTCCTATCTTGTTTCCTAATAAAGATGTTGGAATCAAAAGATGGAAAGGTGTATAAAATCAGACAAATAACGAAATGCACTGAAAAGGGGGAAAGTATTTCAGTAGAAAAAGCTCTGCTGAGCCATAGTGAGAACTGCTTTCTCAATGAAATTGTGTTCTCTGTCCAAATTGAAATGTTTATCTAGGTATTACGGATGAGAACCAAGGCCAAATGAGTAGGCCCGACAAGTGCAAGATCCTAAACAACTAAATCCACTTGTGTGTGACTGGATTAATATGCATCCTCAAGTAGGTAGGTGTGCAAAGAAAGCCCTATACTGGTCAATTGACTTCCTCAGACTGAGTGAAATATGCATTGTCCCCTTTGGACAGGTGTTGTTTTCATTTGGTACTACAACTACTGACCCTAAAACACAATAGAGATATGTCACGGGACTGTCCCTATGAAAATGGATGAAACATATTTAGTTATGGGGGAAACCTGTCCCATTTAGGCAGGTATCCGTCTTACCCAGGTGTCTTCATTGGCAGGTTTCATTCATTGCAGGAACAACACATACTTATCAATGACTATCAGAATATACTTGTGAAACAAAGGACATAATTGTTACGCCTGTGAGTACCTAAGGAGAGCATGATGCAGCTGAGTATATGGAATGTATCTGTATGCAATAAATAATATAAACAAGATAAGATATATGAGACATATTGTCAAGGAAGTGTCAGAATGACCCCCCCCCCCCCCCAGCAAGGGATTCAAAGACTGCTATCATCAACACCAATATGAAGCTTTTTATCGCAGGCTCCAACTTGAAAGGAAATTCAGGATTCTATTAAAGATTATGACCTTGTTTTCTGTTCATATCAATATAACACTACTTGGACAAGGCATGTGAAATAGCATTCATTGATGGTCTATCGTAAAGACGGGTGGGCATTGCAAAGGGATGGCCTTGAGCTAGTTCAAATGTATGCAAGGTTGCTTCATTTTTCATTTACAACTTTATAATAATTCTCAATGTGTGTCTTCATATTGGTGTTGGAAGATCTATGCTTATCTTTTGGTAACTGTTGAATCTCATTGCTATCATTATTGGCTTGACATTTGTGAATGTGGGTAATGTTTTTTTGAACTAAGTGAAAAATTACTTCATTGACTATGTGCTGTGGGCTATGTTGTCTAATTCATAGTTATAATGAAGGCATAGTGTGCTGATAATGTTCTAGATTCATAATTGTCACAAAAATGATAAATTTAGCTGACTGGCAAGTCAGGAGAATAAAAAAAGTGTTAGGCCTATCATGTCTCTTTTATGCGTGGCAAAAAGTATTGGAATTTAAGATTCGTATTGGAATATGAATATTGATGTTTTGGGCACTCTTAAGTCTCTTAGCTGTCATTATTGGATTGAACTTTATGGATATGGGTTATTCTGAACTATCTGATCAAGAACTTCAATGCCTCTCAACGTGCATTTACTTCGAGTTTATAGTATTACGCATGAAAACACGCAAGTTATTTCGTTAGGTATGGGAAGGGCCTTGAAGGAACAGAACTGTACTGTGAACGGATTAGTAATAGTGTTTATTTTTCAATTCAACATAGTAGAAACGTGTGCAAGATGGACAATAGTACTTCTATGTATATAAGTTAGACAGGGACAGGTTAGCTTAAGGAGAGTAAAGAGTTCGGACTGCAGAATAGGGTAATGACTACTAGGAAGTGGTTTTGGAAAAAAAGACACAAATACAATGGAAAGATCTGGTGGCTTGACACAGATACTAACATGTTGCTCTAAGTAAAAGGCTTTAAACTGTCTAGTACCTGCAGCTCTTAAAGTATATTCCGTTCACTGTCGTCTGATTTGGAAAAATACATGCACAGACCTTGCAATGTATGCACGATTTGCATGCTTCTTCTCAGCAATTAAAGTCAAGAAACTTTAAGGGTCCATATGGTTTATACCATTGAAGTAAAGTTAAGCTCACAATGACTATGAATTTCAAACAACGTTAAATTGCCAGTAATGTGTCTCGTATGTACTTGTAAGCTTCGATAGTGTACAGCAGTTTATTCTCCGCGCTCATTTTTGTCTCTCTAGCATTAGCTGTTGGCAAGACTAAGCACCCAGTTTCCAGACGTCTGTCATATTTTGCCAACCTTTACTTAAATTATCATGAATCAAATTGTGTGGAGTAATTAGGAAAAACAAACTTTACAGCCGCAAAAAGATCATAATTTTCACACAAGAACATTTATAGATGACCTGTGTGCTCCAAACAAAGGTGATGAAATAAAAGGAAATTGGAAAAACATATACCCAAAAGAACTAATATCAAATCTGGAAAATGAAAGTGATACAAAAGCTACTTTCCTTGATCTGGATAAAGAAATAAAGAACAACCAGTATGTAACAAAACTATTTGACAGGAGAGACCAGTTCAAATTTGATATTATCCCCTACCCTGATCTGACTGGAAACAATCCTGAGAAACAAGCATATGGAGTTTGTATCCGACAAGTGATATGTATTGCTAGAAACACCACGCGTTTTAGCGATTTTGTCAATAAAGTCAGAACTATGTTGCAAAAACTACAACAAAGGTAATAAAAACAACAACTACACAAATCTAGTTGAAATGTTTCCTGAGGTATGACTTAATAAATACAACACTAACTCAAAAGCATTACTTAAACTGTGTGAAGGTGGAGCTGGAAATGACAAAGTGTAGTCCTCAAAGTGTTTAGAGTGGTAAGAAGGAAAGTACCCGGGGTAAAGTATACTTAACCCACCTAGAGAAATTTCTCTAGTCCGTATTAAGTCGGAAAACCATGATCATACTCACTTTTTGCAGGATTTCTTTCTTTTCAATCTTCATCCAGTATAGTGGAATAGGTGGCTTCCAGCTAATACCTTTAGTTCATAACACCTCTAGTCAACTGTATGGTGCTAAAAAATTGTATTACTATTTACCTGTTTATACCATAACGGGTATGGTGGAGTAGTGTATGAAGCTTTTAAGTTTCAAATGAGACATTCGTCAGTCCGCCCGCCCTCTGTCCATCAACGAGAAACTTCGTAGTGGCATTATTTCACTAATTACACTGGATAGGGCTTCTATACAAGGGTAAATGATTTACAGTGATAGTCAATACAAATTTGTACCATTACTACCATACGTTATTTGTTACATCATGCTTGAATGAGCATTGAAGAAAAACTTCTGAGTGGAATTATTTCACTAACTACACTGGGTATGGCTTTTATACTTGGGTAAATTATTGACATTGATGGTCCCTACGGATTTGTACCATCACTGTCATACATCACTGGTTACGTCTGTCCGACGGTCAACAAAAACTTTGGAGTGGTTTTATTTCACTAACCAAAGGGGTAGGGCTTCCATAGTTGAGTTAATGATTAATAGTGATGGTCAGTACATATTTTGTACCATGACTGTCAAAGTTTATTGTTTGCATGATGCTTAAATGAGTACTGTAGAATCTCGCAAAACTACACTGGGTAGGGTTTTCATACTTGTGTAAATGATTGATAGTGATGGTTACTCCAGATCTGTGCCATCACTGTCATTCTCCATTAGTTATATCATGCATCAATGAGCATTGTAGAGAAACTTCTGAGTGGCTTAAACTAGCTGCTAACATATTCATGCCCCCCCCCCCCACCCCCCAGCATGGCTTCGGTATATATTTGCAACATGTACTAAAAATTTTATTGTACCTCATTCAGGAATTTGGGCTGATACGGTTTACTTATACAATGGAATCAAAGCCAATTTAGAATATTTAGTGTCTGGAATATTGTGTTGTGTAGCACGTCTTGGACTTCATTTCGGAAATAAGTATAATTATGTGTTGACATGGGAACCCTGGTAAAAGAATGAAATTATTGCCGTTTATATTTGGAGCTTTGATTTCTGGAGGAAACATATGTAAGTGGAGGATGTTCTTTCCGTTGTAACCTTATCCTTAAGTGAACAATTATATCAAAGTTATTGAACGTAAAGCGATAAATATGCTCGTTTTATGTATTTATTGTATCACAATAATAAATCGCGTTTTCAGAGCTATTGAAGTATCTGAATCAGCCTTCCACAGGATTAATTTGATCAACAACATTGCCATGGATGATAGAAAAACCATCTTTCTTGCAATGGCAGAACACTTGCAGTCCTCTGTTACTTTCTTTATATTCGAAAAAGCCATCTAAACCATCTTTTCTTCTACTTTACAAGACAGGGTAGCATGATATGTTCAGACAACATAGATCAAATTTATAATAGACCCTACACATTTGATTAAATAAAAACAACGTAACGTGTGGTAAAGAAATGTGTAGTTTTCAATTATCATCATATTCAGAAGCCTTATTATACAGTCACATCTAGATTATCTTTAAGTACCTGTACATGTTGTGATAGTTCCTGTGACTGGTATGGTTGTCATCCCATTGGTTGTCCAATGTTCAAGCCTACCTGATTGCATCGAGAAAAAAAAGAAGAAAAATGCATTTCCCTTTAGAGAATAAAATCCACACAGTGAGAGTGACATTTAAATCGTAGCGTTTCACTCTGAAATGCCACAGATGTGCTGTCAAGTTAAAACGTTTAAATCAAGTACGCATTAATTGGACTTATATTGGATGGCAAGTGCAAAAAAGACCTATCCACAAAACCACTGATTTAGATTGATTCTAAGCAGGCCATTTTTGCATTACTTTGCAACGACACAGTAACTTTCAAATTATTAAAGCCGTTGTCAAACTGATGTGTTTGCCAATATTCAAGCCTGGCCTCTACAGATTCTCTTATCAGTTCATCATCTGTGGTCTTATGCACAACTCGGATCTACCAGTTGGAACACCCCAAGCGCACAATGTAGGTACACACACACACACACACACACACACACATACACACATACATACATACATACATACATACATACATATATATATATATATATATATATATATATATATATATATATATATATATATATATATATATATATATATATATTAGAGCCTGACCGAACATGCATTTTAAAACCGAACCCTGTACTCGGTACACATTACCTATTCGGAACCGGGCACCGTTCGGGTTCGGTATATGCAATTCAAACATGCCATAAATAAACTTAGACATATTAGAATGCTTGTTTAAAGCTTTATTTAAACAGGGGTTTGTAGCTGTTACCCTTTGACACTGGGGCATTACTATTGTTAATGTAATTCAGGTGATTAATGCAGCCCATGTGACGCACTTAATTGCAAAGTAGCGTTTGTTGCATTGTTCGACGTGTATACAAGTACGAAAAGTAACCTCAGTGACATTCTTATTTAACTTTATTGCCAACATTGACAATGATAACCGAACCCGAACGTTAAGTGACTGTAAAAACCGAACCCGAGCCGGGCTTCAATCTTGAAACCGGGTAAGCTCAGGTTCGGTTGTTCGGGTTTGGTCAGGCTCTAATACATATATATATATATATATATATATATATATATATATATATATATATATATATATATATATATATATATATATATATATATATATATATATATATATATATATATATATATATAAAGAGAGAGAGAGAGAGAGGTACCTTCTGTATGAAACCACTGCCGTGAACAGCCATAGTGTTTTTTCTGGCCACTAGCCTTGGACATAGGAGTGAATTTCTTTGTAAATTTACCTGCTGTGTGTGGGCACTAAGTCTTTTTCTTGGCTGAAGGGGGTGCCACATACAGCACATAACTTGGTATAATCTAATGTTATCATAATAACAACAACGTGTGCAGACAAAAATGGCATGGTTTTAAATATTTCTCCAGTGACAGCTTCATATGTTGACAAGCAAATAGTACAGAAAAACATGATCCATATTCATTAATTCCAAACCCAACAATGACAGCAAAGAGATTCCAGACTTGCAAAATCATCAACATTTCTCTTCCAATACCAATGTGAACAAACAAATTTCATTCCTGACTTGAGACAGGCATCACCCATGAAAGGCAACTGGTGGTTTTAATCCGGTCCTCTCAACCTTAGAAATATTCATCATTAACTCCAGACACTAGCTTTTTTCCAAAATGTATAGGCCCAACCACCCAAAACACAAATTTCATTACTCCTGCCCCCCAAAAAAGTGACCTGTTAGGCCTATCACCTTTTAGTTCTCCCGACTTGTCAATCAGCTAAATTTACAGCAAAAGAGTAAAGTAGGCCTACATCGTTTGTGTGACATTTTGAACCTGGAACATTATAAACACACTATACTTCCACTATAATTATGAGTCGGAGAACAAAGCCCACAGCACAACATAGCCAATGAAATAATTTTCAAATAGTACAGAAAAACATGATCAATATTCATTAATTCCAAACCCAACAATGACAGCAAAGAGATTCCAGACTTGCATAATCATCAACATTTCTCTTCCAATAGCAATGTGAAGAAACAAATTTCATTCCTGACTTGAGACAGGCAGTCACCCATAAAAGGCAACCCGGTGGTTTTAAACCGGTCCTCTCAACCTTAGAAATATTCATCATTAACTCCAGACACTAGTTCTTTTCCAAAATGTATAGGCCTAACCACCCAAAACACAAGTTTCATTACTTCTGCCAAAAATTTAAAAAATGACCTGTTAGGCCTATCACCTTTTAGTTCTCCCGACTTGTCAGTCAGCTAAGTTTACAGCAAAAGAGTACAGTAGGCCTACATCGTTGTTGTGATATTTATTAATCTGAAACATTATAAACACACTCTACCTCCACTATAACTATGAATCGGAGAACAAAGCCCACAGCACAACATAGCCAATGAAGTAATTTTCAAATAGTACAGAAAAACATGATCCATATTCATCAATTCCAAACCCAACAATGACAGCGTCTGAAGACATTTAGTATGGAACTGAATAAGTGTTGTGTCTATTCAATAAATTCGTAAACTTAATGTTAACGATATTTCCATTGGAAATCGGGCAGACCAAGGTATGCATTTCAGCCAATGTCGCACATTGTTATGAACAAGCATCATAGCATGGAAGGCACAGTTTCAATGGATGCAGTTCGATACAGAGGCCAAGGAATTGATGGAGTTGAGTGGGACCATATTGCACTAATAAGTCTGCTGGGGGGGGGGGGGGGGGTAACTACCGGAAGCTGCTATGCAGTAGCAGTTACAAAGGTTGTTGGACTCAATGCAGAATATAGGGCATCTCTTGCAGCTGATAAACTGGTCGCGTCATTATGCGTAATTCAGTAGTACCAAGGAATACATAGTACAGCTTTTTAACAACCGGTCTGGCAGAACAGGGGTAGTATGGATTTTCACTGAACCACCAATTAGGAGCAATGAGTAGCACAAAAGCAAAATGCAACAGAGTCTCTCTTTTTGTCATTTGGAGTGTATTACATGTGTATTTGTATAAACGCAAATGCACGCACCCCACACTCATGCTCATATTCATGCATACTGTCAATTCATAGCTGGCTTGATCACCTTGCTTATTTTGCATTGGGGTCCTGGAATAAAAATTAGGGAGAAAAAAAGTAAAAAGTGAATACATGAATACATATAGTAATAAATTAAAATGTAAACAAGAGTAATTTTTAGGAACAATAGATGAAATATCACCTAATACAAGCTCTGCACACCACCATCACACTGAACGCCAGGAATGAATCACTGTTTTGCTTTAGTTTGCTTTTTTCAGAGAGGTGTGCTTTTAGTTGAAGTTTGAAATTCCTTATGTCTGATCTTGCTTTTAATTGCACCAGTAATTTGTTCCAAACGGCAGCAAAGTAAAAATAATAAGCAGCAGTAGGTTTGACACATGGTACGGAAAAAACATATTGTTGTTTTGTTTGGATAAACCCCGTAAAATATTGGTGCTAATCATTTACCTTATATATGTGATGTTGCATATACGCAGTTAGATTATTGTTATGTATCTTAAAAACATGATTCATTTTCAATTTTTGACGCAGTCTTCGACATAAAATGTAGCCACACGCGATTAAAACACTGTCAGACTCTAATGTACGTAAAAGTGCTGGCGAATGCTGTCAATAGCCGTTAAGCACTTTTGACCATCACCAAAAATGTGCCAAACGGCCATGAACAGTGCTGATAGAGTGTTTTCAAATATGTCTCATTTTAAAGAAATATCACTTGATGTCTTCCTTTTCGGGCAGAAGACAGTTTTGCCATTTACAGAGTCACACATAATACAATCACAAAGGTGTATATGATATCAGTTATAAACGGTATCATTGACCACTGTTCATGAGATGTAATGTATCACTGAGTCACATCCAAAGGTTACAAGAGGCTGCAGTAGTAAACAAGTGGTGTAAAGTGGATAGTATATGTTGCAATAAGCACCATTAATTTATTAATATTAAATAATCATGCTATAAACAAACTAGTAGTCTATGTCAAAATGCTTTTGTTAAAGTGCATACCTATTGCTTTTGTGTCTGTGCTTCCAACGGTGGTTGGTGGTGAAGACTGGTCTACATTATACAAAATGAGGAGTACGTTTTAATGACAACACATTGGAAAATGTGACACACCATACATAGTTTCAAAGAAACACATTATTACATTTACAAACGTTTTGACATTGGTTTTCTGATGCATTACTGGCGTCTGTTGGATCAAACATAATATCGTGGTCGTCAAATATGGTCTCAAACAGAAGTATTACTGACAATGAAAGATATCTGAGCAAGATTAAATTCATACTTGCTAAATCTTAAAAAATCTTAGTACAGTAAAAATAGCAAGTGATAATGTGACAGGAGGTGAATTATACTTTTATACTTGTTCACACCACACATGTACACACACACACAGATATATATATATATATATATATATATATATATATATATATATATATATATATATATATATATATATATGTATATTATGAATTCTTATTTTTTGCTCCATTTCAGAAGAAGTTTCAATCTTACCTTCCCCACACACAAAGGCATAAGTATTGGTACAATTCGAATACATCGGCCCACTGTCAGAATTTATATTGTATGCCACGCACTGCCCGGTCGAAATGTTAAACGCAATTTTTCTGGAACCAATTGCAATTAAACAAACATTGCTTGAGATGTAAAATTCACAGAAATACATTAATGTCGTCATAGACCTAAGGTAAGTGACAGAAAATAATATATATCAGAAAAGCATGCACTTTCAAGAGGTTTAAGCATACCTTGCAAACCTAAAACCTTTGATTAATGAATGTTCTACAAACACGCCAAAATGTGGGAAAATGCAAACCATTCAATTATTATGACGCGGTGGCTTCTTAACCAGTTGAACAGTAATTGTGTTCTCATGATATATATACATACGTTGCATATATATATATATATATATATATATATATATATGAGGTTTTTGTGGAAAAACACATATGCAGATGGTATGTTCAATGTGGGTAGTTTGGAACCTCAATTACATGTGTTAGGGAAGGTGGATGATACCTTTTTCCTATCTGCTTGTTCAAATCGATCGTGTCATCAGTAATTACATCTCAGTGATTACAATGAATATTAATGAAGAGTTCAATCTAATTCCATTGTTCATAGTATCTTTTACGCATTCTGGTATATAGCCGTCATGATTAAAAATATTGTGCGCGAATGTAGACATTAGGATTGTATTTTAAGGCTACATTTTCATAAAGTTATGCATCACAAACACACTGAATTTTCGGGATAAACACAGTAAGGCTACATTTGTTTAGTTTGCGTCCTGGAAAATTTGACAAAGGTGAAAGGACAAAAACAGTTTTTGTGCATGTAATATATATTATGCAATATGATGTAAATTATGATGATGACTTTTTTGCGGCACAGAGCTGTATTCAATCGGTTCTTCAAATAGTTAGATGGATCTCATAGGTGAGGGAGCAAGTAGTAAAAACCTATGATAGCTAATGAAACACAATTCATGTAGCGGATTACTCGTACTGACACAGATTTTGACTAAAATATTCACCAGAGATCCCATATGCTATATTTCATAGTATGCCATTGCAAATTGCTGACAAAATATAACACCGAATATATACTGATGTCTCAATGTTGCAGACAAGTGGGAATATGCAATCTATTAAATTGTTATCTCTGGATCTGAACCTACCTAGTTGATTTCTATTTTTTCAAAAGGATAAGAATTAAGTAAGCAGGATAACACCATAATATGATTCCATACCAGTCACAATCCATATGCTTTCAAGTCCATGTTTTTTCAATTCTTCTCTTGCATTCGTGATGTCGCTTTGCTTGATAATGGTCTGGTTTTTCGAATTACACGTTTCTTGAGCATAGGAAAAGTTTACTTTTGTGATGTAAATAGAGTATCTTCGTAGAGATATTACGAAAGGTTCTTTCGGCTCTGAAATTTAAAGATATGGTTTTTGAGTGTGTCATTCTTGTTATGGTGGTTATGGCTAATTATCATCAACTCAATACAAACTATCAAGGCACAACCTTCGGTCACTGCTTATAATTGCAACAACAACAAAAGAATAATAAGTACTATTTGCCGATGTTTGATTGCATATCTATTAAAGTTGATAGATTTTATTTGACCTTATAGGATGTCTTGATATTTAAAAAAATGATTTCCTCCCTTACTTGCTTACTCACATACTTATTAACTCATCCATTTATTGGTTTGATTTGATGCAATCACTTTATCTACATATGTGATAAATAGGAAAATCACTCTTACCACTAATGCATACATAGCCATATCTGTCATCACATGCTGTCATAGAAATTGTTGTGTTGTTTAATATGTAGCTGCACTGTATTCCTGAAAACCGTAACTACAGTAGTGTAAGAACAAACAGCTGAATTGAGCTTGAAGTTCAAATTCTACAAGAGGCTCACTGTAAATTACAAGGAAAAGTGAAAATTGTCTCACACAATTAAGAAGTTACAAAACATGGACAAAATCTTAATCGTAATAAGATAAAAGAATGCTGTTTAGCAAGATTTAATTTTTGGACAAGTTAGAGTAACACACTGACGTTATTTCAGTAGAAAAAAAAACATAAGAAAATTCTCTTGTTAAATTCATCAAACTGAAAATTGAACATGGACTTATCAAAACCTGAAAAGGAAAGAGTAGCATGTAGAAACTTATCGTCCACTGTTTTTGTTTTATGTGTTTTTACTTCCTTGTTCTACAAAACCAAACATTTACTATTAATCAATGTCCCAACACTGACAGGGAAACTGTATTCATGGAGATACTCCTGCCAAGTGTCTTTTTTGTTTTGTGTCCGCGCTATTAGATTTTAACAGGTGGATGTCTTACCAGATTCCGCAATGGCTATACGTGTAAGTCTACATGTAAAACTGATTTCTTCTTTGATTATTCCAGGACAAATGTTGTATTTATTGGCTATACTAGGTGCTTGATATCATCAGTCGTGTTACAAATAGCAAAGATGGCTATACCAGTTTCAGACTTACTACCTGTTTTGCTTATCCAAGACTGATTCAATCCAAGACGCACCATCTGCGCAGATACGTAAGGTTTGATATCTCTTTGTTCCACATGCACGCTGGACAGTAATGTTCTTTTTCGGTTTTTACATTTTTGTACTGCTTTGCTGTGCACAAGGGCTTCGTAATTGAATTGGTAGATCCTGCCGTCTTGTATGGTTTGTTCTGGACCTGTTATTAAAGATAATATATACTGAGTCAAATTATATTCCTATGCTAAAATAATATTACATCAGTGAAACGTACTTTCACCAAACTTTTTATTTAACAGTTTTCACAAATTTCAATTTTGCACACATGCCATAAGCCAATTGAAATGTTTCTGTTTAAAATTTTGTTGCGTCTCTCCTTCAATCTCAGTACAATTAAAAATTTAAAAAATACGTGACCTATTTTGTGATTCTGTGATTCTCACTTTGCAGGTGTTACCCTCATGTTTTCCTGTGACTTTTTACCGCAAGCTGTTTGGAGGTGTACCTTGAAGGAAAAGCGACGCCTAAACGTTCTACCTTTATTCCAAATGGGGGAAAAACAGGTACTCGAATGTAGAAGTTGTTGTTCAAATCTCGCAGAAGAACTGTTCATACTTCAAAAATATGTTTAAATGCATTCATTGGAAGGAAAACTGTACATGCACTATGCAACTCAAGAAGAAGGTCAAAGCGAAGTGTAGGTCTCCTGGATATGCTTTGCGCTGGTCACAATTAGTAAAGCTATATGAGTAAAATGAGTTTAAGATCCTAGGAGCACATGAGAGAATTAAAATTAATACCGTTCCTTCACGGGCTGGACCATTGTGGCCTATCGATTCACGTATCGTAATTCCCTTACAGAAAGGAAACCATACGGGTTTTACGTCTGATATGTCTCACGGTAACAAGAATTGAAGATAGTTGGACAATTCTGTTACTTCAACAGCCCAAAGGCAAAAGTTAAATATACTAGTTCTTGTGTAAGATTAAATTGTTAAATATTCTTAATCTGAACATAGCATCATTCATACTTATTGCTATATAAACATTGCCTTTCTGAAAGGCAACATGAAGATTTTTTTTCTTTCTTCCTTTGTTTTTCTTTCTTTTCACATGTTTTCTTAATGTTGTAATGCATTAGGCTTTCTTCCATTCATGCTAGGTTTCATATAACTGCATGTTACATTTTGGCACAAGTCTTTTTATCTCCATTTCTGTGGCCAGTATGTTACTTTGAAACTGGATGCAGAGAGGGTGCCGGCGAATTTTATTCTGACCACAAAGTGTTTGGCCAACTCACTGCCAACTGCTACTAAAGTTTAGCTACTCAAGACCAACTACTTTGAATGATCCAAAAATCACTAGACTCAAATTCCTTGTGGAAAGATCTTTCATTCTATTTTAAATACCGATATGTCCATAGTTCGAGAAAAATAATGGCCTGCATCAACATCTTTCCTCGAGACGCTTTGGACGCGTTGCGTCAAAGAGCATCGAGGAAAACCTGTTGATTCAGTCCAAAATTTTGAAGAAAAAAAATCAAAAAAGAAAATGCTACTAATTAGAAGTTAAAATGTTGTGAATTTGTAGTTCGTATGTAAATTATATATTATGCACAGGAAAGAGTCACTCAGATTCATTGATCGAAACTATGCAAATGACGACTGGCTTTTTAATTTCCCATAGCGCCATGGGTTATTGGCGGCTAGAGGCATGGTGAATGCGAAGGCCCACATTATGCATTCATTCAGGTTATATTTGAGATGTGTCCTCCAGTTGGCGATTGAGGTTTGCTGTACTCATGAAACGCTCATCAACTTCGTATATTTTCAAAATTTAGGCGATGTTAAATGCTAATACTCAATTTGTGTTGCAAGTCACTATGTTTCTATAGTTACTTGATAAATAAAATATCACATGAACAGCTTTATTTACCTGCCGAAATATAGCTGCAGATGGGCGGGGTCGCTCGCGTACCACTGGTTCTTAATATGACCCCAGTCAGGACGAAACAATTACATGACACTTTTACATGCCACTCGTAAGCAGGACGTTCGCGTAAGGTAAATCTATGACTCGCCATTATCAGAGAATATTGAAGCATGGACCTGCTATCTGAAGGACTGAGCACGGAGTATCTCATTAGCGCAAAACCCATGAAGCTCACTTATATGAATAAACAGTGTCTTTGGTCCCCCTTAGTGTTACTCTCATTGCCGCAACGAGATAAGCGATAAGCGGGGCACTCAGATAGTAAGGTCCATGTTTATACGAGTTCTCATGCGAGAGATCTCCCACGCAAGTTGCAAGGGTTCTAGTCTCTGACCTTGTGGAAATATGTATTTGTCCGTAATTCAAGATTTTTTGTTCCCAGCTGTATACATGTATATTACAAACCTCCAGCAAATTTATCTTGGTGTTTGTTTTCAATGTGGTCAGAAGACAATAGGTTCCTATGATTATTTGCCGACGACATGCTTCATAACAACCCTGGCTCAACATTGCTGTGTGAATTCGTCATGTTTGTTCTCGATTGTTAAACATTCAGTTGACTGCATTGACTAATCGTGCTTTTATCATTGTTGTTTCATCTTTTCGTTCATGGTGGTCCCGTTTTAACTTATAATAGCTATGCTTTCGTGTTACCTCTTCAACCTGCACCTTTCGTTTTTTTCTTTTTATTAATAAACTTCTCCACTTACTAACCCCAAGTAGGTTCAGTTGCCGCTTGTTTTGTTGTCATCACGTGAGCGAAAGTCCACATAATGGACTATGTTTAGACTATTGTGAAATATTAGGCTTTGAAACGCAGTCAAATTCACCAAGATTACATAGCCATTTACATGTACAAAAGCTTGTATGATTGAATATGATGGTCTGTCAACATTCGTAAAAATCGCATTAAATTTCATTTTTTTCTTTGTAACAAATATTTCCTGATGTTGGCTAATCGATGAATGTATATTGTTAAAAACGAAACGAGAATCGTCATCAATTTCATCAGAACCTTGCTGCCTATATTTCTTCTCGGTTTTTACTTGTCCACGTATTATTTCAGAGGACCATTAATAGTGGTAACTCAATTATTTTTGCTTCCTTTGTCCTCGATACATATTGCTTAAGCCCGCTTTCAATTGCCTTTTATGAAGTGGACAAACACTAATCGTTTTAGTATTTGCCTAATGAGTACATTTTGGATTAAAGAATAATAAATCTGGTGACACCTTTTGGGGTTTGTATTGCATGGCTATGAAGACCGAGATGAGAAATCCAGAATATCGTAGGATTTAGTGATGCCTATTCACCATACGTTCATTAAAAGCTCACACTTTTGACCAGATATATATGATGGATCTGATAAGACGCTCAGAATATTTCTTTTGTTGTTTTTTTGCACCCACAATGGGTTCACGGTTATTGAATTTTGTTACACCACACTAAAAGTGTGAAAGAGAAACCTCGTACAATCACTATAGTGTACACTAACTGATTGATATGTAGGCATGTCCGAAGGGGACGAATTATATGTTTTCCTGGGCCTGATACGTCGAATCTTGAGATCCGGGCATTGAACTTTTCCTGCAAATAATTTTAAGTGCAAAGAAGGTATTATGGTTCTCTACACATTTGAGACAAATGCCGTTTGATTGAGTGTAGAATGAATGTCTGCATAGAATTTAGAAAAGCCGTCAAATGTGGTTTCAGAGAAAATACTGTACCAACAGGACAGAAAAATAAACTTCTACCATGAATGAAAATTGGACACCACTCAGGATGCCAGCGTCTGTAGTAAATGGAGCAAATGAGACAGCGAGTAAACACCTTAGACAAAGAACTGCATTTGTGAAAACGTTAAAGGTATGGGACAGGGGACACATTGGTTTGCCATGAGTCAGGACAAATGAAATAACTGAAAACTAAATATTGTCAGCAATATGAGTATGATACTTGATCGACAGTATTACATCAAGCACAAAAAATGTTTTCATTCTTACTTACGCTTTTTTTCCCTTTTTTTTTTTTTTTTTGTTTGCAAGTGTGAACAACAATTGTGTGCAAAGTACAGGGCTTCAACAATCAATAACCGCAGGTACTACGCAATTTACAAACAAAAACCCCAAAACACACACAAGAAACACCTATGTACGACATGGTCATATCTCCTTAATGTAAAACTTGTGTACTGTACATGCCGAAACAGTTGGTCGTTCCTTCCATACGTTTGAAAATTTTAAATCCCAAAATTCCTCGATGAAATTGAATTGTTGCCTCGTATTTTACTGTTTCACATCCATTAATATTTCCTCTCTTTCTTCAATATGATTCAGGGTACTCAAAATTTATCCCAGTTCAACAAAAAATGTAATTCACCCGGAATGCATTTACCAATATTCGATGTCATGTGGTTTTTTGTGGGGGTGCTTATATCCTACCTATTTCAATGTGCAAATTATAGGCACTGATGCAGAGCCCATGGTGCTTTTGTGAATATCAAAATGCTTCACAACATTTAAATGAAGTTCAAGTTCCAGTTGTCTTTGGTGCAAGATGTGAGTTCGTAACTCGTTTTCATTACTGTTTTGCTCTGACATGTCATTTTTGCATTGTGGAAATTTCTCCTGTAACTCGTTCTTAATGCCATGTGAAGATTTCATACCACACCTCTTTCCTAGATCATATCAAAGTTCTTGCAAACCAACCTTTAACAATGCATAACCTTTACACTTATTCCATGGTGTGAACTCCTCAGCGAAAGATACCTGGCTCACAGCCTCTTTCACTCATTGGTTCTCGCCCCATTTCTCCATGCAAGCCTTGTCTGCAAGGGTCCATATTGACCCTGGCTTCAACAACGCCTAACAACTCAGCCTAACTGCTGTTAGGTAATCGATCAGCTTGCACTTCCGCCAAAAGATTAGGCAGCCCGATTAACATTTTCCATTGACTTTTTCACATTGAAATTAACATATGTAAAGCTCCTGTCAATTTTGAGAATAAGCAATATAAAGTTTAAAGTGATCAATGATTATCTGGTGCTCTTCATTTAAAGTAATGTTCCTGCTCATACTGATAATGGTCGCATATTTTTAACTCAGCTGACTTGTCAGTGAGCTGAGCTTATAGGATGGTCTGTTGTCCATCCGTCCATCCACAATTAACATTTTCGATTTTTCTCCAAAGCCGTGAGTCAGATTTATTTCCAAATTGGTGGGAATGTAGCTTCAGTAGGCACCAAGTTTGTTCAAACGGTTATGCTACAGTGATTTTCAAAAATTATTTTTATGAATTATTCTGGCCTTCTTTGGGGCAATTATTATAAACAGTTCTCCGAAACCACTCACCAACTCGCCTTGATATAACACAGGAACCCTCCTAGAGACACCTAGTTCTAACTCTCTTCTTCAAGTGGCTCTGCATTTTTTTCCATTTTTGTTTGATTTTTTGTGTTCCTTTTCTATTTTTGACTTTTTCTCCATAACAGTCACTCAGATTAGGCTGAAACTGGGTGGATATGTTCCTTGCGGAAGGGTGAAACAAAGTTATTCACTAGGTGGCACTGCTGTTGATTTCGTAGTTAAGTAGACCTTTTTTTTTCAATTTGGATACTTATCGGTAAATAAACCTTTCCTATTGATTACTATGTATGTCAATGGACATTCTAATGCTAATTCCCATTTGTGACGTTGAAGTAAAAACTGTCAGGTAGACTCACTTCAAATTTGATGGTACTGTACCTTGGGTGGGTCTCTACCAACGGTTGTTCAATTGGTCATGCTTAAGTGGTTGAAAATTTTTTTATGAATTCAAATATTGAAAAATCTTATTCTCAAAAATTGGTCCCACAACTGTAATAATTGTAGTCAGATTTGCGTCAAGCTTGGTAGGAATGTACCTTTGATAAGTGTTCAACATCCATCTTTATTAACATGCTCTACCTGTATTTATAATTGTTTTGGGTGTACTGTTTATGGATTTGTTCAGTTGTATAAAGTATATGATGAATCTTGTTGCCAATAAGCCCACGACGTTTGGTTAGCAAACTTCAGCAGTAAGTTATAGATACTTCATTAAAGCATATGCATTTCAGCTGGTATCACACCAAAACATGCTTTGAACTTGAAGTGCACGTAGCGCAGAAGCGTGTTATAAAATTTATGTTAATTCTGGTGTTGGCTTCTCCACATGATTGTTCTGAGTTTAAACAAAATGACTCATCTGGGCAGACCTCATCGGAGTCATGACAGGATAGGCTGTATCGTGATGGTAGTGCGACATTGTTTGTCAGCTTCCTAGATTGACTCTTTTTTTTTGGTAATTCCACTTTTGAAATGTATCTTGAATCAGCCGTAATTATATTCTCTTCAAACACAGTGTCCTCATTTCCCCCCAACTTGCTCCCAAATTGGCTAGAATGATCGAACTCAAATAACTAATGAGCCAGAAACAGTCGCTATTCAGATCTAGAAACTTTTTGTGGAATTTTGGAGCTCTGGGCTCAGACAAAACCACCTTTAACTTGGGGGACAAAATGGGTCATTTTATGTGTTACTTGTTAAGTTATCACATAGAACAAAGTTAAAAGTGTAGTATCCTGTTAATAAATGGATTGTTAAAAGCAAAATGACCCCTATCACACAGACTATCTTCTAGGGATGGAATATTTAAGTCATTTGCATAAACTAAGTCCTTATGTGAAAGGGAAGCCTGCCTATTGTAAAGTAGGGGCAGTTGTCTAACTAGGAAATGAAAAATTCACCTGACCTGTGTGGATAGCATGTATTGTAACGAAGTCTCAGTCAGTCACATTAAAGGTTTAAGCCTTTCTCTTCTCTATTGTCCTTCCTATCAAAAGATACATGCTACCCTGGTAACACACCAATGACTTTAATTGTTTAGGATCTTGCACTTGCAGTGCTCACTCATTATGCCTTTGGCCTCTTCTGTATCACTCAAATAAACATGTCAATGCAGAAGGACAATAAAAGGCTATTGAATAAGTTGTTCCCACCAGTCTTTCAATTTGCCATTAATGCCCCTGAAAATAATGTAAAGCTCAAACCCATGATTATTAGAACGATAAAATCTGCATTCATGAAATATTCAAAATCTGTTGAGCGTTGACATGGGGGAAGCTGGTGTCCTCCTGTGAGAGGTTGACAGGAAAAAGGGTGCTCCTGGTCAGTGGTACAGAAGTGGTAGGACAATTTTCAAGAAACGAGACGATGCAAGAGGGACAGTGATTCTGGAAGGCCAAGACTGCGAGGTACAACTGTTACCTGGTGCAGAGCATGAGGAGATACAGAATCTTTTCGATGGGCAGGTTCATTAGCAGAAGCGCCACGTCTGCAGCATCGCAATGTACAATCAACAGGAGACTGCCGGCTGCAAAACTGAGGTCATAACACCCTGTCATTTACATTACTCTTGTTTCTGCACACAAGGCTGCATAAATGTAGTTGCAGAAACATTCGGACTAGACCAGAGATCAGTAGATTGAGATTAGGTCCGATGAGTCACGATTTTGTATCGTTTTCTGTGATTGGGAGGATATGGGTTATACATATTGCTTCAGAGCGAATGGTGGACAGAAGCATGGTGAAACATGTCCCCTATGGAGGAGGCAGCGTCATGGTGTCGGGGCAATCACTGTGACAGGAAGAACAGAACTCATAAGGGCAAATGTGACCGTAACAGATCAGTGCTATGTGGATATGACCTGCCAGCAGTTGCCAAATGGTTCCAGCAATACCTTGTGCATACAATGCATGGCCTTATGTACTATGCAGTATCTCCAGCAGCACAGAATCTAAATGTTGTAATGGTTATCCCTATTTTATAATCTACACCCAATTAAATATTTATCAGATGTGCTTGGCTAATAGAATCAAGGACAAATGCAACAAGGAACCTGCAGTCACATGCCGCTGATTGGCATAGGCGCAGGCTTGCTAGCAGACGCATAATTATGAGATCCACACCTGAAGTGTGCAGAAAGCCTTCAAAAAAACGAAACGGTCCTTTTCAGGACCACCGCACCCTCTCAAAAGAGGTAACAACAACACTTGCACAATAAAATAAACAACCTCCCCACCGCCAACATCGTTGCATACATACCCAACGTTAACAAAGGAGGTGCCTGATTTTTCGCTAGGAGAATACTACGGTATATACCCTCCTATCCAGATGTTTCTATTGACAGATTTGACTGCAACATATATATATATATATATATATATATATATATATATATATATATATATATATATATATATATATATATATATACTTCCCTCGCTTTTTTAAGTACCATCCCTGCATAATAGTGGCACCTTTCAAGGAGTGACACTTTTTACCAGAAATAATGTTTTGCTTATCTCATGGCTTCCGGTGAATATATATATATATATATATATATATATATAAATTCTGCTATAGTGTGGCACTTCTAAGGTGTGATAAATCCATAGTGTAATCGTTGTTTGTAGCACAAAGTATTGTGCTGTTCAATGAAATCTTTCATCCAACAGCGGTCGTGATGGTGAAGGGCATAGGGTAATTCCGCTTGCGTAGGGAAGCCCAGTTAAGTTAAATTGTTCATAACGTCCTCAATGACGTTTCTATCATCACTAAGCTTCCTGTATAATTAATATTGTCCTTGAAGATCACTTTTTCCCAGAGTACCTGTCTTTCTTGATATAGGTCGTCGCCACCATGTAAGGCCACATGTCAAATTCGAGCCATGTCTGTTGATGGGGTCTGTGGTAGGTAGAAAAATGAATATCGCTATTGCTGCACGCAAAATGCTGCTGAATATCACCATCACTGAACGCCAAGCATCTCTAATGCCCATATTTGTTATATTTGAGATCATGTTTTCCTTTACGCGGTCTTTTCCTTTGTTTCGTCAGTAAACAGATTGTCAGCCTTTTTAATTTGGACATATTTGCTTGATCAAATTTTTAAATTCGTGCCGCACATTCATAACATAAAAGTTCATCAATATCATCATGAATCACTTTCGAAATTAATAGTATAGTATATATGTCAGGCAAGGTAGGAAGAATGTCCACTTGAGTTTTAGCCATATAAGCTTAGTCAACGCGCAAGACACTTGATTGTAATTTATTTTACTTTTCACATGGACGATTGCATATTGAAAAACGTCGGGCATTTTACCAGTCTATTGTGATTGTAACGGCAATTCCTGGTATGGCTAAATTGTTTCCCAACTAATAAAGGTAAAGTCGATTGGTTAAATCGGACAGGTAGGGGTACCTCTAGGCTGAATCAGGTTGGAAGACCATCTGTCTTTCATTCATCTGGAGAAAACACCCATCTCTCATCTGTAAAAATATACTTGTGGGGAAAATAAACATGTTCCGCCACTAATGCAGTCATCTATCTATCTATCTATCTATCTATCTATCTATCTATCTATCTATCTATCTATCTATCTATCTATCTATCTGTCTGTCTGTCTGTCTGTCTGTCTGTCTGTCTGTCTGGTTGTCTGTCTATCTTCCTGTATGTCTGTCTGCCTGTCTGTCCGTCTGTCCATCCATCCATATCTGTTTGTCTGTCTGTCCATCCATGTCTGTCAAGAGAACTGCACAATCGCATTTGCCATTATTGTGTCACCAGTGAGTCATCCTATTCAAAGGCATTTAGCTTCAGTGTCTTCATTATTTGCCAAAATTGATTCTTTTAGGCCCACTTCCGTGTTCTCATTACATCACCCAAGAGTCATCCTATTCAAAATTATCCATTTTAATTGACCCACTATCTTCATTTATTACCGAAAGCGAGTCATTAGTAATGCATCAACCAGAGGGGATCCACTGCTTTCATTTATTATCGAAATTAAGTCATTAGCTGTGCACCAAGTGAATATGAGTCACCACACTCCCTTCTGCTGTTGAATTTCATCACCCATAATAATCATATTAAACGTGATCCACCTTAATTCACCAAAGTTATTCAGCCATTACCAAAATTTAGTCATTATTCATGCTTCCTCCGGAATCGGGTCATTTCCACCCCATCTGCGCATGCGCGACCGAAAGTGACTGGCCATCAGTTGGGACACATGCATTTTAGGAATAAGTAAAAAGGTCGAAGCAGGCGATAATTGAAAAATAGCAGGTTTTAGCCAAAATGAGGGCACAGAGTTAAAGTTAGGTTTATCGCAGAAGCTCTAGTGATTGACGGCGGCAGTAAGACTAAAAGCCCCAACCCGCTGCTTCCATCTGAGCCATTGTCCCTTAACGATTACAAATCTTACTTCAATATACCCAATGATTAGACGTCTGGCCGAATGAATGTATGTATTACACAACGAAGTTGGTGCCATTGTAATTTTGGTAAAAACTACTATCGGTGAATAAAGACAACATTTCACTGTGGTATTATAATAAAATGGTCTTACCTTTAAAGCCGAACACTTCCACCTCACACGTGTATACTTGCAAGAGAAGTACCTGGTGTAGAAAAGTAGATCGATACAGATGACCCCTTTTTTTGGTTACAGTTAAAGCTGCTTTGGGGGGCCTTAGACCGGGGCAAGCCTGATATATCCGCACACTTAACAAACTCTTTTCTTTCGAAGTTTAATTCTTTGAAGCTGCTCCCAATTAAAATTTCAGCGCCGTTCACAAGATGAGCTGTTGTGAGAAACCAACAACCGAACATGAAGTTTTCTATAATCAATACATTAAACTTTTCATCTCTTAATATGTGTACAGTGAAATCTCCCTATTACGACCGCCTAAGGGACTAAAAAAATGTGGTCTTAATAGGGGATTGGTCTTAATGGGGATATAAGTTAATTAAGGAAAAACAAAAATGGGTTTGTACATCGGTGGTCTTTCTCATTATGGAGGTGGTCTTAATTGGAGATTCTACTGTATAGCTCATACCGGGATCCATGCCTCTGCCAAATTTACAAAATACCATGTTCCTATAATTTCAAGATTCTTTGCGATGAGTATATAGGTGGAAAAAATAAATAGATGAATGATTATGAATGAATAATTTAAATATTACAATGAGTGACTTAACCTATCCATAGATCGAGGAATGATTAAATTAACACATGCAGTGAGGCAAGAATATGCTTTACAAAATCCAAGAAAGGACAGCAGGGCAATCTTTCCTCGCAATTGAAATAACGCAAGTCACAATATTAAGTTAAGAAGAAGACGTGAATCTGCAAACAGATGGCTATGAAAGACTTGTCCCCAACTGATCTATCCTTGATGAGCCAAACATTAACAAAGCATGACACATGGATCAAAAAGGCTCTGTTGATATCCATTATCCCGCAAATTTATGCTCTGAAAGTACCAGGATGGTTTGGTCAATAAGGGCTGTGCCGAAAAAAAAATCACAAAATGACTTTTGTTCTCTATCTGAAACATAAACACTTAAAGTATGTGGTAACCCAATATTGTTTAGAAAAAAATAATATTTATATGACAAAACGATGAAAAACTATGACAGGTTTCAGCGAACTATTGCACGTGCATCTGTTAACTGTGGTATGGTAATGGTCCACAAGGTTTGAACAGCCATCAGTCGTTATGTCCGGTCCCTGACAACGACAGTCACATGACCGCAGGGGAAAAATGGTGGAATGATTGATTGGATGTACATATCAGTCGATGAGAGTCACACCAAAGGAACTAGTGCCGCTGGAACAACTATTTCTTTTGGCTGTTACAGTGACGTATGACATTATTGGCGCTCTAAAGGTATTTTGCACGATGTTATTCATCTGAATGGAGCATGAACTGGGTCATAGCAGCTGGTCAATTTGACATGGTTCCATCGTTCCGGCTTCAAAGCTTGTCAAAACTGAACAGGATGAAACACCTTGCATCACTGTAATATCGCGTGTACTCACACAAACTATATGTCAGCGTTGAAACCTTGGGAACATATTTCAACTTAATCATAAATGAATCAGTGGTTGTAAGCCCGTAATTTCGAACATGCTTTGAATGCCATCGTTTGCGAGCGTATTAGACTGCACCGAAAGCCAACATTCATCAGCTCAACGTTCATCCGTATTGTCTATTTACCTGCAAGCGTGTATTTTTTTATTGTAGACAAACTTCAATACTTGCGGCTGGTTATTTGCATTCTGTGTTTAAAAGAATTATTTCCCTCTCACACGGATAAAAATCTATCATTCACCCGTTTTCGTCGCAATTCAAATGACTACGTCCGAAATTGACACAATAAACAACGTAACTTTGTCCTTTGCAGCCTCAATGTTTCTGTTCGACCGCTATGATATTTCATTCAGCTTGAAAGCTCAGGAGCTTGTCTCTTTGCGTAACCAGCTCCCCAATCGGTTGAAAATAAAGAATTCCTAGGATATCCGTAAAAGTAGTATAAAATCCGTCAGTGTTTTAGTAGTTTATAAGCCTGTCATTGGTAAATTTAGTGACGTGACACGCACCATCCAATCAAATGCGTCTAATCCCATGTGCTCCTAGCATGTATCCAATTTCAAGGATGAACACGACGCGTGCAGGCACAAATAACTGGACCAAGGACCTAGTTTCTTCTCACGTTGAAATTCACAAAAAGACATGAATTGAGCAAATTGTGAACACAGAGTAAGGCATGAGTGAGAAGTTGTGACGGAAAGCAAATAAAGAAAAATACATAGATTCGTCACCATCCAGTAACGAACACAATGAAAACTGTGTTGTTATCGTTCTGGGTGGTTGCTACATGTCGACATGACACATTAATATTGGAACAATGAACTAAAGTTGATATGAACCACATATGAATAAAATTCATGACGCATGACGGAAAAAAATACGGGATGTTACGGTAAATCATGCCAGTGATCATGCAGACGCTTGTATTCTGCCACCCATGTTGTTTCGAATAACTGCAACGGCACCAGAGACAACATATTTTACATCTCCCAGGTTACCTAAACTTTGGGTAAACTGACCTGGAAACTGCACAGCAATATTAATCATGTGATTTGTGACAAACGTTTTGGTGGTCAGTCACTGAAACTTGAATCTTTACACCAAAAAGTCTTGGCACGTTCAATCCTACCTGTTGATTGTTGTGCAAATAATTGAACAATTGCCTTGTGGTGCCTCCTTGGGCTAACACTACATCGCACGCTGACAGTATACAGCCTGGCCCAGATGGAAGGATCTCAGAGTATAAAGCCTGCCACCCAGGTAAACATTGCAAAACAAACTGTCAAACCACACATGGACCTAATTGCCAGCTGCCATTTTGAAACAGTGTGTTTTAAGGGCCATGGTTAAGTGACCGTGTGATTGCTTTACGTCTTCCCTTTGATCCTTGGAAGAGGCATGTGAAACCACAACGCTAAAACCAACATTGTGCTTTACTAAATTTGACATGAAAAACTTGATTTTTATACCACAAAACTGGTACTGAAAGGTTCGACCCATGATGTGTACACCTCTGCTACCATGAACATTGAGTTTTTACCCTCATTTTTCTTTTCCCTACCCAAGTCCAACACTCTTTGAAGCCAGACGCTGATCACTGCACACACACTCTCAGCCAGCTTGTTTGTCACTTTCTCTCAATATCTTAGCTACTAGAACAGCTGTCTGTGTCCAGTTTCCCTTGTGTCATACTACAAAGTAAATGCATAATTTCACTTTCTGTCATCCAATTTTTATGATCAATGTGTCAATTCAATATACCACTTTCTGAAAATAAACCTCATTATCACGTTTTTGTTTAAATTTCAAAAGAAAAATCAGAGCCATGACCTTTGAAAATAATTTTCTTGGAAGTCAATTTTTACAAGATCAATCAATTTTTTAAATGAAGTCAATCAAACAGGGATTGATATATCATCTCAAAATAAACGGGTAAAGCAAGATAAATGTCTAATTTAGGAAGGTTAAAGCTAATTAGAGCCCCAAATCTATTGACTAAAGTGTTGTCTCAGTGATTACGTAATAGCAGTTAGGTTGTGTTATTGGGTGTTGTTTGAAGTCCAGGATAAGTGTGACCCCTGCACCCAAATCTTGCGAGGAGAAATGGGGGTGAAAACCACTGAGGTGTACACAGCATGGGATGGAATGAGTTATTTTCGTACGACGGTCCGTTCTTTGTAAAAAAAAGAGCCATGACCTTTGAAAATAATTTTCTTGGAAGTCAATTTTTACAAGATCAATCAAATTTTTAAATGAAGTCAATCAAACACGGATTGATATATCATCTCAAAATAAACGGGTAAAGCAAGATAAATGTCTAATTTAGGAACCGTTTTTTCATTTTGCCTTTCAACTCTTCCTTCTGTGACTTTTGAAGCTAAAAAAATGAAGATACTGTATAACATCATGGTACCAATTTCAAAATTCTAAAAATTTATAAAATCAATTTTACCCCCAGACAAAAATTCCGTTCCTGGGCAGTGGCCTATATTATCGTTTCAGATAGGTTGCAGATCTTAAAATTAAATTTGGTGCAATCGAGCTAAAAGAAAGTTGTGAATCTATACTCACTCACAAAATAGCATAAGGGGTCTGAAAAAAAATCTATATTGATTCGATGTTCTGTTTTTACAAATTTAGACATCTATACGATTATGAAATAATATAGTTTTTGGGTGAAATGATCAATTTATATGAGCTGGCCGGGGTCAGAGTCGGTAGAGTCTGCAAGCGAGCCTGAAACCATCCTGGCAAAAGGGCCCTGTTGATATCAAATATCCCGCAAATTTAAGCTTTTAATCTAAAAATGGATAATTTTCACATGTTGTAGTATTAGAAAATTGTGTAAATCTAATATTGAACGAACAAATCACCATTATATTAATGCCACCTATTTTCTGGGCTCCTTTGACGCTGATGGGCTTACAGATGCACAGTTCCAGATCTGTAACAACTCCGAACCCACTTATTGTAATTGAACTAGATTAAATAAAATGAAATGGGCCGTGTCGATTAGAATATTCACACATGCCTACCTCCATTGAAGCTTCTTTGAAAAAAAAAAAAAAAAAGATGGGGATTTGTTGCAACGGATATGTGGGTTTCCCACTTTTTGACAGGCAGTTAATGCTAAAGTTTGCTGGTTCGAGAACCGCTCGCTCCATGGTCAAAGTAAAACAGATATGTAGACCCAGTTAAGGTTCCATCAATACATTATGATAATCCAGCCACAGGCTTTGGAGAGGAGGCCACAATTGTGCAAACATAAAACAACTCATATATAGGTTGGGGGAGCAGGGATTTTTTTTCCCTACTAGCCTATTAGGGCAAAATTGTTATTTGTACCAGCGTAACAGGGCCCCCCTTCCTACTTCCCCCGATTTGCCCAGTTGATTAAGGGCCCGTCGCAAAGGGAGGGGACTGCTATTCATGCTACGTGTGTTGCCACGTCGTTACAAGAATGTAGTGGCAGTCAGCAGGAAACATAAATCTACCACCGGAAATTATTAAAAAAGATTTTCCATATATTACCACTCTTTACTGAAGACTGCCATCAGCAACCCCTGGCCAGCAGTAACATTCAAGGGCCAAGTTTGGTTTCTGGAGGCAGTAAGCGGTGCAGTGGGGCAGTTGGCGGTGGAGTCACCCACTGCCGCCAACCAGCACATGCTTCACCTGTTGGTGGTCGTCACACTCTCACTCCAAAACCGCAACATCCATCCCATGCCAAAATGGTTAATCATGGTGCATTGACGCATCATAAGAGGTCATTCACTTGTGATATACATTAACTAGAGAAAAAAAGGAATTACCCCAGTCATTTCGCCATGTAATTGTAACCTTTGTGATGTGGTATTCTTGGTCCAAAAATACAACCCACCAGAGAGTTGTGGCTTCATAAGTGTTACGTGTATGGGAACAACCGTCTTTGTTAAAGTCCGACTCCTTGTTTCCGTCGACGGCATTGCTAGCATCTGCCAGTTTATTATTATTATTGAAGGTGCTGATCTGTCGCGCCTGTTTGCCCAGTGCCAAATTGACAGCACAAATTCCTTAATGGAAAAACAAGCTACTGTTAAAAAGCATGATAATAATAGGCATATGTGTATTTGACGCCAAGGCTGCTGTTTCATGTTATAAGCCACCAGCCACAATAGTTTAAGAAGAAAGCCAGTAAAGGTAGATTCTTTAATCAAGAGAGCCAATTTCAGTTGACAAAATCTATTTTATTACCAAATGGTCTTCGTGCCATAATCAGAAGAGTGAGTTCAATCATTCTGCATAACAGCAGGAAATGGTCATTTCAAAAGCAATTAATGCCTCCCTTTTGTATCATCATTCTTGCCCTTGTAGAGTACCATTATTTTGTGCAATTTCAAATTCATGGAACATGCAGTTGTAATCTTAACGTCGCAGGTACTAAAGTTACTTCCTTGCCTTGAGATTTAGTTGAAGGCTACTTCAATCCATTTGATCCCAAAAATATAAGGCACCGGCACTTACCTGAGACCTTCAAATCAGTGAAATTGAGCTTTTGCTACCGTTTAGATGATGAAGTACTAATCTTTATCCATGCCAAAAAGTTTCACGGTTACGTGTTTAATTCCATGCAAATCTTTAAGATGAAAAAGTGTCCCTGCTTTAAAGAGTCAATCAGTTAATTGGCTGATAAATGTAATCATTAATGGTGATATTTAGATAGCCATTCACAGACAAAGTACACTGGATGTGTTTTTACAGTTGAGCAGATTATTTCACAGGTGACTGATCAGAACCACCATATTGTTTTTAAGTGTATAGGTCAAAGCTATGACAGAATATAAGAGATTAGCATTTAGTCATCATTCCTATTAACCTGAGCAGATGCCACTTGTGAGTATTTAAAGTCGGCGAATCTCCCTGGTTATCTTTGGTTGTGTATACCAAATTTTATAGAAGAAAAATGAGCAATGTTAATTGCAGTTGCTTCAAAATTCAATAACATAAAAACATTCCTTTTCACAGAAAGCATAAGAACGGTTACCTGAAATATACATTTGTCTGTACATGACAGTTGATTTTAAGCTTTTTGTGCAAAAACCTTTGTTGTGCTCCTTTCTAAAAATATAAATCATACCCCTTGAATAAAATGCCCCTCGGATTTTACAACAACAAAAAATCTTAGAATATCTATTGTTACATGCAAAGAAACTACACATGTTGACAAAACTAAAAATGTATACATGGATGGGTTTGTATACAAAGAGAACGACAGAGTGGCAATTTTCGTACAATTCTCTTATATGTACCTCAGTAAAAGCAGGCACCTTAAAGGAGGAGGGCATAATGTTGACATCAATTTCACATTTCCAACAGGTCTTGCAATAACGCTCCAAAACTCTCAATTTCTCATATATTGATGGCTTAGCGTTTTTGTTGTTTGTTTGTTTTATCAAAATGATCGATTTTAACACACTAAGCGGAACGGCCCCTAAATAAACGACACTGAGAAACTGGGCAGGTTTTCGGCAATTTAATAATAACTGTTGTAAAAGATCAAGACACCTTTGCTGATCATCTGATGAATGGTTAGAATATTTACTTTCCATGTATCAATCAAGCCATTACAGATTGCAGGTGTGTTGACTCGCTGATGAAAAAAAAACAGGATAGATTAACTTAGAGATATATAAAAAGTCGTATACTTATGAGCAGGTAAGGATCAAAGTATTACTTTTCATAGAGACTAAGATTGGGGAGGTGAAATTTTTCCCATCATATAACGCAAAAATCAGTGTAAAGTTTTAGTGCTAAATGGAGACAACTGGGACATACATTTTGTAGTGAGACCAAGAACGTTGTTAGCATTTATTGCACGAGTTATATTTCATCACAGCTTAATCAACCAGAATCGCCGACTTGATCGGTTACAAGATTCCTCACCTTTGTAGCCGTTAACCTCCACTTCACACATCTCAATATGCGTCGATTTATCTGCTCTGTATAGCGAAACAAAGGAACCTCTTATGCCTGAACAATTATAATTATTTGTTTCACCATTCGCAGCCTCTTGAATCTTAACACACTGGTAAAAATCTTCCTTCTTGAATTGTTTCTCGTTAAATGTTGTTCCAACTGCCAAGAATACTCCATTTTGTGTCTGACCTGTAACAAACCAATATTTTCTTGTGTTGATTTTGTCTACTTTAGATACTTTCTTACGTTTACATGCAACTCAAACATACATGTATGCATGTATTCTAGATATATCCTTTCATAAAGAGCTCATGATATGCTTCCCTCAAGCGACCCATCCCATGATGTTCATACCTCTTAAGCCATGATACCAGTCGTGGAAAATGGTGGCCACAGACGTAAACATGTTCAGACGTCAATTTACTTAAACTCGATAAAGCCTTTTTTTAAAGTTACGTTTAGAGATCGTGTATGTGGGGTTTTTTTTTCATGAAAAAGTAGAACAAGCATACTTACCACTTAAAGAATGATTACATTCAGCATGACCTCAGTGAACGTTTGTTTAAGTGCTTTTGGTTAGGGAGGGAATATCTTGAAATACCAGGAATGTTGAACAGCTGTCGCCGTGCAGTTTCACACAAGCGACTTATGACGCAAAAAGTTAAGTTTAATACAATTAAGTATTCGAAAAACGTACTACTTTGCAGACGCTATCTAGAAAAAAAAACAGAGTTTGTCGGAATAGAATTAATCGAGTCATGAGGAACAGCAGGGTATATGGGCGTGTTTGTGCTGTGATGGGTCTAACAGGTGTGCAAAATGTCCATATAAGGTCTATTTACCTTCCATTTTCATGACCGGAATTTTTTTAAAGGATCAAAATGGAAACGTTACATTCAGTCTCCCGATGCATCTGCAACAAAGCCGTTGCACGGGATAACCAGCCTGGAGAACTTTCTGAAGACTGAAGTCACGGACTGCATGAAAGCATCATATTTTACAGCTGCAGTATTGTTACCACGGACCAAATCATACTACGTAAAGTTGTATACCTTTATGGCATAATATTTTAAGCATATAAAATTTATGCCAAATTAATTAACCTCAAATGTGTGCTTCATATTTCTACTCCTAAGTTTCATGTGTATGTAGTTGTACAAAACAGATCACTCTGCTAACGAAGTCTTGTATTAATTATTCAAGACCAAATGAATTAAAAAGGAATAAAGTTGAATTTATTGCAAGTTTCGGTATTTGTTTAAACCAAAATCTATTTTTTCAAAAAAAAAAAAAAAAATGGTAACAGCATTATAATTTTTGACTTGGCAGCTAGGTGGTGATAAGAATGATATGAAGCAAAAAATGCCCATGTTTAGTGATGTTTGATATTTTCATCTAATTGTGAGTACAAATAAATATAATTTTGATTTTTCCAAAACCTAGGAGAAATCTAGTGGTTCTAAATACGTATGGTACATTTTCAACTATTTGAATTTACACAAAAACAACGGATCATTCACGGGTTCCAAATATATTATGATTGGACATATGGCACTTAATTCTTTTTATCAATCTAAATTTGGCATCTCCGAGAGAACATACTCGTGTCTTGATTTTTTATTTGCACAGCAAGAAGTGTAGCTCCCAACGTTGTCGCCAGGGAGCGCTCTCTGATAATAAAGTTTGAGCCATATTGCCCTACTTTCATACTCAGAAAATCCACAGCGTCTTACTTACAGAGTTTTCCTGCAAGTGCCGTGCGTACCTCGCACGGCTATTAATATTTCGTAGGAAAAGTCAGCTCGATTCGTAAACAATGGTAATAACTATATTAAACAAGTTAAAAAAAACGTTGGTGACATATCTGTTGCGACACTTTAGGATCAACTAAGAGTAAACTTATATATATATATATATATATATATATATATATATATATATATATATATATATATATATATATATGTATATATATATATGTATATATATATATATATATATATATATATATATATATATATATATATATATATATATATATATATATATATATATATATATATATAAGGTACTTAAGTGAAAGCATTTTTGCATCAGTGAGCCGGGACAAAATTGAAATGATGATCCATGATCCAAACAAAAGGATTAGCCAACAGATAATTTATCAAAATTAGAAGTAAATCAAAGGTTATCAAAGCAGTACGAAATCTGAACATATTGAACTCTGTTGCTTAGGACAGATAAGCACTTTAAGTTGCTTACTATTGTAATTCCGCCATGTAATAGTCACTGTGGTGATGCAATACTCTCGATGTAGACCCACTACCCACCATGGATTATCCTCTGTTTTTGTTCTGGAACAACCGCCATTATCCATATTTGTGTCCTTGTTGCCGTCCACTGATTTGTTTGCATAATAAGGTACATTTCTATATTGGCTATCATCAAAAGTCGTGCTCTGCCAAGCTGGTCTTTTAATGGCCAGGTTTGTTGCACCTATATATTACAAAGTAAATTGAGTTTGTAATTCTGAAAAAAGTCACTTCTAAATAATCACCTTAATTGGTTTTAACAAACAGAGGAATAGTACATTTAGGTTGGCAACACATAAGTGCAAAGGGCTAGGATCCTCTAAACAAGCACATGATATCTGTTAAATACTTGATGCGTGCGCATCATTAGCATAACCTATGGAAGTCCCGTTCCAATAAAAATACGCGTTTCCTGAAAAAAAAAAAAATAAAAGCAAATTATGTGGGAAGTAAACTGCAACTTACCCTCATATACCGCAAACAAAAATACTTTAGACTTTTATTCAAAAATCAATTTTGCGTGGCGTTTTTACTGCTTCGTAAGCATGTTGATAGTTAAGGTACCTGAGAAACAGTCATGTTAAATTGTGGGGTTCTTTGTATACTATATAAAACATTTAATTGCTTAAAATTGAAACACTATGTTTCATTTAGGTCTACGTACAAGGGAAGCGCATAGGATTTAATCTCAACTGCGTACTACTGCACAAAAACACGAATCTTCAAAAATGGTTGAATAATTTGCTAATTAAGGCAACGGAACATTTAATAAAATTATTCCATCAACGTAATTAGGTCTTAGTGAATTCACTTACTTTTTCCGTATATTACATTGATCCACCATGCCAGGGATGAGATAAGGTATGCATATTTCATTTTTTGTTCATTCAAAACCGACGAAGGAAATACTTGGTCCTGCGAAAATATTTGATCCACAAGGTACAGGCAGTGGAGAAAGCATTGATGGTCATGTGAAAGAAGGTTATTCTTGATAGCGGATTATATCTCCCCCCTATACTGAAACACCGAGAACAGGCAAAAATGACGGACACAGTTTTTCCAGAAAAAAAAAAGAAAGGAAAGAAAACACCAAAAAAAAAAAAAAAACAAAAAAAAACAAACAAACAAACAAACAAACAAACAAAAAGCAAAAATAAAACAAAAAGAGAAAAAACAAACAACAGGCATGTTTGCTACGGAAATTATAGTGTATTATATTATGTCAAGAAGTGCATTTGGTTTATTCAGCTTGCTCAGTATACATCACTGTCCAATTATGCAGCAGTAGATAAATGTCACGTGAGGAAAAAAGTGAAACCAAAAGTAAGATTGCAGTGTAGGGGTTTCTTCATTACTTGCATCGTTAGTGGTGATAGAAACATCCACATCATTGGATGCCATAGCGACAAACATCATATTAAATACTTACAATCATTAGAGATAGGGACAACTAAGTTGACGCATTCGAGTGTCGGATCAGCTGGCTTTGGATGTCAAGTTCCATTAGAAGGCTGGACGTTTTTAAGCCAATTATCACTGTCGCCTCAATTGACCGCAAAAATGCAGTGTGGGAAAATCATATTGTGATTCAAGAAGTACAGAGAAATAACCCTGCCTGTGCAGGGTCCTTACACGGAAACAAGAATTGCATACATGAAAGATTTTTTGCATTAGCATTAGCATCTCTGTTCACCACTATTGGATGACGGGTAAATAGATACTCTGTGCCACTAGTAATTACACATACAGTTACGCCCGGCTAAAAGTTAACAGCCAAACGCTTTTTTCGCGTTTTGTGTTTGAAAACGTTTGAAAACGTTTGGAATGTGTTTGGAAAGTGTTTGGAAAGTGTTTGGAATGTGTTTGGAAAGCGTTTGGAAAGCGTTTGGGAAAAATCTCAAACACTTTTACAAAACGTTCGAACACTTTCACAAAGTTACCGAACACTTCTCAAAACGCGTTCAAACACTTTCCAAACGCGTTGAACAATTACCCGAACGATTTCAAACACTTTCACAAATGCATTCAAACACTATGCATTTCAAACACTTCCTTTTAAATGATGAAGAATCTCCAAACGTATTTTCAACAGGTCCAGCAATATATGATGTACCTACATGTAAATGTGCACTTATCCAGCATTATAGGCTGTATATATTTATATAAAACACGATCCAAATACGTTTACCCAAGTAAAATTAATTAAAGACTTAATTCTTCATTTAAGATGTCATGAATACTTCATCTTTCAAAAACTGTTTCTGAGTAAATGCATAGGCAATATCATGATCAGATCATGATTCATGATCTGATCATGATATTGCCTATGAATTTACTCCGAAATAGTTCCTAATTTCCAATTAAAATATATATAATTACTCCAAGGACCAATGGAGTATCGCCTGGCTTACTCCACTGGAGCTAATTCTATTCCTTGGCTGAGTAAGCCAAACAATACTTAAATTGAGCTGCTTCTGTATTTCCATTTGGAATTTTAAAAGTTAGCCTTTTTGCAAGAACTTCACTTTCAGAAAAAGTATGATAGCGACTGGGTATACTTGCTACTGAAAGATCTGTAACTTTATAATAAATGAAGTGTCAAACCTGTTAATGTAGACATATTATTTGTTTTCTTCTACCTATACTTATTTTCTTCCTTAATTAGGTATGACCATGTCATAATATTGTTGATTACCAGTAACAATATAAATTTTAGAAGGTAAAGGTGACAAATACATATTTCCAGGAATTATTTTTCACTGGCTCATTTTTTTTCTTTTTTTTATTTCATGTTAATTTGAATCAGATATGAAGCGGAATTTGATTTGTGGAGCCCAGATTAGTGAAGTTTGCACCCCTGAAAATCCAAATAGTCCGTATGAAATTGCAGTGGCAAATGCCAGGAAAACGCATATGAGAGCATCTATTTTTGACCCTGACCCCCCCCCCCCAAAAAAAAAAGCTTCGTGCCGTGAACACTCGCATTAGGGCTTCGCCTTCAAGTCGCCGACCCCCTCCCCCCCCCCCCGAATAGTTCTGGATCCGCCCTTGAAGCCAGTGTATCTGAGGCTTTAACACTTTCTAGTCTGAGTCAACAGCTTTCCTCGGCCCGCTCTGGGCGCGGGCGCCCAGAGCGCGCCGACAAAAGCTGTTAACTAGTCGCTAATGGCAGATATGACATGTTGGTATTCGTTGGAAATGTCTTTTGATGAGGAATTCAAATATGAAATCTATTGATAGTATATCATCTGTGCGAGTCCGCATATATGTGGACTCAGACTGCAAAGTGTTAATTTTATGTCCCCAACAAACAATTAAATAACTCATGGGCTGCTCATGCCTAAATTCATATCGAATTGACTGAAATTGCAACATTTTAAAAACAACACAAACTGATTATCGAGCAACATTTTAGGTGATACTATATGTGGTAATTTTCCAAAATATCACTTGCCGACCCATTTGCCACTTTCCCGTGACCTACGGGACATATTTTGAAAGGGTTTGGAAAAGTGTTTGAAAACGTTCGGCTTTCACCAAACGCATTCGGCAAAGTATTTGAAAACGTTTGGAAAAGTGTTTGAAAGCGTTTGGCAAAGTGTTTGTAAAGCATTTAGAAAGTGTTTGCTAAAACTTACTACCAGTAAAGCAACTGGCACTGACTCCCTGCATCCAACTTTTTTGGAGGCTGGTGCGCATGTGATATCAGGTCCTCTGACATACTTATACAACCGTTCGTTACGTACAGGCAAATTACCGTCTCAGTGGAAGCAGGCAAAAGTATCTGCAATTCATAAAGATGGCCCAATGGCAGATCCAGGAAATTATAGACCCATCTCAGTTGTAAACTTAACCATGAAAGTGTTTGAGAGAATTGTCCACGATCAACTATATGCCTATGTAACGGAATACAATCTCCTGAACGTAAACCAGTCGGGCTTTAGACCCTTGCATTCTACAGCTACTACCTTGATAGATGTAAATGACTATGTCCTTACCAATATGGACAAGGGTTTAATTACAGGTGTGTGCTTTTTAGATCTCAAAAAAGCCTTCGATACTGTGTCACACGAAATCCTACTGACAAAACTTGAATATTTAGGGATCAATGGTATTGAACTCTGTTGGTTTAGAGACTATTTATCCGAGCGGACTCAATGCGTCCAATTCAAGGGGGAATTGTCTGACCACATGGAAATAGCCTATGGTGTCCCACAGGGATCAATACTAGGTCCCCTACTTTTCGTCATTTTCATAAATGACCTTCCCTCTGTTATTACAAATAGTAAGGTTGTATTGTATGCTGATGACACTGCTATTTTCTTTGCTGCTAAATCGGTTCTTGACATTCAGAGGACATTAAATATTGAAATGTTTAATGCAGCTAAATGGATGAACGACAACCATCTTACCTTGAATATTCAAAAGACTAAGTGTATGTTATTAGGAACTAGTAGGAAACTTCGAGAAAATGACCAACTGAATATTTTAGTGGACGGGAAACAAATTGAACAGGTCGACTATTTTAAATATTTAGGACTATGGTTTGACAAGCAGATGTCATGGAACAAACATGTTGAAAATATTTGCAACAAACTTTCACAACGTCTTGGTATTCTAAGGAGAATATCCCCATTTGTGTCAAAAGATTCAGTATTACTCCTGTACAATTCTCTGATATTACCAATTTTTGATTACTGTGACGTCGCATGGTCTGACTGTTCTACAAAAAACCTGGACATGCTACAAAAGTTCCAAAATCGAGCAGCCAGGATAATACTTTCTAAAGGTCGTAGAACGAGAATTAGGGACATGTTTAAGGAACTTCATTGGACTGATTTAAGGGCCCGGCACCAATATCATCGAGCTATTTTCATGTTTAAAGTTGTAAATGGCAAAACTCCAACCTACTTGAGTGATGCCTTTAAAGCAGTGTCGGAAGTCCATGGGCATTTTACAAGGCAAAGTAAGGCTAATCTGACAGTCCCTAACACACAAGGCAAGTCAGGTCAAAGAGCGTTTAGGTTTACAGGTGCCAAGACATGGAATAGCTTAAATGATAAGGTTAAAGAAGCACCATCCCTGACAGTTTTTAAATCTTTATACTGCAAAACGTACCATGTGTAACGATTTGATGTCTCTTAAAACCTGCATTATTGATCGTAAATTTGTCATTACATTAAGAACATGTTCATACATCATTGACGTTTCATCATGAAATCACAATCTTTTAGTTACTTTTAGTAATGACATTTTCATACTTTTTAATTTACCTATTGTTCATGTATTTTACAGCATATTATATTTATACCAATTGATGCATGAATGCGAGTGTGTACCCAGGGCCCCTATGGAAAGCAGCCTGAGTGCTGATCAGGGCTACCCTGTATAAATATATTGTATAAATAAATAAATAAATAAATAAATAAATAAATAAATAAATAAATAAATAAATAAATAAATAAATAAATAAATAAATAAATAAATAAATAAATAAATAAATAAATAAATAAATAAATAAATAAATAAATAAATAAATAAATAAATAAATAAATAAATAAATAAATAAATAAATAAATAAATAAATAAATAAATAAATAAATAAATAAATAAATAAATAAATAAATAAATAAATAAATAAATAAATAAATAAATAAATAAATAAATAAATAAATAAATAAATAAATAAATAAATAAATAAAGTGTTTGCTATGCGTTTGCAAAACGTTTGACTATCACTGAAAGTGTTTGGGAAACGTTTGGAAAACGTTGGTGCGTTTGGCGTTTGTAAACTTGAACGCGAGCGTAACTGTATCAGCATACAAAGGATATGCTTATTGTTATTTAGAAATCAAACAAGCTCAAGGTACCTGAGCCAAATACATTAGATTAAACATTTTCCGCTGATTAATAACTTGATCATGAGTTCCCGTTATTTGTTGCAATAAACATGTTGATAACAAAATGTACCTGCTATTGCCTACAACGTACCACAAATATGTTGAAAGAGCACTTGTTTTCTAAGCCAACGTTTATTTTTTACTATCGATTATACCAGGATATAAAATGTGAGTGGCGGTAAATATTTGATTATGCCTGGTGCAAAAAAACCCACTTTCAAAATCTTCTGATGAAGAGGCCGTACCCTAGAGATTCAGCAAGATGCAACTTCAACAGGCATAATTAAACTGGAAACATTTTCGTGAATAGAAGCGTACAAGAATTTAATTTTCATATTTTCATGGACTTGCAGGTCAATCACGTGATTATGCGTCGTGAGTCAAACTATGCACGAACTCCAACTTGAATTATAAATTTAAAGCAGTTGAAGTTAAAGGCATTTTGGGCAGTTATCGACATAACTTAGAATGCTAACCTACAACAAGTTTAGGTATTTCCATCGCCGGGATAATTTGGAAATAAAATTACATAATGGGACTTTCATCTGGAATACTACGTTTCATAATCTACCAATTACTATTGGGGAGAACAAATAAGCGAAGCCGTATTAGGTTGGTTATGTTCGCAAGGGTTACCAGGAAAATGAATTACACAATGCAGAATAACAACAAATGTTTGCACCATACTCTCTTTTAGGGTCTTTTAGTGTGTTTTTGTACTATTACTTCCACAAAACCGAGGACGCTTGCACATAGTTGTCACTGACAACCATGGAAGTGAAGATCTTCTCCTCCTCCTACTCTTTATCGACATCATCATCATCATTCTTTATTAATCATAAACAGTCTAAATTCTCCGTAGTTTCCGTGGCAGCAGATTGACTCACGTTTTATCAGTTTTGTTTTGTTTGTAAGCTTGCTTGCTTTCTGTGCGTTCTTTTTAATTTGCAAACGGAGAGTGATTGCAGCGTCGATTGATGAGAGGCACAGTATAAATTAATAAATCTGTCCTGTCCTTGGGTGTATAATGTATTTTGTCTCTTTAACATCGATTTGTCTCTCCAGTTTGCCGTGTGTCTATTTCAAGACTCGACTATTTATTCTTGTAATACACATGTAATTTGCATTGAATCCACAAGCTGCATTTAAATCTGAAGAAAAGAAACAAACACATTCTGTTGTGTATGTCTTAAGGCAGCCATATTGTTTCATCCAAGACATTTAATTATTAATGCCGTCCCGGCTGTCTATTGTATTAAATTGGTGAGGGACATGTGTTATACCAAACACTCACTTATGTTTTGGATGTCAAATTACCGACATTGCCCCCCCCCCCCCCCCGACTTTCCGAGTTATATTTTGCGGAAATACCACAGACTATAAAGCCAATATTTGCTTCCCTTTGAATTTCCTTGCAGTGAACAGAATATCCATAAAATTTCTTTGCTACTTTAAGTCACTTTTTTTTTGTGTGAATGATATTATGGTTATATCAACAATTACGCAATCACTAATATACCATCATATTCTATTTGGGTGGGGCCTCATCAGCAGATGTAGCAGTTACCTAACTTGGGTCGTAGAAGTCTAAATATGTCATTTATGTTGCCGTTTTGGTCTCTGAGGGCACATCAATTCATTTATATGGGGTTAATATTGAGCCTGTAGTGTGTTACGTAGTTTGGGGGCGCTGCCTGTGTGGTTTTCAGTTTGACATTCATCAAAATTTGCTATTCATGGTATTTACTCTTTCAGTGCTAAATTTAACTTTTTTTTACTGTGTTAACACAGGGGAAAGTTGTTTACCTGGTCTGTTATGTTCTATGTAACTACAGGCATTCTGGTACTTGAATGAAAGATCTTTTTACAAAGAAAACAAATCTAACACCTACATGGTAATTCAGAGCAGCTCGGTACGCGCAGTTTGACTTCAATTGAAGTTGGCGCTGTAAGAACTAGAAGAGTCCTGATGTCCAGGCCCCATATTTACGGTAGTAGCATTGCAAGTGCATCAAACGACTTTTTTATCAGTGTAGGGTCCTGTTGGTGTCATTACGGTTGACGCTTACCGTAAAGTAGGGGACTGTGACCCTCCTGTGCTCAACTGAACCAGCCCAAATAACTTAATACAGAATGAAATGTCAACAGAAAGGCCTGACTAATAAGCAATAATAGACGTACATGTATGTACTGTAGTTTACCTATATTTATAACGCTATCATCAACTTGTTGTCATTGATTAGTACAAATGTATATAAAAGAGTAACACTACTTAGTGAAAAGACTTGGTGGAGAGTAAAAATGGTGGACAGACGACAAACGATCACTCATCCTACAGGCCAATGTATAAATATGTATGTATGCCGTATACAACACATGTATCTTGATAATGTTGATTGCGAGCCCGGTTTTTCCCCATGGATGGCGTGCCTTGATTTGCTTTAAAAACTTACGAATGGGACGTATTGAGGTGCTTTGACTACTCAAACCATAGCTGGTTTGATAAAATTGAGTAATGCCCCATAAATTAACATGGAGCATTTAGCAAATTTGTTTGCTTCTGCTAATTATCATATTTTCTGTTGCCTTTTGACACTTTTGAGAACAATTTCTTGTTTCCAAATTGGGCTTACACAAGCCATCCGGTTCTGTGAAACACTCCCACGCATTATATATATATATATATATATATATATATATATATATATATATATATATATATATATATATATATATATATATATATATATATATATATATATATATATATATATATATATATATATATATATGTATATATATATATGTGTGTGTGTGTGTGTGTGTGTGTGTGTATGTATATATATACATATATATACATACATATATATATACATACATGCATATATAGTAAATCTGCCTCGGTGATAGATTAAATAAATACGTTTCGCCCTTATCTGTAAGTAATTTGTTTAATTCATAAAAATAATTGACATTATTCTGAATGAAAAAATAATTACTTTACAAATAATTGCGTTTAATATTGTTTTTTTCGTTGTTATTCATGAGGACAATGTTCCCCAAATGCAAATTTTGATAGTTCATTTTTCGTACTTTGCTATGTTCTGTGAATCAATTGTCCTTGATTTAGTTTTTCTCTTAATTTCTCAAGGATTCCTGTACTACGCACATCGGCTTGTAATTTGTACCATTGGAAAACAAGAGATGGGAAAATAAAGCACTAAATAGAATGGTGTTGGATAGCGTAACACCAGAGACTTGCTATGATGGAACTGAAACATCAGGTATTTCAAAATATGGATCATTTTCGTTACTTTAACAGTCAAATCCTGAATGTGGCTGCACCATGACAGATCAAAACGCACTGTTAGACATAAATGTTTGTCTGTCATTATGCTTTTCATGAAGACGAGATCAGGGTACTGCAGAGGCAACCTACTGTATTCGGGTGCTATGGGCTATTCTAGAGCTTATCCACTCATAGCGGAAGTACAATCTGGCATTCTATCATCATTAACAAACACTTTAGGTTGGTAACTGTCACGATAACCTGGTATCAGTGTCTGTGATGTTGAGGAGACACCAGATTTCATTCACCAATAATGTCACAAGATGGCGGTTCAATACTCTGCATGTATGTGCTACATCGTTAGCTATGGTTGCACTTGCTCATGTTGCTAGGAAATGCTGAAAGTGACACCTTCTGCATCAACAACCTCAATCGACGCTTAATCCGCATGAGGTAAAGATGAAAGGTGGTGGAGGGACTACTTGGTCTTAAATCATGTAGGCAGATACTCTGGTTGCCTGTGCACACGTTTTGCAAAACAAAAAACGCAAAACAAAAACAACAACAAAAAACAAAAACAAAAAAACAAACAAACAAAAACAAAAAACAAACAAACAAACAAAAAACAAAACAAAACCAAAAACAAAAAAATAACAAAAAACCAAAGACAAATCTAGGTTCGTACAAAATGATTCATTTTCTAATCTAATGCTGAAACTGACACCTTGTGCATCATCAACCAGAATCGACGCTTAACCCGCATAAGGTAAAGATGGAGCGCAGTGAAGGGACAACTTGGTCTTAAATTATGTAGGCAGGTACTCTGGTTGTCTATATGCACGTTTTGCAGTAAAGAAATTAAAAAACAAACAACAAAAAACAAACAAACAAACAAAAATCTAGATTCGTACAAAATGATACATTTTTCAATCGTATGGTAGAAAATCCGGTAGACTTTGCAATTTAATTTATAGAACACTGTACTTACTTTTTTTCTTAAGGAATTGCTATTACTTTTGAGAGGTACTTGCGTGAAATGGGGTATAAACTCTTCTCGGGGTGCAGTATGCGGGGTCATTCCCTTGGTGCCCATTTCCTGTGACTATATACCCTACCCGGGAACAGTTCTTTTTGAAAGACTACATTCAATGCCATTATATCAGTTCGAAATCATGTGTGCATGTAAATGTAAATTCATATCCACCATTCCGTGCCCATTTGACCATTTTTTCCACTATTGAATATTTGTAGAACTGAGTCACTTTATTTTATTGTTGAAAATAGTGAAAACTAGTAATTTGTATGCACTGTCTTTGCTCCAACTGGTTCCTGCTTACACTTCAGACATTAGCGCATCCCAGTTGAGACCTATCAACAAAAAATTATTTCCCTTGTCATCACAATTTCACAGTTCCAAAACTGTTTGTATTTGAAAATTGTGTTAAGATCAACATGAAATGTTCACACAGTTTTCACAGTTAACTCTAGAGATATCGAAGCATTATGATGTTGTGCGATTTTGTTTTCTCTCTTCCTTTGTTTGTTTTAGCCAACCATGGTAGACTTTTGAAATGTGAGAGTGTTTTCACCTCGCTTTTGGAATATTGTTCTTATACATATAAAAAAACCACACCGTTTGTTTGCTTGATAATATTAAAAACAAATTTTATAGCCCGTTATGATTCAGTGGTTTGACTATTTGGCACCAAAATTGTAAAAACTGGTGTACTCCTTTTGTACAGCCATATTTAGCATTAATATTCCAAAGTTATAAATGTTGGATATTTATTTTACATATACATGTAGGTTTTACATGCTTGAAGTTTGCAGTGCGACACGGTTTTAATTACGGCTCCGAAACCCATCCTGATCCCCGTGTGTATGCTCTCCAGCACCTCTTGGAGCCGTTTATTAACTAAAATACGTGACTATTCATTTACACCCCGTTAAGCTTTGTCAATATCGAAACAGATAAAGCCGCGTATTTACAAATGGCATAAAGAATCAATGTATACACTTCCACCGTTTTCCTCATACTTCACTTCACGGCACAAATGCTTTAAATGGGTCACTGATTGCAAAAGTTTGAAGTCCACAAATTTCACTTACACAGGAATTAGCACGACAAAACAAAAAGCCTCAGACAATGCCACATTGATACAACGACTGAGAGAATGGAGGGGGAAGAGGTTTAGATATTTATAGACTTTTCTGGATATAGCGATATTCCTGCCCAGCAATTCTTCCACTTACAACAAATTCAGTATTTTCACGCTTCGATGCATGACTCCGTTACCTCTCGGTACTACACCAGGGCAATCTTCCCCTGTCTGTATTCTTGTATCATCCTTTCTATGAAGTTTGTGACTGTAAATATATAAAGACAAAGTATGTTCACTTACTTTAACGTGATATCTGACACTCTTGCTGAAGAAAATATCCCAAATATGTTGCCATCACCTCAGGCAGGTTCTCACCCTGATCTTAGTGTGTATGCTACTTCCTGGTTAAAGAATAAACTATCCCGATTATGACGCTGCAAACTAGGACACATTTTAGTGAGTTCATGCCTATCCAAGTAAATAGTCCCGTCGTGCATGACAGGTAGCTCAATCTTTACTACAAATGCAGGCAGGAGTATGCCCATTAAATGATCTGTTTAAATCTTGCAGGCGGTAAGAACATTCGGTGGAAACCATTGGTTTTGATTCAACAGCACAGCCGTGTCAACTGCACATAGATTTGACACAACAGAGGCGTATTAATGAAGGTTTTTATAATTATTTTTTATTGAAATATGGCTATAAAGTGGAAGCAAGGCTGAGACTAGCCAAAGCAACATATCTCCAAAAAAACAATAACATGATGGTTATTAAGGCAGCACCTCAAGGCTACGATTTCATGGAGGGACATACTTCCTGACTCTTACTCTATCTGGCCACAAAGTGTCGCTAAACAAATCCCTTAACTAAGAGAGAGGAACAGTTAGTTTGAACGACTGGAATCTGGCATGTGGATTTTATATACAGCATCTGTTCCGACACCCGTCTTGTTTTTATTTATTTATTTTTTGTACCGTGTCCAATACATCTAATTTGGTACAGGATTTGTTTAATATAAAACGAGTAAATCATGCTGTCAAACTTTGTCTATCAATGGTAAACGGGGGTATTGGCATACTGTATGCTTTCACTTCAAACTGTCCATTTGCAAAATATAATGGTAAATTCATCAATATAGTTAAATCTTCTTCATTATCATAAATTCGGTTGCTCGTCAATGCATCATTCATTATGTTTTTACATAAGAAAGGCTGGGACGTGGACACACACACACACACATGTATATATATATATAGAGAGAGAGAGAGAGAGAGAGAGAGAGAAAGAGAGAGAGAGAGAGATAGAGAGAGAGACATACAGACAGACAGACTGACAGAGAGGACACATAGATAAAATCCCTGTCATATACGTCAATTTATTTTTTTAATCAGGCATGGCTTGAATGCCAGCGGTTTTGACGCGCCAAAAGAAAACAGACCAGCAAAAAGAAGGGAAAAAAAAGAAAGATATAAGGAAAGAAAGAGAGAGAATGAAAAGAAAGAAAGAAAGAAAGAAAGAAAGAAAGATAGATAGAAAGCAAGGAAAGAAGGAAGGAAGGACGAACGAATAGGCACGCGAAAGAGTCGAACCCATGAAACTAAAATGATGAAGGTTGTTGGTATTCATAGGTTTAGCCATTCGGCCATTCCAACCCAGTTAACGTAAGTGTCGTTTTAAATGTAATATTTACTTCCTTTTTTATTGTCCATATATTTTAGTCCATTTTTTGGAAATAATTCCCACACATTTTTATGTTATGACTTCTGAATACACAAGCTGATGATTCATTAATCACTTTGTAATTCCTGCAGGCTGTTGTGAATATGTTCCCGGCAGATTTCAGCAGTCCGAACAGCATAGAGTCCCAGTTAATGGGTGCAGTGCGGAACTGACTCTTGAATCGGAAAACTTAAGTTCCATTAAAAGTAGCAATTGATAAATTTAATTTGCAAGAATATGCTTTCATAATCTGGGACCTGGGGTCGTTAAGCAGGCACAAGGGGCGAAAATATTTTTTCTCGAAAGCGTAATAAAGTACAAGGCAGTTCGGATGGTCCAAAAAACAATGCATGTTAGCCTTGAGTTAACAGGCTAGTGTGCTTTGCGTCTTTCGATTACAATTTCCTTTCTGGCGCTCTTGCCATGTCACAAACACATGTAAACACACACACACACATATATATATATATATATATATATATATATATATATATATATATATATATATATATATATATATATATATGTGTGTGTGTCTATTTATAATACACACATATATGTATGTATATATATATATATATATTTATATATATATACGAAGGACATAAATGTGTTTATATGTGTATAAATGACCAGTAGCCTCAAGTGCACTCCCAGGCCTTAAGCGTATTTATCTCACCGTGACCAGACTGATCTCTACCAGGTTCGCCATGACGGTCATTCACAGTGTTACCAGCGGAGAGTGAAGTTCGGTTCTTTTTCTGATCAGTCTCATGTATATTAAGAAAAAAAAGGTGGTTGTTGTTTGCTACTGGTGTCACTAATTTAATGTAGCACCTGCCTTCAAAAAACACGAGAGACCGGGAGGAAAATACTGCATATTTATGACCGAGGAAATGAGCTTTCTCAATGCCAGCCTGCCCGTGAATCTACGTGAACCCCTTTTTGAAGATGTTGACCCAAAAGACATCCCAGATAGGGATTCCACAGAATACCTGGACTTAGTGGAGAAACATACCCAAGTGCAACAGGCAAAACTGGATTCTATCCAACTTGTCAAGGATGTAGAAATTGCAGAGCAGAAATTCTAAACACTGAATTGGAACATTGCCACTGCCACTTCAGATAAGTGCACTAAGACATCTGTGGATAGTAATTTGGCGCCATTGTCCGGGAAGGGTCATGTGACGTGGACTCTGGACGTTTATTCCCAGCTGTGGTTGGTATCACTGGTGAATAAAACGAAGCAACAAAAGCCACGGTCAGCAAGTTGAAGCCTGGGTCACATGTTTCTGGAGTAAAATATCCCGAAAAAAATGTCGTACCGTGAATTACTTTTTGGTATGTTAGGGGTCCAGTAACAGAAAAACCACTTTGGTTTGGACATTTCCCGATATGTGTCGCATATGAGATTTGTGACGCAAAAAGCTTCCTCAAGCATCCATATCACTGAAGCTTTATTCAATTATGATGCGGAAATTACGAGTACAGTTCTTTCAGGCAAGTTAAAAGACTGGGTTGGTGCTGATCCCAAGGCTGTGGCTTTACACGTGCGCGTGGATGCCACGTACGCAGTACATGTACAGTCTGCCATGTCCTCTCGCTATGGCTATAATCGTACACAGGTGCGGTGTTCAGGTGCTGAGGGCAGTGATATTGCATCGTGGCCACGGGATACTTGCTGGTTGTTTCGCCGTAGACATTGCTATTTCAAAAACTTCAAACGATTGCATGTTTGTGGCAGATGTCGATCGGCAGAGCACGTAATTTTGTCTTGTGGAAATTCTGATGATCAGCTATCCGATTCTTCTTCTGACACTAAGGTAACTTCAAAAAAGTCGGAACCAGCATAAAAGTAGTTGATTTACATGATGCAAGTGATGCTATGCCAACTGCTGCTCATACATCATGTGTGATTACAAACAAAATATTCAGTGATCTGTTACAAAAATGCATTCAATCGGATAACTATTATCTTGTTCATGTTATTCCAGCACAACTTATACCAGCTGCATGGGCTCAAGCTTTGTTTTACAATCACAATGGGGATTCAGATGCTCATTTTATCTTGGATGGCGTTTGTAACGGTTGTCGTGTCGTCGATCCGCTGGCAAAAATCCCAGTTTACGATTGTAAAAACAATCGTTCTTGTTGAAAAATTCTTTTTTTCAGGACGACAAAGCTTACAAACTGTCAACATTGTTATCCAATAAAAAAAGAGGACGGAAATCAATATTGCTACAAATAACCCGAGATGTAACCACGCCATTGGGGTCATTTGTAAAACAAATGGAGGTACATGGCCTATCACTGACTGTAAGCGCCGTTTGTTGAAATCAGCTAATAATTCTACAGACAACGTGTTTTCACATTTTCGCTACAGAACTATTCATGGCGTTGTGTCTTCTGTGAGACCGAATATGTATATGTGCACTGTTGACATTCACTCAGGTTATCGTTCGGTTAAAATTCAACCGGATGATCGTCAATATTTTGGGCCGTCGTGGTCTTTCTATTACATAATTAAGGTCGCTTGGTTTTTACATTGCATTGACAAAAGTGACCAGTCCAAACAGAGTGTGTCGGTACCTTCGTATAGACATAGACACGTCGTTAATGGAACTATGTTTACCAGATGATAAAATTGACAAGGTCCAGCGAGAAATTGGGTTTTGGGAAAACAAACGATATGCAACTAGAAGACAAATTCAAAAGTAATGCGGAACACTGATTCACTGTTGCAATATATATATATATATATATATATATATATATATATATATATATATATATATATATATATATATATGTGTGTGTGTGTGTGTGTGTGTGTGTGTGTATACATACATGTCTTCGGTGGTTTACGGGCAATTATACACTGCCCACAAAAAATATACAATGGAATAGGTCCTACAGCCGGTTTCTGGGTCATGCCCATTGTCTGCGGGTCAATTATAATCTTCAAACCTGACCGTATATCAAGCATAGCTTTCCACAATTTTTGGGCATTTATAGCTTCCTATAATATTTGGGGCAGATTTGCTAATTTGTACATTTCTGAAACCCCCTAGGTAGTGTATTGAATTTAAGGAAAACATGGTTTATAGGCATTTTTCAACTGCCGACAAACCGAACAAAATATGGCGTGTGCAAAAAAAAAAAAAAAAAAAAAAAAAAAAAAAAAATTACGGGTCTATTCACCTACGCACTAAATCAAGAAAAAGATGGCACAATTCCCTTTAATAGTAATTTTGCTTTTATTTCCGATGCACCTTGAAACCGTATCTAGGTAAATTGCTAAGATGCTTAATGTATAAATATGATGTGACATCAATTTGCTAGGTATCAAGAAGGACTCAGACACTTGTCGATGATGCAGAAATGCAGTTCAACATCTTGTATTAAAGGCATAGGAGGACTCCACGCAGTCTATGACTCTTTCCCAGTCACTGGGCAATAGCTCTCCTGAGTAGTATATACACTTGGGGGTACTGAAACTCGGGGGATTGAGACCATGGAGGACCGATTATTGTAACTCTGGTGAACAAAGATTATTTTCAATAAATGTTGTATACAGTAAAACGCAAGATTCCTCGCTATAAAACACTTGTGAAAAGTTCACTTTTGAATTCATGTTCTATACATGAATGTAAATACCAGGAGCTGATGGCCACACGTTTAAGATGAGTCCACTGGTGTGACACAACTAAAATTATTGACCACAATTTTAATATTAGAAACAGTTGCATACTTCAATTTAAAGGTCTGACCAAAAAGGGTAGAGAGACAGACTCTCTACCCTCTTTGGTCTGACAGTCATCAGCACGACGGATACTATCATAGATATTGTTTTAAATAACTGTACCATCTTAGGCCAATGAACATTTGACATTTTATATTTATTCTTTTGAAAACAATGATCCACCTCAATTGAATTATTGGAATGTCAATTTAATTTTGCAAATGGCGAAAACATAAATTTGAAAAGGAACTTGAATATATTGATTAATTGTGAAGAGATAACGAAATTATACTTCTTGTGAAAAAAATGAGAACTACACGGTTGGAATTCGATGCTCTTGTCAATAATTTCAACAACTATATATGCCTGTATTGTTTTTAGTTACTATCCACACATGTGTAAGTAGCGTTTACAATATACTGTGTTGCTTTCCGTTTGTGCTGTTCAAGGAAAATGCCTCTACTTTCGTATCTAAGGTTCAGCAATAAAGGTTCATTCATTTGTCAAATATAGACTGCCAAGGAACAGAAATGTCGACTACATACATTTTATATGTACACTGGACACTTTACTTATTTGACATAAATGCAATACTCCTTTTTTCATGTCTGCACTGACATAGACCCTTGTGGTTCTCCAGTCGTTAATTTCTTTCTTTGCTGCATTTCAATTTGGTACATTTTCACCTTGTTTTACACAAACTTTTTTCTTTGTCTTTTGACCATGCGTATCATACATCCTTTGTTTTTACAGATCACGTTTCATTCTACAGACACTTTAGTTTTGTCATTTATTTGTTTCATCAAAATGTTTTGCTCGCGTTTCATATCACGCACTATTGATTCAAATTGGTAGACGGTTTGTTGTAAGACAGTATCTGTTAATTACAATGTGACGTGTTGCTTTCGGGTGTTAAAACCAATGAATGGTTGTTAATAACAAGAATTTCCCTAATGCGCAAAATATTAATGACATTTAGACAACCTGCTTTAGCTTTCCAGGCAAAACTGATATTAAAGACTACATTTAACATGGTCTGTCGTTATAGTACCTTGTCAAAAATACACCGCCTTAGTGCTTCATACGCCGCAAGTTCCCGGTTTTGTAAGTCACAGTCAAAATAAGGTTGAACTTTTCTTCACTTTTTTCTTCCACAGGGTCCAGTAGTCAAGATCTTAGCCAATCATCCGTTGTATTCCGTAGATTGAAAAAAATAAAATTATTTCACCAAAAATGCTTTGCTGTCGCGACATATCAGTAGCTGTTGTGCCTGTAAGAAGGGCACACGGAAGTCGTGGTGGATATGTCGAGGGGTCTTGGTGAACTATACTGGGGACGAGTCCGTTATGTCGTCTCTCGATTAACAACAGTGAATCCGCCCTGAGGCCCTTACCAGTTCTCACCAAGTACAATTCGCAACTTTTCCTGTAGTTTTTTCATGTGTATGTATGTATGTATGTACGTATGTACGTATATATGTATGCATGTATGGTTGTATGGTTGTATGCATGTATAGTCCCAGGAAAAATTTTACATTCAAATGCACAACTCACATTACCTAGGGATTATTCATCATCTTCAGCTGCCAGATTTTTCTTCTTTTTTTTTTCTTCTTTTTTTTGCGAGCGGGGGGGGGGGTCGTTTATTTTCTGCATTTCTTAGCAAATCTGGTAGGGGTGGATACATCCTCTTATTGGGTAGAGTTTGTTAGAGGCGCGTACAATTTCCAACTTTTGCTATAGTTGTATCATGTGTATGTATGTAAGAAACGGACAGTCTCAGGAAAATTGAACGTTCAAATTTACAAGTCGCATTGCCGAGGGATTATTCGTAATCTTCATCATTTACTTGGAAATAGTTATCTTAGATATATGTGGGGGCGGATCAAAAAGGAAGGTTTGAGAAGCTGCCAGATTTTGGGTCTTTTTCGTTTCTCTTCTGCATTCCTTACGTTTGCACGTTGTAAAAAATACCAATGCGTTGTGATTTATCAATGTTGTAGCAATTACTTTGAGGTTGAGATTACACCCGTTTAAATGCAAGTTCCATGTTAAGTACCAACTTAGTAATAATCTAAGGGAGATTGCTCGATAGGCAAGGAAAACATTTCAACATGAACATAGCAAGGTTCACAAGACCTGGTCAAAATTCGTCGGCGAACAAATACATCACTTTGCTGTCGGATAGATTTTTAAAAACATTTTGGCAATAAGTTTAGCCTGACTAAACATGGTAATTTCGTTTTTTATTTGACTAAAGAAATTTTTAAAAAATTGCTTAATATTCACATTTTGTTGCAAAGACTAGTCGTTGTTGTTGAATTGCCCATGAAAGAAAATGTTCGGAAAGTTGTGTATGGACTAAATAACATACAATTGACCTATGCTAGCATCAAGCGAGGTTGTCAGCTATTAAACAAGTGTGTCGAACACTTTTACAAAAATTCAAGGAGTTTGAGTTGTCTCAGTTTAGTAAAGATGTGGTTAAAGTTTTTAATATTATTTCAGTCACCAATGCACAATATTTATATATAAGACTAAACCAACGTACTAGAGGGCTGCTCAAGATAATATCTAGCGCTAAATACACTGTGATAACTTCATCCATAGCAAATATTACATTTTGGGAGGATTTGATTAAAGAACCGAAATGATTTCCAAAATATTAGATTGCTTTGTTTCAGCGCTTGAAAAAAAATACATACATAGAACAAATTATGTGCTTCCAACAAAATTAGGGAAAAGACCACTAGTTCACATTGTTGGTCAGACTAAATCATCTTCAAAAAGTCAAGAATTGCTCAAAGTTAATGTAACTATATACTTAAAATTAATGAATTCTGAATATCGTAAGATATTATAGCTGAACTCAGAAAGTCCCTTATGGTTCCCTTACACAGATTCACGTATAAGGGCGAAAAAAGCTGACTTTTCGCTGGCACAGAAATACTCAATCTGACTTGAGTATCGGCCAAAATTCCTGGCATGACGACTTTCTGCTGAAATGTATTTTAGTTTTCTCGCCGGCAGCAATAACGTGCTGTATACATCTCATCTGGACATTTGCCAGGTTAGAGAAATTAAGTTTTAGAAGGCTCGAGAAGCTTTGTTTTTTCCCTTGTGAAGCAGTCTTCTCCATTCGTTGTGAAGCGGCAGCGGAAATGTGGTCAGCGGTAACTGCTACCTTTTAACTCAATTAAACACGCAAATGTCCTCTAAGTGCTTACCAGTGGCCAAACTTATGTTCCAAATTAACCTTGCATTAACGACTAATATCTTGAAATTACACAATAAAACTATGGTCCTCGTGTAGTGCTGAAATTTGAAAACAGTATTTTCAATTGGACCACCGATTCAAGACTTTACAGAGTACTTGCATTTAAACACAGATGGGAGCGTTCTATTAAGCATTTTAACGTGCAAATGAGGCACAATTCGTTAAACGATTTTGAGTCCAACTTCTTTCAGTTTATGTAAAATGGCAGCACATCAATAAGAGCATGATAAAGAAGAAACTTAAAACTGACAATAGACTTCTGTTGAAACCTGTCAAAGGATACCTTTTCTATTGGTTCATTGATTATGTGCTAAAATACAAACTTCCAATCCACCTTCATGTAATCATTATACCAGACACAGTCTCTCAATTTATCGTTTTTGTCTTGAGTGAAGGTAAGCTTTTTACCACGTTCCATTCACTTGCCAATTCAATAGGAAATTGTGGTACATCGTCGTCCTGATAATCATTTGCCCTTGTTTTACAGACATCTGTAAGATTAGTCCTTTTGAAAAAGCTACTGCTTACTATTTTGCCTAACTGTACGCAAATTTTGCTACTTCATCGCATATATTTCCATACAGTCAATAAAAATAGATCGTTTAAAGGACACTTAAGACACCAAAAACCTTTGCATGGCCGATTTTGAAATTTTGACGGTTTTTACAAGATGAATGTCCTTTCTATTAGTTGTCAAATTTCGAGCTTATCACTAAAGTAGAAATATGAGAAAAACGCCAAAAACCACACAGGCATGTGGATATCCGAACGTCCATGTGTCATTCTTTTGGTTTTCAGCCGCCAAACGGAACAATGCCACCCGTCAATCATACTTAACAGCCTGTCACGTGGCTGCAGGTAGCAACGGCCCATGGCAAAAAGAGAGTGGTATCAGAGCGGCAATGCGAATACCCCCCCCTCCCCCCCCCCCCCAATAAGGCAGCATGCCGAAAGTATGTTTGTGGGCACGGAAAAGATGGAAACATAACATGCTAACATATCATAGCCTTAGTGGTTTACTTTATAGTTATCTTGCTTGTTTTGTGTTCTTATTAAGAAAGACTTTAAATGTTCTATAGGAGCGGGAATCGTCAGACGATAAACTTCAAAGGCCGTGCCGCGATGGATTACCCCAGTGGTCCTTCACACCAAAGACAGGCGGGGAAAAAACTGACACCCTAATCAACAATACCCATGTACATAATAATACTTTATCGGAACCCAGGGATGAGGAAATAAAAGTACAAATAAACACATCGAAATAAGCATAAAAGTGAACAGCAGAGAAAACACACCAAATAGCGTTACAAAGCTCAGGTTGAAAAAAAAAGAAACTCATTGAGAAAACAACTACAAAATAATGACAAGCTGACTAAGTAAAGTGTAAAGACAAGTCTAACAAGCTAACTACATAAAGTATACAGATAGGAGACGAGTAAAAACAATAAAATACTATCCCTATTAAAACGGAATGAAGAGGTAGGGGCGGAAGACCAAACCCGCATCCGTACACTGACCAAGAGCGGCCGCAGGCCGTCCCACCGAAGCAAGGCAACACAATTCTCGTTGCCAGGCTTGAGGTCACGGGGCCGGAAGGGCCGCCTCCATGACGTCACACTTTGAAACCAGCCTGTCGCTGTCGCCGTTTGACAGATCGCTGAATAATGTTTTCCGTACTTCAAAGGCTCTTTTATTCATGTGATTGGCCAAGAATTGATTGACAACCTCCCCAAATGTTCAGGGACGATGTTTACTACGTTTTGTACAAATATCAGCTCAACTTGAGCAAATGGTATTGTTTCAGAGGCAAATGATCAACATCAAAGGCCTTTGAAGCTTGTTTTCTCAGAAAGGATAATAGGACGAGAGCCCCACCTAAGAATGGTTATTCCAAGAAAACGGCTGGGCCCAATTTAATCCGGTTAACGGCTTTTGATTTTTTAATGTTTGAACTGCAAAAACGATTCAGCGATTTTCTAAATTTTGCTTCGTTCTTTTTCTACGAAATGAAGAAAATTAACATCCTGAAAATCAAAGGGAAAATTGAAACGTCAAAATTTGAGGATGGATAACAGAAAAACGAAACCAAACATAAAAAATCGCAGGATCGTTTTTGGTTGCCATATGTCAGGATTAAGATCCAAGTGTAATTATGATTTTATCACAAATAATTAGTGACTTATATCGACATTTATGGGGTGGATGCTTTGCGGTCAACTTTCAATTGTTTATTCAACAATTAACATCACAGACACCAAAATACGGGACATATAAATTCTTTGGAGTATGACGAGTACACACATATATGATATTTTATCCTAGCGCAAGTACATTTTGAGCTAGGACTGACTAAAGTGGGATTTATTTTTGGTGTCTTACTTGTCCTGAATACATATCTTTGTTAGATTTATAGTTATCTCAGCCAATCACTACACGGAAAGGTATGTACGGCATCCATGTTATTTGACCATGTGCAGAACATACACATGCGATCCCGCGCACATGTCCGATACTCCATAATCACATTGATCCTGTGAATAGCATATTCAGTGACCCTTTTATACCAGTAAAGTCTGATTACTTGTTAGAGGAAAACTTGTTTCAATTTTAAACTGTTCTGTGCCAGCAGTCGCGTAAGTAAAGAACTGCATTTAACTTCAAAATTTAGGATATTCAGTCTGCCGCTTTCGATGCCATGATAAGTCACTTTATTTTTTTTTACTTTTGCAATTTTTATATCCCATGTAAATTCATTGATCAACTCTTGAGTTTTTCCTTCATGCTTTCTGAAGCTGTATACAACTTACATGTGTTTCAAATAATACTGATTTAATAACCAGTGGTGTACTTTTTGCGTGTATTTTAATGCTTATGGTTCTTGCGTTTTAGTGCACTTTGAGATGTTTATTTTGGAGTGTAGGTCATGCTTTTCACTGTGTATTTTCTAAGTGTGTTTTAATATATTGATCTTGAGTTCTACTATATATTTTTCATATATCAGTGGTCATATGTACCCGACATGTATACAATATTTACTGGACCGGAATGAAAAACAGCTCAGCTGATTTGAATTCCCAGAATACTTATACATCATCATTGACTTTTCATTATTTGTTACCACATAATGGAGTGTGAAACTTTTTTTCTAGGAAATCGACGAAAACTGGATGACAATGAAGCAGCCACTGACACAATCCATGTAAGATCTGTTCCTCGCTATATATCGAGAAAATCTTACATAAATGTGGTAGTTAGTAGTGGAAATGATCACTTTTTCAAACTTATACCTTGCCAGGTTAATAACAGGAAAAGCAAACGACTCGTTGCCATGATACAAAATACCGCAGGATCCAGACTTGAGTGTATATATTTGGGTTCACACACGGAAGCACTTTCTGTTATTTATATGACTTGTCTCCATGACATGAAATACCGGGAGATCCAGACTTGAGTATTGGGTCGCCACACTCACACATGTGAAAGCAGGCGGACTGCGGCACCTCAAGACACGCTCCAGGAAGGCCATACATAATGCCCTCAAAATTTCCAACTCAACTTCTACATCTCGGAAGTATGGTATGCTTGACATTCTACACAGGTATTCGCATGAACTGCCTGAACAGTTAAAACTTTCAAACGTTGCAAGGTATCAAAATGAGTGTTGGAGGATGATAAGAAATCGCTGCAGCATAGTTGGTTTGCTCTGTCTATATTTTTCACAGATATGAAGTTTTCGGTAGGGTTAAATAGGTGTCATTTCGTTCTATCCTCCAATTAAGTATCAACTATCATTGCAAAATAAAGAGGCTTAATCTGTCAAAAATACATTACCCAACGTGTTGAAAGCGTGATGCAGTCAAAAATGAAATGAGGCAAGTGCATTAAATTCGGTTATGTAGGAGCACATATTCATATTTAACCAAAGGGAGCAGGTTTTAATAACATAATGGGTATACACTAATGTAATTGCAAGGGGTATTTTGAGTTTGTAGACAGTCAAATTTGTTCTAAACTTTGTCTGTGCCAAAAGTCGACTTGGAAATGCTTTTCCATGGACATGACAGATCCATCAAAGTCAGGTAAGCCCCTTTGATCAAACTTTCATTATGACAGTAGCTGCCTTGACTGCAGTGAAGTGTAAAATTTAATGTAGCTCATGGGGTTCATACATCACAGGCACACAATTACCTTCTTTATATAAATTATCAAACGTTTGTTACGCACAATGTGTAATCATTGCGTTATGATACTTCATATCCTCCTATTATCAGCCATTTTCAGATATAACTCAATAAATTTGATGAAGTATAAAATGCACATTATTGCATATACCTTATACACTCTATTTTTTGCATTTGAATAACATACCATATAAGGTTATATATAAAATATTGCACAGAGCCCGTCGGGACTTTAATCTCCTTTTTGGCTTTAAAAGGTCTGAGGTAGCAGCGCTAGGGGAAAGTAATGCTAGAATTCAAGGCCACACTGGTAACTTTCAAGAAAGAAAAACAACCATATCAGTCATAATCAGTCATGAAAATACAATTTTACTAATTACAATTGCAGCCTTTTCCATTTGTACCTTTGTAACAAATACATAAAAATTTCTTTGTAATTTCGGTATGGATGAGCATATTTACCTGTCGACCACAATTGCCTAAACCTCTGTGTCTGGGCCACAATGCCTGACACAATTGATTGGCACTCAGTTGTTCTGAAAAGGCAGTTCTGTTGGTGCCACCACTAGATTCTGGTGTGTGTGTGGGGGGGGGGGGTAAATTCCAATGCGCATTTGCTCCTATTTGTCCTTCCTCCTTGTGAGTGTTCAGTGGAGGTCATGTGTGGAATATACTTACTAATACAGAAATTACTAAAATTTCATGTATTAGTTATATAACGTCGGTGCTCGACTACATTTTCCAATGTGCAAATGTATTAGTCAGAGACAGTAATAAAACACACAAAGGGACACAACACCCGCCAGGATGGACAGCCTAGTGGGACTATCATTCCGAATAAGGATGTGACGTCTGTTGAAGAAACTCTCAGAGATTCAAGGACTTGAGGCCCCTAACAGCAGAATCCTGGTCTAAGCCTGAAAACCCTACTTTTCGGCCAGCATGAGACTGCCAATGGACCCCTGGGGATGCCTGCCAACATCAGAGCAGTCTGCAGGAAGACAGCTGCTGTCTATTTTCAATATTTTGGTCCTGGAGGTATCAGAAAATAAGTGAACTGTGAAAAACAGGGTGCGTGCCAAGTGGGCACTCGTATGGTTCTGTAAGGCAGTGTCAAGTTGAACAGGTCGACCAGCTCTTGGCCTGGTAGATCTTAGGACATCTGCCTGATACAAGTCTGAGACAAGATCTAAGCCTACTATGGGTAGGTTGGCCTAAAAACTACATCCCAGTCTGAACCTGGAGGGTGCGAAAAAACTGGAACACAGTGGCTGCCCTGTGAGGACAAGTGAAGTCTAACAGACAAGAATCAAAGACCTATGCAAAGGCATTTTCTACGCAGGCAATGATGTAAATGTCAGCACTATCATGTAAAGCAGGTAATGCTTTGAAGATGTTAAGAAAGATCCCATTCAGCTGAAGAAAGTAATAGAGGACAGTATTGAAACTGTGAAAGCGAGAGTAAAAGCACTTAAAGATGAAAATAAACAAGTACGGAAAGAGCTTGATGAGCTGAAAATACATGCTATACAGAATAAGCAGTATTAAAGAAAGTGCAGTGCCCGTATCTCAGGCCCTATCTCAGGAACCAGCTGAAATTGTCTGCAGGACGTGGCAGATCTCATAAAAAGCAAGTTAAACGTATCCCTGGAACCCGAAGATATTGAGGTGGCACACAGGTTACATACTGAAACCGATAACACCGATCCAAAGCTAGATATCGTGAGATTTTGATACAGAGTTGTGAAGATGTCAGTGAGGAGGGCCAGAAGAACACTAAAGGGGAGTGGCATAATAGTAGCAGATGACCTACGTAAGCACATGTGTATTGTGTACAATCGTGTCCGGAAATAGCCCAGAGTGAAAGACTCTTAGATCTGGGACTCCAAAGTTTTCTTCAAGGACCCAAATTATTGAGTGAACAGGGTCAGATAGTGACTAATCGTTGACTCCCTCCTCAACCATCTCAGTTATGCTGACACTACACAAAAGAGAGATAAAAAAAGAAAAAGGACAATGGAAAAAAAGAGGAAAACAAACAAAAAGAACTATTTTGTATTGTGTGTTTTTTCTATATTGACTCTTTACTGTTCCAAGAGTTACGTGGTAACATTTTTGTCCATAGCAATTAAACAATGGGCTTGGCATTTTCAGGATTCTAATAATTTTTGGTGTTTAACTGATTTAGTTGAGTGACACCTATCTACCATCTTGTAGCTTGTGCTTTTTAATATCGTCCCAATAATGCTCATGTACATGAGTATATAAGTATGTTATACAAGCCTGAGACCAAGTATATGTATTTGTTTACAACCACTGGAAAGCTATGAGCTTATACATGCATCAGTTTTCACATACCCACAAGAGATGATACCAAACTTGGTATCAAGATTTTCGTATTATGGGGGAAGTGTTAGGTTTGCATTGGGGTTGGTGGCACTCCCGCTGAGCAGAGGTAAGAAAGGCCCAGGCTTCTCTGCAACAGCCACAGCACCCTTGTGGAAGTGGGTTTTGGGGGAAGGAGGTGCTTCGTGCCGTTGTGGCGAGGTTGTTAAAGATGGGATTCAACTACATGTAGGTGAGTAGTCCTCTCCTGGCTTAGATGCCTCTTGCCCCTCTCCTTCCTTCCTTCATGCACATTTATCTTGAATATATATTGAGACCTCATCATTATGTTTGCTACAACTTGTAAAGGTTGTCATGTTTACACAAATGCTGCATAATTATTCTACATATGGAATAAGATATGGTTGTCATTCTGATTGTACACATGCATGTATAGTACAGTCTGGTTTGGTTTACCACCACATTTTGTGTTATGACAATTTACAAAATGTGATGTAGGCTGGTTTGAAGATATCTGCATATATATTTGAAGACATGCTGTTGTGGTTTAGGTAATAAAAATAATATACTGTTCTCCCAAGTTTGGTGTAAACAGAAACATATTGGGTTAATGTACGCATGACATTGGCTTGAGAATGCATTTTCGTTTTTTTTAAATGCTTGGCCAAGGATCATTTTGCTTCATGACATATTCTCATTGACCCATACTAGGGTGCTTACTTTAGCAATGTGCTCTCTGTATAGAGGTACTGAATGCAGGTGCAGTAATTGTATGACCATAGTGGTTCCATTTTAAGTTGTTTAGCTAAATAAGTTCATGCAAGGATATTCTTATTCTAGAACTGCAGGTACTGTTGTTATAATCATATTCTCGCCAAGTATGCATGTGCATACATTTTCCACTAAGTACCAGTTACACAAAAGGTAATGAATAATGATGCTTTATTGTTTGTGCTGGCATAACATGTATACTATATTTGGGCACATAGCATGTACTTTTCTTTTCTCCCAAGTATGCACTGGAAAAATTTCTAGTTAACAGAGGTTATGATCCAAATTCCAGCCACATCATTTATAAATATTAATTTAGGTATCGATTTTTGATAGGAAGCAGATAACTCTTTCTTTGTGTTAGATTGCTTGACCATGTGACAGTGGGAGTTTAAATATCCACCTGACCTCATGTTGGATTTTCATTGTTTTAGTCTTGTGTGTCATTTGTTTCTCGTCCTAGTCTGGTGGCATTTACACTTTTCTCTTAGTTTGCAACCATACAAAGATCCAGTTTATGCCAGAGGCCACATCTTTGTCTGATTGTAAATTGTTATGTATTGTCTTTGTTGATTTCTATATGTTTCATATATATGAGAACTTCCTAAGCAGGACTGGTATTAATTGTAACTATCTCTGGAAAAACAATGCAAAATTTAGGTATATATTATATTGTCATTTAATGTCAGGCGTCTAAGAGACCCACAGTAAAGAAAAGGAATGTTTGTGTGGTTTCGAACGAAAAAGCACTAGTGCAAGAGGTAGACGGGACTGAGCACATCGAAAAGTTACGGTATGCAGAATAGAGGAAAACAGTATTTTTTTTCATAGCACTAATGATGCTAGAGGAGTTAGTATTTCATTCAAAAATGACTTTGATCATAAAATACATGAAATAATTAAAGATGAGTCAGGCTGTTAGATTATTTTCGACATAAACTTTCAAGAAAAGAGAATAACTTATGGCAAATATCTATGGAAGTAATAAATATTCACCTTAAATATATTCAAAATTTATAGAGTAGATTGAGAATACAGATAGTGATAACAGTATTATAGGAGGTCACCATAATTGTGTGCTAAACGTGATTAAAGATAAAGAGGAAGTAATTTGGTTACCAATACAAAATACAAGAATAAGTTCAAGTATGGATGGAGGGGTCAGATCCAGTGGATATATGGAGAGTGAAAAACCCAAATATCTTCAGATCAACAGAGAAAAAGAAAACTTCGATCTCCATACAATGTAAGCTTGACTTCTTTTTTATTTCGATCCGTCTAACTGGTTTCGTTAATGGAACAGATATTGTACCAGGATATAAATCTGACCATACAGGTGTTTAAATTTATATTTAAAAGAAAGTCAACGTGGACCTGGATTTTGGGAAATTTAATTGCTCTCTCTTGCGAGAATTTGATTATGTACAAGAAATTAAACAAAATAATACAGAAATTTACTAAAATACCAAACCCAAAATGATATTATAATTTGGAAAATGATCAAAATGAAAATCCGTGCAGAAACAATGCAAATTTAAGGGGAAAAAAAACAAGACAGGAAAAAGAAAGTTGAAGATTTAGAGGAAAAATTTAAACATCTTGAAGAAAATGAAGTAATAAATTCTTTGGACATACAGACAGTAATTGATAATACGAAAATTGAATTAGAAGCGGAATAAAACTATTAAGTAAATGGATCAAAATTACGTTCAAAAATAAATTGGTATGAGGGGGAAAAAAACCAACGAAATATTTCTTTACCTTAGAAAACAAATTATAATAATAAAGTTATCAGTAAACTATGGGTACAAAATAAAACAATTACAAACACCTCTGAAATTCTACAAGAAAAATTAAGAAATAGAACCAGAATTTACTCGCAAGCAATACAGATTCCGGTTTTTTTTTGAAAGAATTGTGAGTTGTTCTTTACTGAAAATAAAAATGTTCGGAATGTTGCAAAAGTCCAGAAGGAAAGTTGTGAAGGGGAGATAACTGAAACAGAAATGTTGCAATTATTAAAAGCTTGTAAAAATAACAAATCTCCTGGTTCCAACGCTCTTCCGGCTAAGTTCTATAAAGTATTTGGGAATGATATAAAAACCCTTTTTACTCAAAGCTATAAATATGGCATATCATAATGGTATATTATCAAAAAGTAAAAGACACAGAGTGATTTCTCCTCTGCCATAGAAAGATAAGAATATTTTAAAATTTAATAACTGGAGACCTATAACATTGATTAATCAAGATTATATATTACCTTTTAAATGCATTGCCTATAGGATTAAAAAGGTTCTCCCACATATTACTCATGAAGATCAAACTGGCTGTATTAAAGATAGATATACTGGGAGAATATTAATAGAGTTTTAAATTCAATTGATCATATTGATGAACAGGATATTCCTGCTGAACTTGTTTCAATAGATTTTGAAAATGCGCCGGACTTTTGAGAGTGGAATTTAATTAGAAAAGCTTTAAAGTATTTCAACTTTGTTCCTTCTTTGTACAAATGGATAGATACTTTATACACTGATATCCAAAATTGGGTTGTTAACAATGGCTGGACCTCGAAAGCTTTTACTCTTCCTAGAGGAATTCGTCTAGGATGTCCTCTCTCCCCATAACTCTTTGTTTCAAGTATTGAGATATTATCTATATTTGTAAGAAATGATTCAAATATAGAACACATAAAGGTTGAAACACATGAATTCTAAATATCCCAGTATGCTGATGATACTTACTCATCTTGCATCAGAAAATAATCTTAATTGAGACATTAATGAATTTAAAGTTTTTCACAAAATTGTCGGCTTAAAATTTAATATGAATTAAAAAAGAAATTTTAAGATAAGGAACTATAAAGAACACAGGATTCAAGTTTGCAGGGTATTTAAAATTTGGATGGAAATCTAACTATGTAACAGTCATAGGAGTGCAAATCATTAATTATAAAGATGGAATGGGAAATATGATCTAAAGACCAAAAATTGAAAAACAAAACTATTCAAGTGCTAAATACTTTGGACAAAGAAAATTGTATCTTTAAGCTGAAAACATTAGTTGTAAAATCTTTAGCAATGTTTCAGCTCTTGCATTTAGTTTCACTAATACCTAATCCAAACGACAAAATACAGAAAGAATTAGAAAATATACTTTTTAAGTATCTTTTGAATAATAATAAACCCGATAAAATTAAACGTAATTATGTAATAGCTCGAAAAACAGATTGGGGATTATGGTTTCCACATACGAAAACTAAGTTTAATGCTTTAAAAGTGTGCATGGATTAAAAGGTTGATTTTAGGTCCAACAGCTTTGTGGAAACAGCTTGTACTTTAAACAAATACCATGTCAAGATATATTATATGTAGCACTGCAATTTAAATGTTAATGATATATTTTATCCTTTTGTAAAACTTAAAAATCTGTTTTGCAAGGAAGTTATAGAAAGCTGGTGTCAATATAATTACCATTCTTCAAGTACAAAAAAGGGAAAGTTTAAAAAAAAAACAATTTTGATAAAATCTCATATTGAAATAGAACATTAAGTCAACTATTATAAGAACTGGTATCAAAAAGGAGTAAAATATATTCAGGATCTGTTAGGACAAGATGGCAGTTTTCTATCAGTTGATAATTCCAATAGAAAATATGGATTGAATGTTAATTTCATTTGTATTATGGTATTTTATCAGCCATTGCAAAAGGCTGGAAACAAGTACTGAATGCTGTTATAATTGATGAAGTGACAAATGAAATTTTAAAAAGTAATTTAAAGAAAGTAAGAAAACAGATTTAAGTTCCTAAATATGTTTATCCTATTCTATTGAGAAACAGGTTGAAAGCCAAACACAATTAATTATTAAATGGTAATTGGTTTTATATACTGATATTGAAGGATAGGAAGATTTTTTTTTTTATTTTCTTTTTTAATATTTCACATAAAGCATCTATATCAAGCCAAAATAAGAAAATTTAAGTTTAAGTTTAAACACATCCCTGGATTTAGAGGAAATTTCAAAAATTGTTTTGAATGAATTACCACTTTGTGACAAAGGTCTGCAACAGTGATATCTCTAATTACAGACTTTTTATTAATTCACAGTGGTGGCTGCGTGCCTCACATTGACTAAAGTTATCACTTGCACGCAAAATAAGGACACACAGTGGGTTTGCTACGTTCTGCAGCTGATATTTTATAGCATTCGTCTAGGAGTCGAGGTATTTTTTGAAGTTGAGAGTTGTTTGCACTAAACCAATTTAAAATACTACTTTTAGTTGGTACATATCTCAAGTCAGAAGAGAGATGTTTTCCTTTATGATGCCTTTCATATTCATTTGCTGATAAAAATTAAAACTCATTTGTTGATGTGTCTACCTTCGACTTGCGGATTTCGAATTTGCTTGTTTAATGGCCAATGAGATTAAATCATGGGTGGTTCCTGTTTGCTCAGATTTTCAGTCATTTTTCTGGTATTTTTGAGAATATTGTTCACGTATTTTTAAAGGCAGGTAATATTTCTTATTTTCAATGTGACATCTGATAATCTGTAGATATTCAAAGAATAATGTGTTGCTTGGGGGATGTTGAAGTCTTGCTCTTGTATTTCGGGATGTTAATATTGACGTGCTTGTCAAGATTTGGATGGCTTTCAAGTTGCATTTATCTAAGAATTACTGCATTGACATGCTATGTTTGCCTACTACTATTAGATGTACCTGAGGGTCAGCTGAGTTCACGGCGAAAGAAGGAAGCAGGCCTACACATTTTTGTGATATTTATAAATCTGAGCCCCTATACAAATGCTCGACCTCCATTATAATTACGAGTCGGAAAACACAGCTCTTGGCATATTATAGCCAATAAAGTATATATAAACTATAGTTCAGAATATACAATACAGCTGGCTTCAATAGTCACTCACCAGAACTCTGGCAGTGACGTTAAAGGGGTATTTTAAAAAACAGGTGCAGGTATACCATTACAATTCAAGTATTTGTCTAATACCACAGCTGGACCGAATGTTTAGTCAGAACATTTTATTTTATATCCGAATTGTACACAAGAATCAGTTACTAACTTTAACTGGTTGATTCAAATAGCATATGGTTAAATAACAATCCCTAAGCATTGTTGTGTTTAATTATGTATTGCTACTAGAATTTTTTGTTTCTATGGGTGTGTCTAGTTAGGTAACCTCTATGGTTCTGTAGTGTTCATTTTATAATTGCTAATATCTGATACGAATGTCACCAACACGGTACATAGTCCATATGAAGTCCAATTGAGTCGGACCACTTGGAACCTTTCACATACCAGTAGCATGATGTCTTACTCTCTGTTCAAAAGAGGGTCCAAGAGGTACCTTGTTTGTCTACAATCAAGGTTTGTTAATATGCAGCCTCCTGGAGCTCCTATCCAACCTTATCGGACTAAAGTTACTGTCGCTTTTGATCAACACAGTAGATGTCAATTAAACACTGCTGGTTTTGGTGGCAGTTAATTGGTTCATCAAGTGGCTATAATTATTTTCATTAGATTTTATGAGATAGGCGCCAAAGGAGGTTGCATATTAACAAACCTTGGTAATAGAGAAACGTGGTATCTCTCTTTTAACGGAGAATAATACCTCATGGGTTTATGAACTTTTCGCGAGGAAAACAGTCCACGTGTTGCTAAGACAATTATCTAAATATAGTGCATACAAGGTATGCAAAAGGTTACAGTTTCAGGTTTTGCAAAACACAGGTACAACACTATGTAAAAATGGAACAAAACAAGCATAGCTTCTTTATACCTGCTGCTAAATCTTAATCAGTTAGATATGGTAAGGAACGCACTAAAAAGAGCAATCACTATTAAGATATAAAGTTTAAACTTCCTAAAATTATTGTCCACAGTCAAAATATGTCCGGTTTACCACCATATTTATGTCACTTGCAGCACTTGGGTGTACACGAATCTACAGACTCTGACTGAAGGAATATTTCTGATCCGGTAGTGATTCTTTGATATCTGCTTGTCTGTAATGCAAACTGTTATTTTCTGCTCTTTGTGGAAGATTGGAAATCGTATCATAAAGCATAATTTGTGACATTGTGTCAACTTCAGTGCAAATGAAAACTTAGAGTCACCGTAGATTTTATTCCTGATGACATGAAGGGCAGTGCTTTAGGTGGCGAATGGTGTGGATTTCGGTGGGCAATATGTCACAACTGCCGGATCGTGCAAACACTGTTCTGACCTTTTAAAGATTATCTATATATTGATGTCGCAAAGTACATTTGGACAGCACAGCAGAAGGGACACTAAAAATAACCCATTTTTACATCACAATGTTAAAATGTTGACGTGCTTGGGACAGATTATCAGATGATCACCATTGCTAGAGCAATGTTTAGAACAATAAGAGAGCTATGCTTGGGAGCATATTGTCTCTTGCTAGTTTTTCGTTTCGACTGACGTATCACAGACAGTGGTTAAAATTTTGAAGCTCCACCTTAAATTTCAAAATGTAACTTGCGATAGTACACTCTATGTTGTGGCGGCTTAGTGATAGCTACAGCCTTAAATCAGTAGTTTGCAGATGTTGACTTACCTTAACTTCGTAAATGCACCCTGTGTAGCTGCATCACTTCTCTCCTTACAACTTCATTTGTACACGACATAGTATGAACAGATCAACCATGCAAGTGTAACGGGGTGTTGGAACCACTACTCAGGAAAATGAATTCAGCAGGCCAAACTGCTTATAAAGCTCATCAACCGTTTCGTCCTTTATCTCAGTCACACCAACAATCACATTAATAGTCAGATATCAACGCACAAGCAAACATGGTAGGTCAATGTTATGGTCTAAGTAATGTGATAACATTGAAGAGAAGAGACTTTTTAAAATATATGAAAAGGACTACCCTGATAAATATTAGCTTGTTGTTTGTGGTCAAAATGGACACTGATCCAAGGGCTATACGGCTGGTGCACACTTTGAGCACTCTGCACAAGATCGCCAGCAGTGTGGTTTCTCAAATAAGACTATATCACTAGTTGATCGATAGGCCTTCCTGCAGTTTGGCTGACTCGTGCGGGTGAAGAACTGCATGATAGTAAGCTTTCTGTTCCATTGGTGCAAGCCTGAAAAATACATTAGCACAAAGAGCTAGTGATAGATATACAACTTTAAAACAATAAATATGTCAGACAGTTAATAAAAAACACTATGTGCATCTAACTATGAAAGAAAAAATGTAGAACTTAAACATGTGTCTATTTTCAACAAGAGCCAGTTTTTCTTACGAATTTATGATACTTACATAAATACGTAAAGGTGCAAAACGCGGAAACAAGTATGCACTGCCACACGTGGCACATGTATGCAATATAGATAGTTGACATGTTGACAATTCCGCACAAAATCAAAAAATGCTTTAAAAATCATAAATTATAATTTTAAATCCGTGTAAAATGGCTGATAAGAAAGGTACTGAGGTAAAATATACTTCATATGTTAGATAAAGTATTTTAAAACATTTTGGTACCTAATCTGGTTAAAATGGCGCAGATTAAGTAAACAAGATGAACATGCAAAGAAAGAGTATTTCTAAAGGTGAACTGCTATTTGACAACCGCTGCCTCTTCATAATAGAAGGAACTGTACTGATCATAGGATTCGAAGATATACATATACATATATATATATATATATATATATATATATATATATATATATATATATATACACACACATATATATATATATATATATATATATATATATATATATATATATATATATATATATATATATATATGTAACATACCTGAATTTAATTCAGGGTATATGGATCGGGGTTTTTTTTAATAAAAAGACAGGGTCATTAGATTGCCTGTGTTATGCATGCAAATGAGACTCTTGTTACCTAATTTGACTTTTTTTATTGAATATTTTATATAGATTGTACCACAAAATGCCAGAGTAGTCCAGTGTATGCCACATAAGCCTACTGCTTTAGGCCACTTTTAAACGTTTTGACAAAGCATGTTCTTTTTCTCAAGATTGTCTTTTACATGAACAATTCAGCAAAGTGACCAAACTCATAGTTAATCATCATGTTCATTACTAACAGATTCAACAATGAATATAGTGTTGTTACATCCATCAGTATGACATTCTCAGATTTCAGTACACTGCAGCCCTTAAGTAGCAGCAAAGCAAGCAGATTAATGTGATATTCAGCATCAAAATTGAAAACTATGATATTACCGTAAGTAGAAACTGGAGAGGATTAAGTACCCACACTACAGAGCAAAATTCATTGGCAGACTCGCATGTCCGCCATTGTGGAGCAAAGACTTGGATTCCCGGGTCCTAATGTTTTATTTCTATTGTGTGCAGTTACCCTGTTAAGGTTTTTCTTCATCAAATATACTTTATTGAACAAGCGTATACAAAGGAAAATACACATAAGGTTATGCTATTGTGTCAAGTGGATCAAAAGTGTATAGCAAAATGACTAGTAGGGAATATTGCTATTGTTGCTGACTAACATCACTATCCTGCAAACGTCGGAAGCCCAAATTGCGTCAAATGGGCTTACATTGGAGTTTGACTTAGCATTTGTACCTTGCGAGTAAGGACACTTCTTTATCCTCATTATCAAATATTACTGCATTCCTGTACCACCACAGGCGCTTTCTTTACAAGGTTATGAGGGACAGAACTAAATCTTTCTTTGCATTTACCAAATTCCGTGACACCAAACTAAATAAAAGAACAATATCATCTTGCATTTTGAAGTTTACCAAAAAAAAAAAAAATAATAATAATACTAAATCACAAACTAAATGAGATAGTGTTTGTTCACTGGTACAGAAGGGACATTTGGTATGTTTGAGAATTTAAGCTTGTTAAACCGTGATGTAACAGGCAAGATGTGATGAGTTATTTTCCATGAAATATTGCTGCACTGCCCAGTCAATAATTTTTTTTGACGTAGAGGACCTCAATTCAGTGAAATCTATCTTTGGAAACTCCCACTCAACAAGTGGCTGCTGGTAGACGCATGTCATTAATGCGTGATACAAACTCATAGTTGTGGAATACTGTAAACAAAACTGGGGCTGAGCTGTTGATAGCTTATCCAGGCTTTGAATGACTGAATCATAAAATTTGGGTATAAACACTGAATGAGTGTGGTAAGATTAGGAGCTAATTCAAATTAATATTGACGAACGCTTTGACCAATCCAGTAAGCTGTGGAATACATCCAACGTTTATGTGTTCCATACAAAAATTGTTTCGAATAGTCCAGACGTAAAGCTTCAATTTTCTTCGAAATACACACGACACTTTGACCACCTTGAAGAACCAGCAAATGCATAGTTTATCTTTTAAACTGTTTGCTTTTATCATTCCACAAGATGTTAAATAACAATCGTACAATCAACCATAACTTAATACATGCAAGGGCATGATACCAATTACTTTAACGTGCATAGGTCAATATTGGCTTCTCCAATTACCAAGAACCTGGGCAAATTTACTGAACACACATTCCCAGTTATATTTGTCAGTGCCACATAGGCCTAGATATATACCCAGAAATTTACAAGGCTCATTCATCCGTTTTATTTCACATACATCGTCTTTTCTTCTGTCCCGTTTCACAACCATAAACTCATACTTTTCCTCTTATTTATTTGTGCACCAAACACTAGCCGGTACAAGTCTGTAAGAACCAGAATGAAACAAATTGGTGATTCACTTGTGACAAGGGAATTTGCATCAACAGCATATTGAACAAGTTTGACACCGTCTGATGTACCAGGCATTCTAAGACCATGGATTTTATTATCTGCTCGGATTTTAAGAGCCAAAGGTTCAGTGCACAATTCATACAACAGAGGGGGGAGTCTACAGCCTTGTTTCTTGGAACGAAAAAAAAATAGGGATATATTAAACAATTAACGAGAACTAAACTCCTCACGTCTGAGTATAAAATTTCAACCCAACATCTGAAACTGGGTCCAAAATTAAAGGCCGCCAGAACATTTTCTAGGTAAACCAAAGAAATCTGGTCAAAAGCTTTAGACTGAGTGAGGGCTAACAATGCACATTTGAAGTCTTTTTGTTGTACGTGATCAAAAGAATTTCGTACCATATGAAAAGAATCTTCAGGAATAGCAGAACGTTGATCTTAGTGAATAATAAAAAGGCAAAACGGGACATAACCGCTGAGACATTAGTTTAGACAGAATCTTATAATCGACAGTGAGGAGTCTAATAGGCATCCAATAATATAATTCATCAGCTTTAGAAGTAGACTTACAGAGTAGCAACATTTTTTGGTAGAATGTTTTAGGTAAATTATAATTAACAGTTGACTTACAGTTTCTCATTTGCTGAAAGACAAGTCACACACTCAACACTTGTTATGGGACCGTCACAGAGGGCCCTTTCTTCTGTCGATAAATGTAGGATATCCTTCAGGTGGAGGTGCCGTTAGGAGAGTGTAGCGCAGACTTTCAACTTTGACCTAATGCAGCTTATCTGTATCTCTTGTGTTACCTGCAAAACTATATACTTTCAATATCTCACAGATTTAACAATATCAGGAATAATATTTGAATGTCATGAAATTAATTTTGATGCTATTTGAAGCCGTTTTGGGGTGTGTATGATGCTACACAGTTTGCACTGATTTCTCACAAAACATTATTTCATTTTCACTGACAACTATCGATAATTAAACTATATATCAATACGCAGGAAGTGTATTTTGCTTTTGACTCCCAAAAAAAGAAAAAAAAAAAGAAACAGGGGACAAATATGCAATTTTCAAGTTTAGTCTGTAATACTGTACAGTTTCATCATTTCTTGGGCCACATAGGTCACGGAAGGAAAAATGAAAAAGGTGTAAAAAATAAGTTTCCTAGAGCAGATCCGTATCTTGTCAGAGCCGTTAATTTTGTGAAGATATGTTGATCTGTTTTCAAGAAACGCCGGCAGATTGATTGATTTATGAAAAACTTGGTTTTGAGAAAATCGTGATGATAGACATAGTTGCCAATCTTCAAGCATTGATTGGCTGTTACGTGAAGAATGCTCACTCATCGGGCCAAAACTTTCTAGTACCTACTACAAACAAGTAAAAGCTTTCATATTTGGCTTTGATATGGGAGGAATCGGCCGTTTACTGGGCAAAAAATACACTTTTTGAAGTCAAATCCTTCAACAACCACCATGCTGTCAGCTTTCCGTAGATGGTTTCACGCTGCCTGACATGAAAGGGCATGGTAAGCGGATTTAGCAGGTAATGTGATCTTGACCCAAGCAACAAGGCTGTTTGAAAATGGCAGCTGCCCACAGGAGCGGGAAGCTGTTTGACAGTTTGCTGGATGAACGTTTGCTCACCTGGCAAGGTTAGCTCACTCACTTCTCATCACCTTTGATCAAAGACAAATATGCCTTTTTCGGCGATGGTTTGCTACATCTGCATGCAGTATTTTGGAAAGCTTTGAGCGAGTACAACCTACAGTGATCTTGGAGAATATTAACGATTGGAAGGGGAAGCGACACAATACTGAAAAATGCCCAGGCATCGACGGACGAAGCAGGGGATGAAAGGGAGTGTAAAGCAGCTACTGGCAAAGAGGAGAGACCAGACCACAGACGCAGACCCAGGCAGTTTACATGCAAACTGTTCAACAGGAAGGAAACTTTTGGGCGATGCTGTCTATCCCCTGGACGTGGATCAGTGCACGGAAGATGCCGTGTTGTGTGACTCTTTGCCACCTCAGGATGTACGCCGAGTCAATGAAGAGATTATTTGACCACCAGACGGTAACCGTGTTATTGATATATCTGTTCTGCAGACTTTGATAGACTGTGCTGCAGTTTGTGGACATTGTTATGTCGGCTAGGTGACATTTATGGAGGATTATACACGACAACGTGGCTGGGCTTCATATATAACACTTAAATGTAACAATGTGGAATGTACTGTACCAGAGGCATGAAAGGGGACATTCAAAGCTACACCTCCTGGGGCACGGGAAGTCAACAAGCTGAATGTCTTGGCTGTGCGGACCATTGGAAAGGGACAGAGAGGAGCAGCTGCCTTAGCGAGCCATATGAACCTGCCGGCACCAATTCTAAAAAAAGACCTGGAGAAAACACACAGTTCCATGGGGTGATACAGCTCACGAAGCATTACAGAGAGATTTCGACAGGTACCGTAATGCTTACCTTTTTAGGTGCTGTGTAGCACATTTAAAAGCTCCTATTTTTTTTAATGAAAAGTCATTAAATTTCCGTCTTTATTCATGGTTTATTGGTCGATTTCCAAGTTTCAATTTTCGACATTGTGAGGCTTGATTATTGAGAATGATGTGGGCCTATACAGCCAAATGTTGTATGGATTGAACGATGGATATCACTTCACAGCATTCAAATGTGAACATTGCCGTACTGACAAGACACAAGTATTGGTAGTGGTAAACCTAGGTACCTACATAAACATCTAATGAAGATGAAACAATGATAATTCTGGTTATATTCATTCAAGCATGGTAAATATATGTTTAAACTGTAAATGTTCAGAAATATGCTAGAACTTCGTATTTGGTTGGTAGCATCAAATTGGTTATTTCCCGTCCTTGTTACTTCTTGTTGATGAGCATACAAAATACCTATACTAGGGGTTGTTTTACCGTTTATCACGTCCGATTCTGTTGCATACACAGTGTACCTGGTAAGTGGTGTATGCCACCACTGCCGTGAGAGGCCAACTGCATTTTTTACCACATAATGTGTGACACAGTAGTCTATATTCATTGTATTTTTACCTGTGGTGAAAGACCACCTGTTGTATATGACACTTGTTGCTGTTCGAAGGGGTGGTCACAAGCAGCAGGTACAATTCTATAGATCTAATTGCGAGTATTCAAAATGCAAATATGGACGAATTCAAATGAGTATCTACTTTATTTTAAGATCAGAGCCAAGTTGTGTCTGTAGATCTTTGTAGATAGGGCAGATGGCGTTTTGGCTATAAGTGAAAAAAAGAAAACATTATGAACAAAAGCTTTTTTGTAATTTTGTTTTCCATGACTCTGCAGAAGTGTGGACATTGTAATAAATTTGTCTTCAGTTATAATATGTCATTAATTTCCAAGTAAATATTTGTCCCTTCGTTATTCGTAATATGCATGATGTACATGTATAGTGATTACGTAAACTAGTATGTATACTTATTGTGCTTTATTATGTCAGGGTGTGAATTCTATCTTTCTTTCTTTCTTTCTATTCTCTTACATGGGGAGGCACGTGGGATGTGAAGTAAAGTAACGAGACAGGGAGGGGTATTTCAAAAAGTGAAGATTGTTCAAAACATGCACCTCTTTTCCTGGCAATTTCTTTATTGTCTTCACAGGGCTATTCTGAAAGTGAAGAGGAAGCGAATTATGGAGGGCCTATAGCTAGTGGAAGGAGTCGATCCCAAGGTGCAGATGACAGAAGAAGACATGCGTCAACAGGTTGTTAAACATCCCGGTATCCCTAGATGGTTCCTGGCTGAATTGAGGTGCCAACAGTAAGCACGGGTTTGTGACCGCCATATAAGCGGACACGGGACAGGTAGTGGACAGGCATCACATGAGTATAACGTGCAGGGCCTGTCAGAGATGGAAGGACAAGGACAAAAACAGTGCAGAGTACATAGACAGATATCTCAACCATAGACCCAACTGCATCATAAACCACTCAGGCATCGCGTCTGCCATGGAGGCAGATGGTATGATATGATTCAGTAAACCTTGAAATTGATAATGTTGTGTATCGTATTTCATCGATAATTTAGTGGACAAACTTGTCAAAGTTATGTTGAATAAATAATAAAAAGAAAAATGGAAAGATACCTGACCAAATCCTCCTGATTGTTAAAAATATACATTGATGATAATATGCAGTCTACATATTAATTTTTACATATGTTTACGCCTGCCCATAACTCTTGTTTGTTGGTACAGGAATAGCAAAAACCAACATTGTCAACCATTATATTATACAGACTGATTGTACAACAATGCAAATTGTTCTATAGGGTTAATGGTAATATACACATTTAGATCATTTACATTAAGGCTTATTTTGCAGTTCACAAATTTGAATTTTTTAGGGGCTGCTGAGCTGTTTAGCAGACCCGTGTACAAGCACAATGTGGGGTAAAATCCATACATTGGTGACGGCGACTCATCTACTTACAAAAGAATCTGCAGGAAGAAACCATATAGAGAATGCTTCGCGGTGGAGAAGGAAGAGTGCATCAGGCATATCCAAAAAAGAATGGGGACCGGGCTTGGGAGAGAATTCGAGAGAAAGAAACGTAACCTCAATAGCCGCTAGGATGATAAGTTCATGTGAAAATGATGCCAGGCGCTTGTTGTTTTCCAGTCAAAGTTTATTCATTTTGAAAACGTAGCAAGCCAATCATGTCACTTTGGTTTTGGGGAAAAAAAGGGAAAGGAATGATAGCAATCACCATATTTGCTAGGTATGCTTTGGGCTGCGCATGTGTTTTTCAGAGGTGCTAAAATAAAATAAAGAGGCACAGAAGTGTCTTCATGTCGGATGCTAAATGCAGGTTTCATTGTTTGTATCATGGCAGGGCAGATCAAGCATAATTAATGTATGAATAACATGGAGCTTGGTCAGCTAAGGAGGCAAATCATGGTATCACATGTACTAGTATATGATATTTTCCTCGAAACAAATGTAACTTACTAAAAAAAGAAGATGCTAAAGTTAAAAAAGATTTCTTGAATTCCAAATTTATGTCCTCACCAGTTCATTTTTTTCTTTTTTGACATATGTATATTCAGAGTCAATTAAATTTTAATTTAAAGAAATTGAGAGATAATTTTATTTTAAACATATTCATTTTACCCGGATTGCTTAGTAGTACATCAATACTAAATGAATGGCTCCCTAGACACACAGACAGACACAATCATATGTACAAAACACACAGGACAAAACGACATCTGAGGACAAATATATTGGTCAGTATACTAACATGATGTCCATCTCGTACCAACTCAAGGTATAAACCGTCTTCTATCTATAATAAAGTTTTGGACACAATCCAAAATGTCTAAGTTGTCACTTGGCAAAAGATTGTCATTACCATATGTCAGATAAGTAAGCAATATATTACCTGCTAAGTTAACAACTAGGTTTGGATTGACTCCCGGTGCCAAAATATTGCATACTGTTTGAAACAAGGATACTCTATGATATAAAAACAGGGGGCAGCCGAGGAAAAAATGGTATGTACTCTCATTGGGATATGAACAATTGCATGCAACAGAGAGAAGAATATTGAGTCTATGAAAATGAGGATTAAGACGACAACAATCCAAACGTAGTTGTGTATGTATAATATTAGGAAATATTTTGCCGTGTGAGTAGCGACCTGGGACAGGATCAACGGATAAAAGGGTACTTTTGAGTTTAGATTTAAATCGAGCAAGCAAAGAGGATTGCCTTATATCGTCCGGGGGGGGGGGGGGTGCGTTCCAAAGTTTAATAGTAGAGGGAAAAAAGAATTCCCAAAACGATTGGATATAAACTTTATTTTCCTCAAACTCTGGCAGTCGCAAAGATGGAAGGTTGGATGAGCAGCATCAAGTGGGACCAGATCCGAAAGATGAGTGAGGTTCAGCCTGTTAACCATTTTGTAAAACATAATCAGTTTTTTAGTATTGGCGCCTTCTGGCCAAAGTTGGTAGTAAAATAAATGTCGAGGAGTACGTTTAAGTGCACCCAAACAAATGCGTGCCACTTAATACTGAACAGATTCAAGTAAATTTGTCAGGTCCATCATGCAATTATCAAATATGACGCATCCATATTCCAGGATCGGGCGTATCATGGCTTTGTATAGTCTGGCTAAGGTGTTACGCGATAATCTATATTTAAGTCTAAAAATAAAGTTAGGCATTTCCTTGCTTTGTCAATGATTCTAGTAATGTGAGTATTCCATTTCAAATTATGAGAAAGGGTGATTCCCAGATGGGTATGATTTAAACCTTCCAGGATTAAAGATTCGCCAAAAAATAAAGGTGGTTGATCACGTTTGTTGTGTTTAGCTAAAAACTGGATGGCTAGAGACTTACTTGCATTAAATGTAACTTTCCACTGTTTGCCCCTAATAAAGATTTTTCCAAGGTCAGTATTTATACGCCTACCAGAAATGACAGGGTGAAATATGCTGTTGTGATTAGCGAACAGTTTGATATCACAAGAGATACCGACAGTAATAACATTTAAGAAATCTAAGAACAGTAGAGGCCCCAAATACATTGATTCAGGTATCAGTATGTGACAATATGGTTGTAACTATTTGGAAAATTACAAAAATTAAAAAAAAATTATAAACCATGCACGCTTACAAAATCTTCACACGTGGAAGTAAATGTTCTCTTTCTTGTAGGAAAACTCTTTTCCAATGGAAGTATCTCGGTGGTCGTGGACGACTGGCACCGGCACGGGTCAACGCCCTGCAGACCTATTGAGTTGGCCTTTGGACTTTTGCAGGGGACCCAGCAGCCATGTCCAAGGCAACCTGAGCCATGCGGAAACATTATGCGAACCCGCCCAACCACGAGGACTGTCTCAAGGGAGAATCTAGATGGTGCAAGCATCAACAAGACAAAGCACTGGGCACAAACACTTACAGGTAAAATGTGAAAATTGGTGAATTAAAAATTTTTAATGTCCATAACTAAAAATTAAATGAGAACTTAAAATTAAACGAGTATCTTTTGATTATAGTACTTTGGTATATCAAGATCAATATCATGCAGAGTTGTTTGTTCAGAACTGATAGAGCTGCAATATTGGGTATAAACATTTCAAGAATATTAGGTTCATGCATTGGACACATTACTCTTATGACTTGAAACATGTGAACCGTATGCTATAAGAGTACACAAACCGTATAATTTTCTTTTAGTCATTGATTTTGATACTTTGTATTTTTATATTTTCCTTTCCGAAATACAAAAAAAAAATGCATATACTGTAGAAGTCACCTTCCCTTCCCCATCCCTTCTCCAATACCTAAGGTCCAAATTAGCTAGTACCATTGGTAGGCGCTAAAGTGCCAGGGTCATTTCCCTGTGCACCTTACAGCAGGTTAGGTCATTTTAATATAGCACCCATATTGTGCCATAGTTAAAGTACCGGGAAATGACATCACAAAGTTGATCATTATTTTCCAATGTACTACAGAAGTATTTACAAGCTACAATGACAGTCTACAATGGCAAAGTTCCTGACTGTAAGCCAGACACAAGAAAATTGGGTAAATTATAGAAATACCCCTGGATTCAAGGGGTAGCTTTCCACAGTCTTCCTCCAAAGATACATAGAAACGATGTGACTGGTTGAATATGGTGAAAAGACCTGAATATTATGAACCACCAGGCAAATGTGACAGAACTTGTTCAAGACATTTTGTGTGCGGTACAGAACCGTGTGGGATTTCCAAGGATCGAGTGACCTACCCAGCAACGGAGAAAGGCAAGTTGCCAAGTAGAAAGCCGATGCGCGATTGCTGCCTTGCAGTGGCAGCTCACAGTACTAGCTAATTTGGACCAAAGCTATTCGCAACACAGTGTCTTTTTTGTACAATAAATTTATATTTATACATTTCCCCCGCCCTCCAACACCCTGAGAAAAACATAGAACTTGATCCATTAGGCAAACCTTTTAATTGGCATATATAATTTGTGTTGCAGGTCACCTGTTCATCCCCTGGCACCCGCTGTCACAGATGGGACTCAGCCACTCTTCAAGAAGCTTGCAGACCCAGAATTTCTGAAGTCCTGCAGTCAGGCAGTGAAAGAAAATGCCAACGAGTCATTGCACAACATGGTCTGGAACACAGTCCCAAAAAACCAGTACCACTCTCTGGAACAAGTCCAACTTGCAATCGACCTGAGGATACTTTGGTACAACAGTGGCAAACTGGCGACAGCAGCGTTACTGTTTGAGCAGGAGAATCTGACACTGGTTGGTGATGCAAAGGCCACACCGAAGTGGATGGACAGTTGACGGCTGCAGGATTGCCCCAACAAGGCCACTACATCGGTACACAGGCAAAGTCAGTCGTCATAGCTAGATGCGTGCAAGAAAGATGAGGGCCCCATGTATGCATCAGGCAGATTCTATGCTAGTTCAAGTGTTGATGTGCCAGTCGAACGAGCCCCGCGGAGGTGCCTCACATGTGGACAACCACATAAGGGCCACCCGAAGGTGTGCCGCCAGCCATATCTGTATGTAGATTTCCATATGGCAGACCAAGATGTGGTTTTTATCTACTGCACATTATTATACCCTGTGTGGAATACCGAAAACTTGGTCTGTGTCCGGCAATATATCAGGTGCAGTCCATCAATAAATCTATGTTTTTATGGTCTGAGAAAGTAAGGACTTTGCTGCTCAATTGACAAAAATTCAACATAAAAACCTTTACATTTATATTTACAAATTTTATTTACATGAAAACTATTTGTGCATGTTCCTATCACTGTGTCGCAAAAAAAAAGAGTCCATTGTATTCTAATCTAACTTGGTACAAACAGCAGAACTCGGCCATCTCAACTCTATACACTGACTGGTGGAACTCCCCCTTGACCTATAAAGGCCGCATGGTGCGTAGAAATGCCAGGATCTCTGCAGGGTGAGTGTACTGACAGCCGTCCGGACCCACTTTTTTTTTCCTGATATAAAAGGAAAGACAGTGTGACTAGTTGGTTAAACACCCCCCCCCCCCCCCATTTAGTTTATTGTATGTAAAATTGCCCATTCGTAAGCAGAACTCGGCCATCTCAACTCTATACACTGACTGGTGGAACTCCCCCTTGACCTATAAAGGCCACATGGTGCGTAGAAATGCCAGGATCTCTGCAGGGTGAGTGTACTGACAGCCGTCCGGACCCACTTTTTTTTTCCTGATATAAAAGGAAAGACAGTGTGACTAGTTGGTTCAACACCCCCCCCCCCCATTTAGTTTATTGTATGTAAAATTGCCCATTCGTAATATTGACATACTGCATTACATTTTTGAATAACACCTAGGTATAATACTACAAGTCAAATCTTGACAAAGTTCTGAACTGTCAACTTCGTAAAAAGATCAGATGTTATAAAAATGCTGTATAAAATCGTATCATATGGAAACTTCGTTAGGATAAACAGAAAATCATTCAAATGTTGTTATTTGCAACTTACTCTCTAGCTCCTAGCCCATGAGGAATAGTTAGTAAATATCATCTTCCTTTGCACCATGTTTCTCTTCAGCTGAAGTGCTATAACGCCAACTTCCCAACTTGTCATAAATCCATGACCCTCATATTAAGAAGAGATAAAATGAATATAAGTATCAGTCCTGGAAACAATACGAGCCAAACTGACTGTCTGTTTGTTTGTCATCATAGTGCTCCCAATATGAAGGAGTGGGGGCGGGCATATGTATTAAAATGATAAGTAACTGAGGGACATATTTTACACCAAAGGGTGATGGGCTTTTCATGCGATTTTGGGAATACCATTTTCCTTGTATTAGTTGGAAGGGAACGCCTTGTATTTATTTGGAAGGGAACATGTGGAAGTCACTACTAAATCGCCAAGATCTATAATCTATGCTGAGAAATGCAAATTTTGAAATCTTGATCTAAAGAAAAAGCTAAATCTACTGGCAGCAATCAATTACGACCAAATATCAAGTCATATGGAGTATAGCCAGTAGTTTCGTGATGGTTGCAGTTATATATAGGAACCATAGCTGCTACATGAGATTTCATATCCTCGTCTTGCTTTTTCTTAAGTAATGTCCTTTTCATATTCTCACATTGACCATTACCCATACCATAATGGGAAGTAGTATGAGACTGACTATTCCGCAACAAATCACACAATTCCGTTGTGAGCTTACTCTCAAAACATGCACCTTGATCATGATCCAATCCATAATGTAGTACAAAATGATTAAACGAAATATTTGCTGTAATTTTGGTAGCACTATTTTTTGTAGGAATTGTCTGCACATATCCTGTAAAAATGATCGATGATGACTAATATATTATTGAAACCTCCCGTTGAAGCTTTTAGAGACAAGTAATCCAAAGAAACTAATTTTAATGTTTGACTGGTGGTAAATCTCACTAATGGAGTTTGTGCACTTACAAGAGTCTTACGCAAAATGCACCTCTGACAATTCTTTATCCAATCTTGAATTCATTACTCATTCCACACCAATAGAACCTATCTCTAAGCAAAGACAGAGTCTTCCCATTTACTAGATGTCCCATTTGATTGCACACCATTGTGAGAACTGTATCAAGTTGTGATCTTGGTAACAACAGCTGATTTGTTTTGTCCCTTTATCAGTTGCTACATGACAATAAAAACATGTCTTTGCAATCCCAAAATGTCAAAATAAGTTAACAGAAAACTGTGAATCTTTCCAACAGGAACACTGTCTTTCTGTGGTCTTTTTCCCTTCTCTACCCAAGAAATCAATCAACTCAGGTCTGAATCATGTTGCTGTAGGTTCTCCATGTCCAATGTATCTATATCTTGTTCGAGTGTGAACACATTCAAAGGCACATGCGACATAGCAAGTTTCAACAAATGGTGAACCATGAATTCCACTACACAAAGCCTCAATAGTTTCCTTTGAGACCACTTCATGTGATTCAATGGCTTCCTTAAGTGATGATTGTCAACTCATCCCATCTCCATCTCCATTAGCCATTCCACAATGATATTCAATGTAAAAATCATATACTGCAGGTGCTGCAACCCACTTTTGCAATGTGGCATCTAACTAAGCAGATAACAAAACATATGTTAATGGAATGTTATCTGTGACACCCTTAAACTTGTTTCCATACAAGTAGTCACTGAATTTTCTTGTGACTGCCCATTTCAAGACCAAAAAGTCCAGCTTATGAGTTGGTACCACTTTTCAGCCTTGTTCAAAAGTTTACTAGCATAAGCTATGAGACCCTTAGCCCCTTCTTGATTCTGTTTCAGGACTGTACCAAGGCCTAACAAGGAACTATCTGTGTTATTCAAAAGGCTTGTTAAAATTAGGATATCCAACAAATGGTGGACCTACTAAGCAATATTTGAGTTGCTGAAATGCATTCTCTTGCTCTAAGGCTCAGACCCATGGTTGCTGATATTTAATCTTTCTCTGTCAGCCCCCCTTTGACTCATCACACACACATTTATCAAATCAGTCAAAGGCCTAGCTATTGTAGCAAAGTGCTGTATGAATCACCTACAGTAACCAACAAAACCAGGGATACTTTGACCCTTGGATGGGTTCTTTGGCTGTAGCCAACTTTCGCCTTTCTCCACCTTGTCAGAATCTGGTTCTATTCATATGTCTGACTGACTGTGACCTATATAACTGACCTTACTTTTTCTAGGAATAAACACTTCTTAGGAGGCAACTTGAATCCTGTCTTTAAGAATCTACATAATACCTTTCATAGCCTTTTCAAATGTCCCTTATAATTTTTTGAGAATATGATTTCATCATCAAGAAAAACGTTGCATATCTTTGTGAGCAATCACCAAAGACATTTCTACATTAATCTCTGACAAGATGCTAGAGCATTGGAGAGTCTAAAGGCCATTCAATTGTACCCGTAGAAACCAAAGGGCCAAGCAGTGAAAACTATCCTTGCTTTATGATCCTTACAAGTCTCGAAATGATAATAAGCTGATTTCATATCAATATTGATGAAAAACTTGTTGCCAGACAAAGAATCTAAAATTTTCTCCAGTCATGGTAGGGCATAAGCATCTTTAGCTGTTGTCTAGTGGAGCTGACAAAAATCCACACACACTCTAAAAGATTCATCTTTCATTCTGCGTAACACCAAATTTGAAGACCATGGTGAATGAAAATATTTTATAATTCCTGCAGCCAGCAACTGATAATGATCCATAACTTCTTCATACATCCCTTGTGGTATTCTCCTATCATGTTGCCTCAAAGTTGTTTCATCTGTTAAGTCTATTCTATGTTTAAAGAAAGTTGTATGGTTTATGATAGATCTCCTGCAGAAAACACTGATCTTTATCTTTCCAAAAATGTCTTTAATTCTTGAACATCTTCCTCTGGAATACCACCAGTATCTATCTCTTCTTAGTCCAAAACCTTATTAGAAACTGTTTCATCTGTGTGAAATACATTTACAATAGAAACACATTGAAGTTCACATAAAAGACCACTAGACAGTAGTGTGATGGTCCTGCTAGCAGCATTAGCTACTGAAATGTGTGATTATCCCTTCATGTCAGTAAAGATGGAATCACATCAATGTCTCCTGTTAACATTGTTCTTTCAGTCATTGGTAACAAAGCACATCCAGGAGCAAATGGAAGTCCCTTGTCAATGCATGTATACAAATCAACCTTGGAACTTGGCTGAATTATAACTGGCTTATCTCAATCAAGCCTAACCTTTCCCAAACAATGATTATGCCTAACCAACTCTCACTCTCTGAGTGTCATGTACCTTAATGCCAAATATATGGGCATGACTTACTTTGCCCTCTGCAAAAATGTTGCACTAAAGCACTTGAAAAATACGATAAATTTATGTCGACCTGTATGGGATTCGAACCCACTACCTTCAGCACACTCCCCTAGCCAAATGTAAAGTCCTACACGCTGACCTCTAGGCCATCAGGGCAACCCCAAAAAAGGTTGACCGAGGACCCAGGGTGATGTTATAGCAGGTGTGGCTTGTACATTGACATGGTAGGGCACTTCCACAGACCGACAATTTATGAAATACACCTCTAATATAATTTCGAAGTCGGAGCAATGGCCCACAGCACTTCGAAACCAATAGAGTATTAGCAAGTGAAAAATACGATAAATTTATGTCGATCTGTATGGGATTCAAACCCACTACCTTGGGCACACTCGCCTAGCCAAATGCAAAGTCCTACACGCTGACCTCTAGGCCATCGGGGCAACCCAAAAAAAGGTTGACCGAAGACCCAGGGTGATGTTATAGCAGGTGTGGCTTCTTGTTCTCGCTATAAAAGAACTAGCAAAAAATCATTTGTACCAACCAGAACAGGCACATTAGTGGTATTCAGACTAGATGGCGCTAGTAGAAATAACCTTTCCTGAAACTTGCTATTTCCATCTGACAAACCAGTCCCCTTAAATTCTATGTCTGCCTCAATGTGCCTATCATAAGGCAACAACTGTCCATCAGCACACTCAATCTTGTGAAAATTATCAAGAGTAGTCAATTGAATGTCCTTAAGATGTTGGACATAAAAGGACTGACTGATGGTAGACACAGTAGATCCAGTATCTAAAAGAGCTTTAATCTCAATACCTTCCCCCTTTACCACTATATCCATGGACTTACTAACTAAGTCAGGAGCAGTAAAGTAGGGACCTTGTTTGGAATAATCCTGACCTACTGACTGCCACTAGAGACAGGCCTGTTGCTGTTGAAAGGTTTCTGTTTCAAAAGATCCAAGCATACAGGACAATGTAGAGCTACATGTCCTTCTTGTTTGCATCCCCAACAAACTATCTCTTCTCTCTCCTCTGTTACAGCAGCTGGATGTGATGTAACTGCTGTCTGTTCACTTCTGTCTAAGGGCATATGAGACCAAAAGTACCTGCATCACTCTCTTCCTCTGTTTCACTTGTAACTTGGCTTGACATTTCTCTTCTCCTACTGGTCTTCTTTGGAAGTCTTAACCTCTGCAGTTAATTGCTGTATCCTTGCTATCAGTTCACTTTGATCCCTGTTTGACACAGTTGGTGCCAATTTAGCCTGGGCTTTCTCACACTCCTTATTTTCTTTCTTTTTGTGCTGTCTGTCTTGCTCAATTCTCTGAACAGCTGCCCTAAATTCATCAAAATCTTAATCCTGTCATATAAATGACCAGCTAAATCATTCAGACTCTGATATAGCCCACTCCAAAAATAGTTCAAAGCATTGAGTCAACTTGTCCCTTCTCCACTTGACCTTGATCCACAGCTTTTGTGAACAAATCCTCGAGGCAACAACTCCAGGCCACAACATCTTCATCTTCCTCCTGTTGGGCTGAATAAAATTTCACCAACAACATCCCACACCTTATTCTACTGCACCATAAACACTGGCAAACTTGGCCAAAATGTCTCTTTTTGTAACATCTGTGCCCAATCTTGCACAAAGTCATTCCATGTAATGAATTCTTCATGGCCCGTGCTAATACTGTTCTGAGTGACCTTCACATTGAATGCACGCCACCCCGCTTCTCCTTACTTCATAAGATGCATTCTTTTTCTCATAACCACGGAAGAATAATAACTTTGGAAAATATTGAATTTTACTGGCATAGTAAACTGGAGATGATGAATCATGGCCAGAGCCAATGCCCTCTGCTGTAGACTTCAGCCAGCTTTCAAATTCACCATTAGAATCTATTTTGGGTTATGCCTCTTTGTCTTGAAGTCAGCCAACCATTTACTCATCTCTTCACCTGACATTTGAAATGCCACCTTTTGTTGTTACAATTGTAATACAGCACAGTGTACAAGGTTGTGAATAATAAAAAATAAACCATGCAAAACAAAACTACAAAGTTGAGTAAAGACAGTAGTCAACTAATCTCTGACCAACTTGTGTTAAACCCCGAAAATCTGTTTTATTTTAATCGTGATTTTAGTCAAACAAGCTGTACACAATTTACAAATGGAAAAAAATGAAAAATTGGATAAAGACAATAATCAAACTATCTCTAAACAATCAGCAAATTACAGGTAAAAAAGGCAAAGTTGATTATGCCTGCCTCATGTCGCAAATTTCACCAATTGATACACCACTGTAAATTTGTTCCAATCACATACCAATCTGTCATGCTTGGATGTATCCAATCACACAGTGTGATCTGCATATGCTTTTCTTTCAACATTTGGCCACAGTTAGCATATATTTGACTGAGCAAAAACAAGGAATATGCAAATTAGAATGTGTTTGTTTAAAACCTCTATAAATATGTGTTAATATTTTATTAATACATCATGGAGTCAAACAGAAATTGAAGACATCATATGTACATTCTTAACAGCTGTAAAGCTAAGTTGTCCCACAAATCAATCAATGCAAGTCACATACAATGGAGACAAAAGAATTAAAATGAAAATGCACAACATTTAATAAATTCTCAATCCAATTCAACCACTAAAAAGACCACATAGAACACAAGTTAAAACACTTGGCAGAATCTGAAAAACATGGGATAAATGAAATGATTGACACAAACTGTAAATACCTGCTACGCACCTGCAATAAACATGTAATCGGAAAATACTTTCAACTTCTGCTCACACTGTATGTAAATTTTAATTGACCACTGGCAATCAGTTACACATCCACACCATCAATTTCACTAACCGGCATTCAATCTCCTTCGAAATAAGTGACTGCAAATCCCTGCTGCAAATGATGCTCTTAATTAAATAGATTTGAACCCAGTACTTTGAACTAACCTTCAGGTCACTGACAGAGAGTTTGTTTTAAAATGCATAGTTTTTAGATCAGCACTCTTCAGTTTATAGTAAATGTTATCCATATAGACATTAAACAATATGGACCCCTGGATGGAACTCTGGGGTACCACTTAGCTCATGCATTCCCATTGCCTGCAGTTTATCCAATATTCACCCCTCAGCTGTTTACAAGGCTGATAATTGTCCAAGACACATGAAGCACCATTGGGCAGGCCATATGTTTGGACCTTTGCAAGCAAAAGGTCATGGTGCAGGTAAATATAGGCCTTTGAAAGATTCATCATTAGCATACCAACATGTCTCTGCATGTCTAGTAGTTGGTGCCATTCCTAAATGGAGATATGCTGACAATTATAGTATTCCTATATGCTGACGGCATGATGGAATTTAGATCCTTAAAATGATCAGCTAGTTGTTGGTCCATTATAGCCTGAAACCAGTTTAACAGAATTACAAGGATGCAAATTGGTCTTAAGTTTTTCTTTTCCAAGTGTTCATTTCTGAATGCTGCCTATGAACCTCCTAGAAATGGGTGGTTTAATTGGAAACCTAATCTTGACAATGATGGCATCAAAGTTATTTGACTGAGTCTGGTTTTCGTCTAAATTACGTTAATTCGAAGCACCCACAGATAGAGCACATGCAGTCTTTGTTAGCACTGGATTCCCATGGACTGCTTAATGACTGTTAGCTGTAGACTGGCTAATTATACCTTATACTTCCTTCCTTTAACTACCTTTCATTGCAGATAGTGTTTACACGAAACTTATTTATGCCCATAGTAGAATAAATATAAATTGACCAAAAGAGGCGAACAATTGGTACCCATTGGAATACCAGTAAAGGAGTTTAAGACCCGATATATCAGAACCTGACAGTGTTCATTTGCTAAGGGATGCCTATTTGACAGGGCAAAACTATAAAAGATTTGTTGTTATACAAATCAGTAAAAGTATGCACATTATCACGCAGTGCTGCCCTCTATGGTTTTAAATAGGAAGTTCAACAACTCAACAAACTGATCCTATTCAAATGCACACTGGCAATCCTTCATATCATTATCAAAATATGTGCCTTTACAAAATGTAATCACGCTTTGAAAGTTGTTTTTCTCATACGTTTTATATATGAGATGTTTGATACATCCTTTTATACCAGAGTCAGGAATTGTTTAAATATAAGGTCAGGAAGTCTGAAGAGGAAATCTGTGTAAAGGGTAAGTGAGTATCAGTGCCATTCAACTGCTCCAACAGGATTTTCAAATCAAAAGAAAAAAGTCCAAAACCTGTTAATACCGCAAGATGCTTCTATCTGACCACAGTAATTAAATCAAAATTCATGTACTGTCTTGAAACCTTTAGACAACAAAGGTGACAATAAATTTGGAACTTTGGATTTCCATTTCCATGTTTCTGGGTATTTATATGTGCTTCATTCATTTTTACACATATAAATTTCTTATTAAGCTTGCTTCGAAAAGCAAGATCTATCGGTGTCATGTTGAATATTATTATGGTTGTTTTACACATAAATTGGATCGTCAGAGTAACTAAACATGACGGCTAAATGTATTTCAAATTTGGAAGATGGAAATTGGTATATCTGTTCCCGATCAGTTCCTGTGCCCTAAAAAGGTCTGTTACTGTGCAGCACAGTCATATATTAAATGACAATTTATATTAAAACTAAGCAAACAATTTATATATATTTATATTAAATATGTTTATGATATGCACACATATTGGCATTTCCTATGTGGTATAAAATGTAGATACTTGTCAACTGGGTAAATTTAATTTGAAAACAGAAGTTCATATAGAATTTAAATGACTATGTGAAGGCTCAAATGATTCAACTTGACCATTATCCATTTTGGTTGTGTAGCTGAGTCTTTTCTATAAAATTATTGCAAAAGCACTATGTATATAGTCCATGAGGCCATGCATTTCTCTCAAAGTGCATGTAGTTCCGTCTGAAACACAATCGACTAGATAAGGAGAGTGACATGTTTCACAGACTCTTTTTATAAAGGAGGAGTGTGGTATTAATCGACACAAAGTTGGTGGATTGGAAGCGCAATATCATCGAAAGTCACAAAGTTGATGGTTGAGAATCTTATATTTACATACAAAGTCCTGGAGATCAGGAGTATGATTCTATGAATGGAATCAACATTTGTGGATTTGTTAAGTGGTTAAATGCACTGGTACAAGGTTGGTGGAATGAAATTGTGGTATCAGTTATGAACCAAAAGTCGGTAGATAATGAGTGTAATATGGTTTTGAAAAAAAAAAAACAAAGGCAATTTGGAAACATGAAATAATTTATAGCAGGTACTTGACGTGATTTCACAGTGTTTTCTTATTTTGTGGAATACTACGATTTTTCATGAAAATAAATAAAATCGATAAAACAATAAATGTTTTGTAACGTTAAAAACGTTTTATTTTGAATTCATCGATTTTGAGTCAAAAATTATGATGTTTACCTATCACACTTATCGTTAATGGGATAATCTTTTACCTCTCTCTTCATTATTCATGCACTGTACAGTTCTGCCAATAACATAAATTACCTTTCATAGGAAAATGTTACCCAAGTAATAAATGACTATCACTCGAGACAGCATTTACTAGTTCTTCGTGTTATTTGTGCCTTAAGCATCACTAAGGAAACCTATGATATCCATTCCACAAGAAAACACATACATGTGTCCCTCTACCTGTTTTCTTCTAACACCTTCACTGCAACGGAAATGTGTGAATAAATTATAAATAAACAGAGACTTGAAATTAATGAAAAATGTGCATATAAGTTTCCTTTTATCTACTTAGTAAGATTATAATTTAACAAAATTTGAAAACGTTTTAGCAGGCTCAATCCTATGTAAATTGTGGCCTTTAGTTCAAACAGTTGATATTTTGAACGTATTTAATTTAGCCGTATATCCAGCCGCCAAAAAAAGGATATACTCTTCGCAACGGGCCTGTCTCCAGCCAAATAATGTATATAATCAAGAAATTGTAGACTGCCAAATTGTTCTTCTGAAGCGGTAAATAAATCCGACCAGTATAGACATAAAGGAAAAGTCCTTGTGACGAAGGTCTTGTTACAAATCAATTCTTACATATTAGGCCTAGACACCTGGGTGGATATGCTCATATTTCGGTTCAGTCATCATGGCAAAAATGGTTGTAAAATCATGCAAAACAGATAACACCAAGCACCACTATTCATGTTTGAAAGCATGTGCAATACATGCAAGTGACCAAACTGACCTGGAATATGACCCACTAGAGTTATATGTAACTTATTAAAAGTGGCACGAGGAATTTGTCCAAGAAACTGAGCAACTGTGGAAGTCCATTTTAAAGGACGCTTTGTTGCAGCAATGTGATTCCTACATGTTTATATCGAGGCCTAAATACTGACATAATATGTTTCATGCCCAAATTAATCATGTTTTTGTTACGAACTCTATGATATCCAGCACAGCTAGCTATGACCACGGATTCAGAGAGCTTGGTGAGTTTGATCCAACCTAAGTTATCAGTTATTTACAATAAGTTTCGTCAGTTAATGTTTGTACCAGTGAATCAAAATATAATAAAACCGTATATATATATATATATATATATATATATCCATAAAACATGTCTACAGAGACATTTCGAAGAAGTGGATACGTCCTCATGTGGGACATTTTTCACAGAAACAGATATTTTAAAGGCATTTTCATATTAATATTACCTCAGTAAACGTGACACCTCTCTATTGTGTATTATGGACAGTAATCTTGGTCCCAAATGGAAATGCCACCTCTCAATTTGAAACAGGCTAGACTTTTTGTTCAACTGGGACAGCTTACACTTTTTTCATTGAGTCAGTTCTACAGGCTAGTCACGAAACTGTTACAGCAAGACACCTTCCTGCAGTAGTGGTTTAATATTGCTTTACACAGCTGCCCTCGCCTCCCACCTAAAGACACTTGACACATTGATGCGTGATCAAACTAAAAGGATATTGAGATGAAAGCAGCACTTTCAGTTAGCAATTTAATCTCCTGAGATCAACCCAAACCCTGAAGCAAAAGAAAGTGAACGATTTAAATGACAACGCAGGGGTACATAATGAATGTTTGCCTGCTTATTTGCCAATGATACTGTTAAAAGTGAAATAACATTAAGGTGCACATATTTACAGAGTTATTGAGATATGTTATATCCCACCACTTTTGTAATGCAATATACTTGTTAAAAGATAGAATCTTGCTGTCTTTTTATAGCTTTCAAAATAAGGTAATACGGGTATGCACATGCATGTACGTGGCTCTAAAAGGATCAACTTTTCTTTCATTTGGCACAATTACATGTACATATATATGTTACCCCAATCAGTACTTCAGGTGCCACACCTTGATAATAGGGACACTTTCGTCAGTGCCAATGATGTCCCTTTTAGACAGATTCAGAGTATGTGTATATATATATATATATATATATATATATATATATATATATATATATATATATATATATATATATATATATATATATATATATATATATATATATATGGGTGGGTGGGTCACTTCAAATAATGGTTGTGCTTGTTATCTATTCCGTAACATAAAGTGACGAGATATTTTGCCTGAACAGCAATTATTGACCGTTCAACAAGCACAAAAACATGATAATACATCAGCACTACAGAAAAACTTGTTTTTTTATGGAGAATCTCAATGAAGGGACCAATAGTTATGTGAACTGTAGAGCAATCGTATCTTTGAATTTAAACGCTTGTCCTGTTTGCCTGATTTTTCTTCAGAACCCAATCTTTGATAAGACTCTGTTTAGTAATTTTTTAAAGCACACAGTTGCAAATGTGGCAAATTGAGCTAAAAGGAATTCAAGTGATCTGAGTCTGAAGTTTAGGTTGGAGCTTTTGGAAAACATTCAGGTACTCATGTAACTTTTCGTAATAAGGTCTTCTATACGGAAAAGTAGACTTGCTAAATCATTTTTTTTCAACCTCCATAAATGCTGGACATGTGTTCTCTTTACCTTTTCAGAAAGGATTGATGACTCTCTTTCAAGGAGAGAGCATCAGACTTGCAGCCATGATATTATTTGAAGGTTGATACCATTGGCGTTTCATTTTGCAGGTATGGTGCATTGATATACAATAATATGGGTTGTCTGTAAAAATCTTTTTTTTTCATTCTAGAATTATTTCACATGATACCAAACCAGTGCATGATGTCCTTTCACATGATTGTCGGTACCTCATGTATGTCTTTCAGATGGAAAATCATGCACAAAATAACAAACTCACTATTTTACCTACACAAAGTGCAGAGATAGCATCACTCCATCCGTTTGATATGTACAAGATGAGTGATATTGGTAAATTAAACATAATAAATCTTACCCACATACATCTTCAATTTAGAAAGTTTTCCTTTATTTCATTGAAGAGTGAAAGTTTTGCATATCCACTGCAACAGATATCATCTGGAATGTGACCCACTGAACCAAAATGGAGCTTCACTGGGAAATTTAAATACACTGTTAGTTGAGAACACCATTTGTAAAGCAACCAACACAATGTGTAAGACAACCAAATCTAGTACTTTAGAAGCTCTGGAAAACCCTCAATGATTTAGGTCAATTGACAATTTGTCCATCCACTGGTGTGCCCCATCAAATGTAGTGGGTAAATGAAGCTCTGCATGGGATTGAGTTGTCTGCATGGTTTTTTATGCCTGTCTTTAAACCGTAGCTACTAAAATCAACATGAATGATGTGAGCCAATGTGTCAAATCTTTTACCTGGTACAGAACTGTAAAAAAAAAAACTAAATTTTTTTGTATGACAAACCATGTCTTGTACCACAATGTGATTCATTTGCAACCAATTCAATATCATAAAACCAGGTTCTAACTTGAAAGATGAGTTTTCTTCGAACTTACTTGATATAAAAACACTGTGATATGACCTTGAGAAAATTTAGATGGTGAATTCGTATATGAATTCATTCTAGTAACACAACTTTGCTAGAATGTTCTGTGTAAAGCAGAGTATCCATAATAGGATAAAGTGAGTGCAAAGACGCTTTTTTTATCATGCAGGAAATATGAATATGAAGGCATTCATATAAAACACGGGATGCAAATGTAATGCTAGCTTTTTAATATAATAGTCATTTACTCCCCTTAATCAATCAAAAATTATTCATAACAACCAATTCAATGTTATTTTGGCATGGTGCAATCGTCAAGATAGGATACGACTTGCAGAAGCTGTGATATCTAGGTTAAACTCTTTAGTCTATTGGTTCAGGATAAAATTGATATAGTTACTGGGCACTGTGTAGAAATTAACTATTATAAATTTCCACTCAGCACCGTTTGTTTTAAACTTCCAAGCAGATACAGGTAGAGGCTTTTTTTCGTCTGAGCATTATATGATATGGAATCTTGATAATAATAACTTTGAAACTTTAAAGCACAAGCAGACTTATGCTACACCTGTATCAATTAACAACAATGGTTGTTCGGTTGGTGGAGCTGCAACTTGCTCGCTTTTCACCTCTGTGGCCTGGGTCCAATTCACGGCTGGGGACACAAGTGGAAAGAGTTCCTACCACTCTGACTGTGCACAGTGGTCTTCTCTGAGTCTTTGGGTTTCCTCCACCAAACAAGCAGGTAGGAAAGTATACGCCAACATCTGTGCCATGGAGAGTGATTAATATAGGCTTGGTCTGTTTCGCAATCCATGTAAAAGATATGGGTCTACACTTATTAACAATGATTACTTGTCTGTAATCTGAATAAAAAGCCTGTTCCAAAATGAACCAGGCTCATGTCTATGCAAATTCTTCTCTTTAGCCCCACATAATCTTAAGTCTTTAATTGTTCATAGTGACTTTGAGGTTCTAAGTCAGCACCAATCCTTAACTCTAGATGTGTGTAAGGGTCATCTCCCTTTGTAGAAACTCCTTGCTGAACATCGTTGATATTGTAATAAGCCGTAATATCGGCTTTTGGATACCTGAAAAACAAACTGAAATCAATCTATCTCCCTTCTAGAAATAAATTAATGCATTCATGTACTCCTGTTAAAAGGAGACTGAAGGGTACTATTGACATACTGTTTGGGCATAGTGTAGAGGGAAGTGCAGCGGATGTGTTTTGGTCTATGATACCATTTTATTTAACCACTCCTTTGGAACAGTGTGGTAGCCCAGACAAGGACCTTCTGTTTTTGTGTGAAGGCATGTCTACAGGGAAGAGTAACAATTGTACACTTTGTATGTGTGCAAGCAAACATCTACTCTTTTGACCATACTGTAGGCCAGTGTGGACATCTGTGCTTGAGAGATGTGAAAGGTAGACTTCTAAGCATTTTATTCATGCTTTCCCTATCAAATTGTGATGTCGACTTTTGTGACACATGGTAAACCGTGGGGGTCTCAAAATACACCAACTGGCCAGATTTTAAAACCTCTGTTAACCTGAAGGGCAGACATATTGATTAGCCAAATTGGAACTTTCTGCAAACTCCGACACAATTTTATACTGTTCTGGATCAAGCATGAACTGGCGTTTCTTGACCACATTACATAAAAATGGAAAGGTGCATGTCATTGCATATAAATCTTCATATTTATGATACTTCATGTTAAACCAATGGAAGTTCTTTTTGTTTATTAGGTGCATTGTGCTTGTGTCTGTCCAGAACGACTATAAATACAAATAAACACTCTAATATGACAGGGATAAAACTATTGGACTGCATAATGTCTACAGATGATTAAGTCCTACCTACAAAATAATTGTTGCAAAAGAAGAACAAGACATCAGCATGTTTTTTCGACAGGTGGGTTGTGCTCATAATATCGAAAGGTTAGATAGAAGACATCAATTTCGAATCACATTCCAAAATACACAGTGGCGTATTTGGTATAACAATGGTCTAATGAAAGATAAATCTATAGGTTAATTCGTGTCAGCATGTCCATACATATATTTAGTGTTACGTGTACACATGAGGGCATGATACATCTGGTAAAGAACCCTGGCCACTTTTTGAGCTTTGGTGTTAATTTCGCTTCACTCATAAAATTAACCAAAGGCAAGGATTTGCTCATGTAAAGTCACGCATTAACTCCCCTCAGATGTTACTGAAACAGAGAGCAACATTAATTATCTTTAATTCTTATTCGAGCCTTGCCATCATGCCTTAGCAAGATAATCAAGAGTTTGCTTCATTGAAATGACGTTGCTAGGGTTACAATTTTCTAATATTTCACTTGAGAACATACGAGGGAATCCTTATTCTGCACACGGAAAAAACATTTACGCTTTGCATAATCACAAAATGATAAACATATACTTGGCTGCACAAATGAAACATTTGCGTTCTTTCATCTTTCCTCCCAAACCATACCTTGCTGCCGCTGGTTCAAATTCAAATGTCCTGCTGTCCTCAAATCCATCCTGTGTATCGTCTACACCCATGTTGCCTGGCAGCTTCAAATTATTGCTGTGGTGTTGCTTCAATCTAAGTGTTAAAATTTTAAGACGATTACCTAACACAAATTATCATGAATATTGAATTATGCAGAATTCAGATTTCCATTTCATAAAAACCCAAAGACCTTTTTCATGTGTGCACAAAATGCGGGTCAATTTTTCGATAATTGTTCCGTTATTGCTTTGATATATGTGCTATTGCGTACATGGACCTGGTCTATACAAGTGCGGACAGTCTCATCATGCCATCGAGCAGCATTCAGTTTGACCAGAGGGCGGGCCTAAAGCATTTCAAAAGCAGGTCTTATCCTCAAGTGTATTGGATAATACCACACAACTTTGCCAGGTAAAGTATAATGACATTTTGTGAGTTAATTAGACATGTGTCTATTAATTTTTATTGTGTTACACCACTCTTAGATATAATTTTGGTCACAGTATTTGTAGTCTAGGTATTGTTCTATTCCATTCTAGTCATTCCACGTACTTAAATATAAGCTTTAAGGAACTTTCCCGAGCTCCTGTACAGATAGGAAATACAAGCAAAAAGAGAATTAGCTTGGGATTATTCATGTGGATTTCCTCTAAATTGGTGTCCTAAATAAGCTGTATATTGTTTGATTGGCAAAGGCTCCTACATCCAAGATCCTAGACACACAAAACTCGTGAATATATATTACCTGTTTCGCATCCACCAATTAATGACACACTGCACTACATTGATGATGATTGAGAGTGCAAAGCATGCAGATATAATAGTCAGACCAGTAGGCACTGAGGAAAAGCACATACAGTAAAACCTGTCTATTGCAGACACCTGTGGTTCTGGCAAAAGTGTCACATGAGTCTCAGTGGGTCCTTTGTTTTAGGCTTAATGATTGATCTATGGAGCTTAATTGTTTGATAGACAGAAAGTGTGAGCAACCTCACTCAACAGGACCACCAGTGCTCAGAGACACTTGGCATGTTCCTTGAGGCATTGCAGCCAAACTGCTTGGCTGAGTGAGCTTAGTATGTGTTACAGGCCACTGAACAATGGATTAATTAGTCTGATTCCAGCTAAACATGCACGACATTGTTCAGGCATTACAGCTTGGAATATAACAAGTTGCAAAAAAAATGCATTGATATATTGTGTCCGCAATACACAGGTTGTTTATGCATTTGGTATCCCAAAAAGTGTCCGCAATACACAATTGACAGGTGTCCACTGTAGACAGGTATCACCAATATGAAAATGACTTAAAAATATTCGGTTCTGGCCAAAACTGTCCGCATTAGGCAGGTGTCCACAGTAGACAGGTGTCCACAAGGACAGGTTTTACTGTACACGTAAACAGAGCACATTCCAAGTTCTACAAGACCTAACTTCAGACAGATATGAAACTATTCATTGTTCTATCATCAGAACCTGGAGGAACTATAGGTTTGCGTCCACTCATTTCTCCTGCTGTGTTTCAGTCCAAGAATGATTGTGCAGGCCATGTTTCCTATACACTAATATGTATTAACTGATATCACATTTGGTAAATGTATATTGATTGAAGTATGGGTGTGGTGCAAATTATATAGTGTGACCTGATCTTTGGCTTTGACACCCTGAAAGAAAATGATTTTTGGGCCCTATGTTACACGCATTGAAACCTGTTTTATAGGGACGCCATCGGATCCCTATTTTACAGGTATTCTTGTTTTCAGGGATAGTAATTTTAGTATGTGCCAAGAATATTTGAACATATATATGGTGAAACCTACCAATAAGGGTACAAAGGGGCATTTACATTAATAACTCCGACATCTGACTCAAGAGATAGGGATGTGATCGCCGGAATGTCAAACCCTATAACAAACCAAAGATTACTGCCTGTGAGATTTTGTAGATTGTGGCCTGGCACTTAACTTCTATTAATTTTCGATTTCCTATCTTGTTTCCTAATAAAAATGTTGGAACGAAAAGATGGAAAAGTGTATGAACTCAGACAAATAAAGAAATACACTGATAAGGGCGAAAGTATTTGAGTAAAAAAAGACCTGCTGAGCCATAGGTACTAAATTTCACTAACCTATAAAAGGTCATTTATCATTCCAATATCCATGATTTTAAGGTTTTTGATTAATGTCAGGGCTTAAATGGCTTATTGACAGACAAGTGAGAACTGGTTTCTCAATAACACTTTGTTCTCTGCCCAAATTGAAATGTTTATTTTGGCATTGCAGATGAGAACCAAGGCAAAATGAGTAGGCCCCACATGTGCAAGATCCTAAACAACTAAATCCACCTGTGTGTGACTGGACTAATATGCATCCTCGAGTAAAGTAGGCAGGTGTGCAAAGAAAGCCTTATACTGGTCAATTTACTTCTTCAGACTGAGTACAATATGCATAGTCCCCTTCGTACAGGTATCGTTTTTATTTGACACTACAATTACTGTCCCTTATACAAAATAGAGAGGTGTCAGGGGACTGTTCCTATGAAAATGACTGAAACGTATTTAGTTATGGAGGAAACCAGTCCCAGATGGGCAGGTATCCGTCTTGCCCAGGTGTCTTCATTGGCAGGTTTCATTCATTGCAGGAACAGCACATACTTATCAATGACTGTCAGAATATATTCGTAAAACAAAGGGCATATTTGGTACACCTGTGAGTACCCAAGGAAAGCGACATGCAGCTGAGAATATCGAATTTATCTGTATACAATGAATATTATAAACAAGATGAGATATATGAATATATAGAGAGGCATATTGTCAAGAAAGTGTCAGAATGACCCCACAGCAAGGGATTCAAAGACTGCTTTCACCAAAACCACTATGAAGCTTTTTATCGCAGGCTCCAACTTGAAAGAAAAATATAGTATTCTATTAGAGATTATGACAGCGTTTTTTGTTCATATTAACATGGCACTACTTGGACAAGGCATGTGAAATTGCATTGACTGATGGTCTCTTGCAAAGACGGGTGGGCGTTGCAAAGGGACGGCCTTGACCTACTTCAAAGGTATGCAAGGTTGCTTAATTTTTCATTTCCAATTATATAATGATTCTTTGTGTCTTCTCATTGGTGTTGGAAGATCTATATTTATCTTTTGGTTACTGTTAAATCTCATTGCTATCATTATTGGCTTGACATTTATGAATATGGGTAATGTTTTTCTGAAATATGTGAAAAAATACTTCATTGACTATGTGCTGTCGGCTGTGTTGTCTAATTCATAGTCATAATGGAGCCAGAGTGTGCTGATAATGTTCTAGATTAATAATTGTCACAAAAACGATAACCTTAGCTGACTGGCAAGTCAGGGGAGAATAAAAAAGGGTCAGGCCTATCATGTCTCTTTTTATGCGTGGCAAAAGTATTGGAATTTAATATTCGTATTGGAATATGAATGTTGATGTTTTGGGAACTCTGAAAGTCTCTTTACTGTCATTGTTGGATTCAACTTTATGGATATGGGTGATTCTGAACTATCTGATCAAGAACTTCATACTTTTTTGGGATATATGTTTTTCCAATTTCCCTTTATTTCAGCTGTTTAAAGCACACAGGTCACCTATAAATCTTCTTGTGTGAGAATATGATCTTTTTGAGGCTGCAAAGTTTGTTTTTTTCCCAATTCCTCCATCCATTTTGATTCATAATAATGTAAATAAACTTTGGCAATATATGACAGCTGTAAAGTTTTTTTTTTAAATTCCCCTATCCATTTTGATTCATAATAATGTAAATATGACAGATGTCCGGAAGCTGAGTGCTTAATCTCGCCAACAGCTTATGCCAGAAAGACAAAAATGAGCATGGAGAATAAACTACTGCACACTATCGAACTTATACGTACGAGACACATTACTAGCAGTCATTGTGAGCTTAACTTTACTTCAATAGTATAAGCCACATGGACCCTTAAAGTGTCTTGACTTTAATTTGTGAGAAGAAACATGAAAATCGTGCATACATTGCGAGGTATGTGTGTGTACTTTTCCAAATCAGGCGACAGTGAACGGAATATACTTTAAGAGCTGTGGGTACTAGACTGTTTACAGCCTTGTACTTAGAGCAACATGTTAGTATCTGTGTCAAGCCACCATATCTTTACTTTGTATTTGTGTCTTTTTGTCCAAAACCACTTCCTAGTAGTCATTACCCTATTCCGCAGTCCGAACTCTTTACTCTCCATAAGCTAACCTGTCCCTCTCTAACCTATATACATAGAAGTACTATTGTCCATATTGCACACGTTCCTCCTATGTTGAATTGGAAAATAAACACTATTAATAATCCGTTCACAGTACAGTTCTGCTCCTTCAAGGTCTTTCTCATACCTAACCAAATAAGTTGCGTCTTTTCATGCATAATCTTGTTTATAATATTCATTGTATACAGATAAATTCGATATTCTCAGCTGCATCTCGCTATCCTTGGGTACTCACAGGTGTACCAAATATGCCCTTTGTTTTACAAATATATTCTGACAGTCATTGATAAGTATGTGCTGTTCCTGCAATGAATGAAACCTGCCAATGAAGACACCTGGGCAAGACGGATACCTGCCCATCTGGGACTGGTTTCCTCCATAACTAAATATGTTTCAGTCATTTTCATAGGAACAGTCCCCTGACACCTCTCTATTTTGTATAAGGGACAGTAATTGTAGTGTCAATTAAAAACAATACCTGTACGAAGGGGACTATGCGTATTGTACTCAGTCTGAAGAAGTAAATTGACCAGTATAAGGCTTTCTTTGCACACTGCCTACTTTACTCGAGGATGCATATTAGTCCAGTCACACACAGGTGGATTTAGTTGTTTAGGATCCTGCACTTGTGGGGCCTACTCATTTTGCCTTGGTTCTCATCTGCAATACCAAAATAAACATTTCAATTTGGGCAGAGAACAAAATGTTATTGCGAAAACAATTCTCACTTGTCTGTCAATAAGCCATTTAAGCCCTGACATTAATCAAAAACCTTAAAATAATGGATATTGGAATGATAACTGACCTTTTATAGGTTAGTGAAATTTAGTACCTATGGCTCAGCAGGTCTTTTTTTACTCAAATACTTTTGCCCTTATCAGTGTATTTCTTTATTTGTCTGAGTTCATACACTTTTCCATCTTTTCGTTCCAACATTTTTTATTAGGAAACAAGATAGGAAATCGAAAATTAATAGAAGTTAAGTGCCAGGCCACAATCTACAAAATCTCACAGGCAGTAATCTTTGGTTTGTTATAGGGTTTGACATTCCGGCGATCACATCCCTATCTCCTGAGTCAGATGTCAGAGTTATTAATGTAAATGCCACTTTGTATCCTTATTGGTAGGTTTCACCATATATATGTTCAAATATTCTTGGCACTTACTAAAATTACCATCCCAGAAAACAGGAATATCTGTAAAATAGGGACCCGATGGCGTCCCTATAAAACAGGTTTCAATGCGTGTAACATAGGGCCCAAAAATCATTTTCTTTCAGGGTGTCAAAGCCAAAGATCAGGTCACACTATATAATTTGTACCACACCCATACTTCAATCAATATACATTTACCAAATGTGATATCAGTTAATACATATTAGTGTATAGGAAACATGGCCTGCACAATCATTCTTGGACTGAAACACAGCAGGAGAAATGAATGGACGCAAACCTATAGTTCCTCCAGGTTCTGATGATAGAACAATGAATAGTTTCATATCTGTCTGAAGTTAGGTCTTGTAGAACTTGGAATGTGCTCTGTTTACGTGTACATGTATGTGCTTTTCTTCAGTGCCTACTGGTCTGACTATTATATCTGCATGCTTTGCACTCTCAATCATCAATGTAGTGCAGTGTGTCATTAATTAGTGGATGCGAAACAGGTAATATATATTCACGAGTTTTGTGTGTCTAGGATCTTGGATGTAGGAGCCTTTGCCAATCAAACAATATACCGCTTATTTAGGACACCAATTTAGAGGAAATCCACATGAATAATCACAAGCTAATTCTCTTTTTGCTTGTATTTCCTATCTGCACAGGAGCTCGGGAAAGTTCCTTAAAGCTTATATTTAAGTACGTGGAATGACTAGAATGGAATAGAACAATACCTAGACTACAAATACTGTGACCAAAATTATATCTAAGAGTGGTGTAACATAATAAAAATTAACAGACACGTCTAATTAATTCACAAAATGTCATTATACTTTACCTGGCAAAGTAGTGTGGTATTATCCAATACACTTGAGGATAGGACCTGCTTTTGAAATGCTTTAGGCCCGCCCTCTGGTCAAACTGAATGCTGCTCGATGGCATGATGAGACTGTCCGCACTTGTATAGACCAGGTCCATGTACGCAATAGCACATATATCAAAGCAATAACCGAACAATTATCGAAAGATTGACCCGCATTTTGTGCACACATGAAAAAGGTCTTTGGGTTTTTATGAAATGGAAATCTGAATTCTGCATAATTCAATATTCATGATAATTTGTGTTAGGTAATCGTCTTAAAATTTTAACACTTAGATTGAAGCAACACCACAGCAATAATTTGAAGCTGCCAGGCAACATGGGTGTAGACGATACACAGGATGGATTTGAGGACAGCAGGACATTTGAATTTGAACCAGCGGCAGCAAGGTATGGTTTGGGAGGAAAGATGAAAGAACGCAAATGTTTCATTTGTGCAGCCAAGTATATGTTTATCATTTTGTGATTATGCAAAGCGTAAATGTTTTTTCCGTGTGCAGAATAAGGATTCCCTCGTATGTTCTCAAGTGAAATATTAGAAAATTGTAACCCTAGCAACGTCATTTCAATGAAGCAAACTCTTGATTATCTTGCTAAGGCATGATGGCAAGGCTCGAATAAGAATTAAAGATAATTAATGTTGCTCTCTGTTTCAGTAACATCTGAGGGGAGTTAATGCGTGACTTTACATGAGCAAATCCTTGCCTTTGGTTAATTTTGTGAGTGAAGCGAAATTAACACCAAAGCTCAAAAAGTGGCCGGGGTTCTTTACCAGATGTATCATGCCCTCATGTGTACACGTAACACTAAATATATGTATGGACATGCTGACACGAATTAACCTATAGATTTATCTTTCATTAGACCATTGTTGTACCAAATACGCCACTGTGTATTTTGGAATGTGATTCCAAATTGATGTCTTCTATCTAACCTTTTGATATTATGAGCACAACGCACCTTTCGAAAAACCATGCTGATGTCTTGTTCTTCTTTTGCAACAATTATTTTGTAGGTAGGACTTAATCATCTGTAGACATTATGCAGTCCAATAGTTTTATCCCTGTCATATTAGAGTGTTTATTTGTATTTATAGTCGTTCTGGACAGACACAAGCACAATGCACCTAATAAACAAAAAGAACTTCCATTGGTTTAACATGAAGTATCATAAATATGAAGATTTATATGCAATGACATGCACCTTTCCATTTTTATGTAATGTGGTCAAGAAACGCCAGTTCATGCTTGATCCAGAACCGTATAAAATTGTGTCGGAGTTTGCAGAAAGTTCCAATTTGGCTAATCAATATGTCTGCCCTTCAGGTTAACAGAGGTTTTAAAATCTGGCCAGTTGGTGTATTTTGAGACCAACACGGTTTACCATGTGTCACCAAAAGTCGACATCACAATTTGATAGGGAAAGCATGAGTAAAATGCTTAGAAGTCTACCTTTCACATCTCACAAGCACAGATGTCCACACTGGCCTACAGTATGGTCCAAAGAGTAGATGCTTGCTTGCACACATACAAAGTGTACAATTGTTACTCTTCCCTGTAGACATGCTTCACACAAAAACAGAAGGTCCTTGTCTGGGCTACCACACTGTTCCAAAGGAGTGGTTAAATAAAATGGTATCATAGACCAAAACACATCCGCTGCACTTCCCTCTACACTATGCCCAAACAGTATGTCAATAGTACCCTTCAGTCTCCTTTTAACAGGAGTACATGAATGCATTAATTTATTTCTAGAAGGGAGATAGATTGATTTCAGTTTGTTTTTCAGGTATCCAAAAGCCGATATTACGGCTTATTACAATATCAACGATGTTCAGCAAGGAGTTTCTACAAAGGGAGATGACACATACACACATCTAGAGTTAAGGATTGGTGCTGACTTAGAACCTCAAAGTCACTATGAACAATTAAAGACTTAAGATTATGTTTTGCTAAAGAGAAGAATTTGCATAGACATGAGCCTGATTCATTTTGGAACAGGCTGTTATTCAGATTACAGACAATTAATCATTGTTAATAAGTGTAGACCCATATCTTTTACATGGATTGCGAAACAGACAAAGGCTATATTAATCACTCTCCATGGCACAGATGTTGGCGTATACTTTTCTACCTGCTTGTTTGGTGGAGGAAACCCAAGGACTCAGAGAAAACCACTGTGCACAATCAGAGTGGTAGGAACTCTTTCCATTTGTGTCCCCAGCCGTGAATTGGACCCAGGCCACAGAGGTGAAAAGCGAGCAAGTTGCAGCTCCACCAACCGAACACCCATTGTTGTTAATTGATACAGGTGTAGCATAAGTCTGCTTGTGCTTTAAAGTTTCAAAGTTATTATTATCAAGATTTCATATTATATAATGCTCAGTCAAAAAAAGCCTCTACCTGTATCTGCTTGGAAGTTTAAAACAAACGGTGCTGAGTGGAAATTTATAATAGTTAATTTCTACACAGTGCCCAGTAACTATACCAATTTTATCCTGAACCAATAGACTAAACAGTTTAACCTAGATATAACAGCTTCTGCAAGTCGTATCCTATCTTGACGATTGCACCATGCCAAAATAACATTGAATTGGTTGTTATGAATAATTTTTGATTGATTAAGGGGAGTAAATGACTATTATGTTAAAAAGCTAGCATTACATTTGCATCCCGTGTTTTATATGAATGCCTTCATATTCATATTTCCTGCATGATAAAAAACTTCTTTGCACTCATTTATCCTATTATGGATACTCTGCTTTACACAGAACATTCTAGCAAAGTTGTGTTACTAAAATGAATTCATATACGAATTCACCATCTAAATTTTCTCAAGGTCATATCACAGTGTTTTTATATCAAGTAAGTTCGAAGAAAACTCATCTTGCAAGTTAGAACCTGGTTTTATGATATTGAATTGGTTGCAAATGAACCACATTGTGGTACAAGACATGGTTTGTCATACAAAAAATTTAGGGTTTTTTTTTTTTTTTTTACAGTTCTGTACCAGGTAAAAGATTGGACACATTGGCTCACATCATTCGTGTTGATTTTGGTAGCTACAGTTTAAAGACAGGCATAAAAAACCATGCAGAGAACTCAATCCCATGCAGAGCTTCACTTACCCACTACATTTGATGGGGCACACCAGTGGATGGACAAATTGTCAATTGACCTAAATCATTGAGGGATTTCCAGACCTTCTAAAGTACTAGATTTGGTTGTTTTACACATTGTGTTGGTTGCTTTACAAATGGTGTTCTCAACTAACAGTGTATTTAAATTTCCCAGTGAAGCTCCATTTTGGTTCAGTGGGTCACATTCCAGACGATATCTGTTGCAGCGGATATGCAAAACTTTCACTCTTCAATGGAATAAAGGAAAATTTTCTAAATTGAAGATGTATGTGGGTAAGATTTATTATGTTTAATTTACCAATATCACTCATCTTGTACATATCAAACGGATGGAGTGATGCTATTTCTGCACTTTGTGTAGGTAAAATAGTGAGTTTGTTATTTTGTGCATGATTTTCTATCTCAAAGACATACATAAGGTACCGTCAATCATGTCAAAGGACATCATGCACTGGTTTGGTATCATGTGAAATAATTTCAGAATGGAAAAAAAGAATTTTACAGACAACCAGTATTATTGTATATCAATGCACCATACCTGCAAAATGATCAACCTTCAAATAATATCATGGCTGCAAGTCTGATGCTCTCTCCTTGAAAGAGAGTCATCAATCCTTTCTGAAAAGGTAAAGAGAACACATGTCCAGCATTTATGAAGTTTGAAAAAAAAATGATTCAGCAAGTCTACCTTTCCGTATAGAACACCTTATTACGAAAGGTTACACGAGTACCTGAATGTTTTCCAAAAGCTCCAACCTAAACTTCAGACTCAGATCACTTGAATTCCTTTTAGCTCAATTTGCCTCATTTGCAACTGTGTGCTTTAAAAAATGACTAAACAAAGTCTTATCAAAGATTGGGTTCTGAAGAAAAATCAGGCAAACAGGACAAGCGTTTAAATTCAAAGATACGATTGCTCTACAGTTCACATAACTATTGGTCCCTTCATTGAGATTCTCCATAAAAAAACAAGTTTTTCTGTAGTGCTGATGTATTATCATGTTTTTGTGCTTGTTGAACGGTCAATAATTGCTGTTCAGGCAAAATATCTCGTCACTTTATGTTACGGAATAGATAACAAGCACAACCATTATTTGAAGTGACCCACCCACCCATATATATATATATATATATATATATATATATATATATATATATATATATATATATATATATACATACTCTGAATCTGTCTAAAAGGGACATCATTGGCACTGACGAAAGTGTCCCTATTATCAAGGTGTGGCACCTGAAGTACTGATTGGGGTAACATATATATGTACAAGTAATTGTGCCAAATGAAAGAAAAGTTGATCATTTTAGAGCCACGTACATGCATGTGCATACCCGTATTACCTTATTTTGAAAGCTATAAAAAGACAGCAAGATTCTATCTTTTAACAAGTACATTGCATTACAAAAGTGGTGGGATATAACATATTTCAATAACTCTGTAAATATGTGCACCTTAATGTTATTTCACTTTTAACAGTATCATTGGCAAATAATCAGGCAAACATTCATTATGTACCCCTGCGTTGTCATTTAAATCGTTCACTTTCTTTTGCTTCAGGGTTTGGGTTGACCTCAGGAGATTAAATTCCTAGCTGAAAGTGCTGCTCTCAATATCCTTTTATTTTGATCACGCATCAATGTGTCAAGTGTCTTTAGGTGGGAGGCGAGGGCAGCTGTGTACAGCAATATTAAACCACTACTGCAGGAAGGTGTCTTGCTGTAACAGTTTCGTGACTAGCCTGTAGAACTGACTCAATGAGAAAAGTGTAAGCTGTCCCAGTTGAACAAAAAGTCTAGCCTGTTTCAAATTGAGAGGTGGCATTTCCATTTAGGACCAAGATTACTGTCCATAATACACAATAGAGAGGTGTCACGTTTACTGAGGTAATATTAATATGAAAATGCCTTTAAAATATCTGTTTCTGTGAAAAATGTCCCACATGAGGACGTATCCACTTCTTCGAAATGTCTCTGTAGACATGTTTTATGGATATATATATACATATATATATATATATATATATATATATATATATATATATATATATATATATATATATATATATATATATATATATATATATATATATATACACACAGTTTTATTATATTTTGATTCACTGGTACAAACATTAACTGACGAAACTTATTGTAAATAACTGATAACTTAGGTTGGATCAAACTCACCAAGCTCTCTGAATCCGTGGTCATAGCTAGCTGTGCTGGATATCATAGAGTTCGTAACAAAAACATGATTAATTTGGGCATGAAACATATTATGTCAGTATTTAGGCCTCGATATAAACATGTAGGAATCACATTGCTGCAACAAAGCGTCCTTTAAAATGGACTTCCACAGTTGCTCAGTTTCTTGGACAAATTCCTCGTGCCACTTTTAATAAGTTACATATAACTCTAGTGGGTCATATTCCAGGTCAGTTTGGTCACTTGCATGTATTGCACATGCTTTCAAACATAAATAGTGGTGCTTGGTGTTAACTGTTTTGCATGATTTTACAACCATTTTTGCCATGATGACTGAACCGAAATATGAGCATATCCACCCAGGTGTCTAGGCCTAATATGTAAGAATTGATTTGTAACAAGACCTTCGTCACAAGGACTATTCCTTTATGTCTATACTGGTCGGATTTATTTACCGCTTCAGAAGAACAACTTGGCAGTCTACAATTTCTTGATTATATACATTATTTGGCTGGAGACAGGCCCGTTGCGAAGAGTATATCCTTTTTTTGGCGGCTGGATATACGGCTAAATTAAATACGTTCAAAATATCAACTGTTTGAACTGAAGGCCACAATTTACATAGGATTGAGCCTGCTCAAACGTTTTGAAATCTTGTTAAATTATAATATTACTAAATAGATAAAAGGAAACTTATATGCACGTTTTTCATTAATTTCAAGTCTCTGTTTATTTATAATTTATTCACACATTTCCGTTGCAGTGAAGGTGTTAGAAGAAAACAGGTAGAGGGACACATGTATGTGTTTTCTTGTGGAATGGATATCATAGGTTTCCTTAATGATGCTTAAGGCACAAATAACACGAAGAACTAGTAAATGCTGTCTCGAGTGATAGTCATTTATTACTTGGGTAACGTTTTCCTATGAAGGGTAATTTATGTTATTGGCAGAACTGTACAGTGCATGAATAATGAAGAGAGAGGTAAAAGATTATCCCATTAACAATAAGTGTGATAGGAAAACATCATAATTTTTTACGCAAAATCGTTGAATTCAAAATAAAACGTTTTTAACGTTACAAAACATTTATTGTTTTATCGATTTTATTTATTTTCATGAAAAATCGTAGTATTCCACAAAATAAGAAAACACTGTGAAATCACGTCAAGTACCTGCTATAAATTATTTCATGTTTCCAAATTGCCTTTTTTTTTTTTTTTTTCAAAACCATATTACACTCATTATCTACCGGCTTTGGGTTCATAACTGATACCACAATTTCATTCCACCAACCTTGTACCAGTGCATTTAACCACTTAACAAATCCACAAATGTTGATTCCATTCATAGAATCATACTCCTGATCTCCAGGACTTTGTATGTAAATATAAGATTCTCAACCATCAACTTTGTGACTTTCGATGATATTGCGCTTCCAATCCACCAAATTTGTGTCGATTAATACCACACTCCTCCTTTATAAAAAGAGTCTGTGAAACATGTCACTCTCCTTATCTAGTCGATTGTGTCTCAGACGGAACTACATGCACTTTGAGAGAAATGCATGGCCTCATGGACTATATACATAGTGCTTTTGCAATAATTTTATAGAAAAGACTCAGCTAGACGACCAAAATGAATAATGGTCAAGTTGAATCATTTGAGACTTCACATAGTCATTTAAATTCTATATGAACTTCTGTTTTCAAATGAAATTTACCCAGTTGACAAGTATCTACATTTTATACCACATAGGAAATGCCAATATGTGTGCATATCATAAACATATTTGATATAAATATATATAAATTCTTTGCTTAGTTTTAATATAAATTGTCATTTAATATATGACTGTGCTGCACAGTAACAGACCTTTTTAGGGCACAGGAACTGATCGGGAACAGATATACCAATTTCCATCTTCCAAATTTAAAATACATTTAGCCGTCATATTTGGTTACTCTGACTATCCAATTTATGTGTAAAACAACCATAACAATATTCAACTCCTTAGGAGTGTTTTTTGACTACCCTTTCTGTGACTTTTGGAGCGATTTTAAAAAGGAAAGGAACAACCTGTTAGGACCAATTAAAACTTTTTATTTATGCTATTTTTTAGCGCTCACCATTGAATCCGATCCTGGTCAAGCATATACATTTTCAACCTCTACTGATTTCAACTTGAAAAAATGTGTGAATTCTGCACGAAAAAATGTGAAAATCTTACCAGGTCAGAGAGAATCCCTTTACACTATAAATAATCCCAATCCTGCCAAGAAACATATGGATACAAATCTATGGATACTTGTGAAAAAAAAATGCGCAATTTTGATCCAAAGTTGCGAGTCTCATGCACACTAGCTTCTTATCTTCCACCTTAAAATACTTTCTCTTGGGGTCAGCAAGTTACATCCAAATAGTTTTGGGTGAATCGTAGTAATCAGAAAATATATAAGTTTAATGTACTTGTAAAAAAAATGAAATAGGTAACACTGGTCCAGAGTTGCTGCCCACTGGCTTCAGATCTTCCACCTCAAACGGAAAGGTAGGCTTTCCCATTAAACATTTTTTTAACCTCATAATTGTTGAACATGTGTCCTCTTTACTTTTTCAGAAAGACAAGAATATCATATTTTGAGCCACCGTAATTTAAGGTAGATCCCCTAAGCGTTTCATTTTACTAGTATGGTGCATTCATATATAATAATATTGATTTCCATCAGTCCATTTTCATAATTGTGAAATTAATACACATTATGCTTAAGGGGTGCACAGTGTGTTTTGACATGATTTATGGTACCTTGTGTATGTCCCTCACAAAGTATAGAAGTAGCATTACCCTACTTTGATATGTACAAGATAAGTGATGTTGAGGAATTAAGCAAAATAAATCTTATGCACATACATCTTCCGTTTAGAAAATCATCCTTTATTTCAAAGCTGTGTGAAGGTCTTGCATATCTGCTGCAAAAGATATGGTCTTGAATGCATATATTTTGGAGCATGTGACCCTCTTAAGCAAAATAAAGCTGGAATGGTAGATTTTTATTCACTTTCAGTTGAGAACTCCATTTTGTTAAGCAACCACCACAATCCATCAATGATTTGTTTCGACGAACAGTCTGTCCATCCACTGGTGTGCCCCATCATTCCCCATGGAATTCAATTATTATTCAAATTTTTATGCCTGTCTTTAAAACTTAGCTACTAAAATGAATATGAATGATGGGAGCCGATATGTCCAATCTTTTACCTCGCACAGTACTGTGAAAAATCCATAAATGTTCAATGCAAACCAGATCTCGTACCAAAATGTCATTCTTTTACAACAAATGCGAGATCACAAAGTCAGGTTTTAACTTACAAAACGAGTTTTCTTCAAAAAAAACTTGATATAGGAATACGGTGATATAACCATACGAAAATTAAGATGGTTAATTTGTGTATAGATTCATTTTAGTAATAGAACTCCTCTATTATTTTCTGTGTATAAGCGTATGCAAAATTGAATAACAAAAGCACATAAAGGTTCTTCTCCTGTATGAAAATAATGAAACATACATATAAAAAACAAGATGCAAATAAAATGTTCTCTTTTTAACAAAATATTCGCTTACTTCCCTCAATCAATAAAACAATATTCATACCAACCAATTTAATGTTATTCCCACGAGGTGCAGCTTTAAAGATAGGATACACCTCACAATGGGCTGTGATTTCTAGGTTAATTTTTTTAGTCTCTGCTTTGCGTGATGGTCCAGGATAAAATAACCATAATTATTAGGCACCATGTTGTAATAAGCTGGTATAACTTCCTTTTAAGTAGTGTTCTTTTTAATCGTCCAGTACGGTAGAGATTGAGTTTGTGTCAACTCAGCATCATAGAATATGAAATTTTAAAGCATAGCTTTGAAAGCTCAAGGCATCATCAGACATGAACAACATCTGTACCGATCAATAGCAATGATTAATTGTAAGTAATCCAAATAAAAGCCTGTTACAAAATCAACCTGGCTCATGTCGATGTTGATTCTTTCTTAAGCGCCACACATATTTAATACTTTAATTGTTCATAGTGAGTTTTAGCTTCTAGGTCAGCACCATTCTTGAACTCTAGATATGTGTAAGTCTCGTCTCCTTTCGTAGATGTTATTTGCTGAACATTGCTGATATTATAATAAACGGTAGGATCAGCATTTGGATCTCTGAAAAATCAACAGGAATCTGTGTATTTGCTTTCCAGATATAAATCAATACATTTATGTTCTCCTGCTAAAAAAAGAGAAAGAACGGTACTAGTGGCATAGTGTTTTGGCAAAGCGGAGAAGGAATTGAAGCAAATGTGTTTCGTCTGTGATACTATTTGATTTAACCATTCTTTTGGGACAATGTGTAAGCCTAGACAAGGATCTTCACTTTGTTACGTGAAGACGTGTCTCGGGTTTAAACTTGTAACGATTGTACCTTGTCTTTCTGCAGGAAAGCGTCTACTCTGCTGGTCATACTGTGCGTATGTATGGAAAGCTGTGCTTGGGGGATGTGAAAGGTCAGCTTTTAACATTTAACTCATGTTCCCCCATCACATTGCGAAGTCGACTTTTAGTAACACACAGACAGACTATGTTGGCCTCAAAATACACAGACTGGCCAGATTTTAAAACCTCTGTGAACCTGAATGCCAGTCCCATTGATCAATCAATTCTGAACTTTATACCATTTCCAGGACAATTTTTTTGTATTGCTCTCTATTAAGCATGAATTGGTTCCTTGACCACATTGCATAAAATTACACTGGTGCATGCAATTCCATACAAATCTTCGCATTTATCTTGCTTCATGTTAAACCCATGAAAGCATTTCTTTGTTGAGCAGGATTGTGTAAATAAACGATATAACTTAACAGGGATGATACCAGTGTACTACATAGAGCCATAGAATGACTAGGTCCTGCTTGCAAAATGATTCTTGCAAAAGAGAAACAAAATATCAGCATGGCTTCTCAAAACGTGCATTGTGCTCATAATATCACACAGCTTGATAGGGAGCATCAATTTAGAATCACATTCCAATGTAAAGAGTGGCATTTTGGTAGGATAAAAATATGCATACGAAAAGGCAAATAAATAGATTAATTGCTCTGTCAGCAGGTCTTAGATTTTTTAGTGCTAGGTGTACACATGACAACATGACACATCTGCTTAAGAACTCCAGCATTGTGTGGAGATTTGATGTAAGAGTCACTTCAGTTAAAAATAAATTAATTAATTAAACCTAGGATTTGCATATGTAAAGTCGCGCATTAACTACACTCAGATGCTACTGAAACTAAGAGCAACATCAACTATCTTTAGTGCTTATTGAAGCCTTGCCATCGTGCCTTTGCAAGAAAATCAAGAGTTTGTTGCATTGAAATGCCGTTGGTAGGGAAAGTATTTTCTTGCACTTCATTTCAGATCATACTGGTGAGTCTGTATTCAGTGCAAGGAAAAGCATTTACGCCTTTTTCAATCACTATATGACGCATTTATTTGCCTGCACAGAAGCAATATTTATTTTGTTTCATCTTTTGTACCAAATTATACCTTGAAGTTGTTGATTCAAATGTCCTCCTGTCCTTGAATCCATCCTGTGTCTCGTCTGCACTGATGTTGCCTGGCAGCGTCAAATTATGGTTGTGATGTTGCTTACATCTGAGTGTCAAAACGTCAATAACATTATCTAGCACAAATCATCATGGCTGCGGTAGGGCTTATTCAACAGCAAAAATATGACAACTGTCAATTTTAAACACACAATTACAAAATAGAAAACATTGGGAAAGTGCACTGACACACCTGGGCCTAGGTAGACTAATTTGGTGGAGATGGTGGCTGGTTTACAGCTTAACAAAAACCTTTTTTCATTCCGTGGTAGGTTCACTTGAAGGATAAAGATACTGGCCCAACCTGCCCCATGCACTACTATACACTTAAGATTCGTACAAGCAGAAATATAAATGGACATATGTATAAAAGTACATTTTGGCATGAGCATTACCTGAAACTCTATTCCTAATAACGACAGATTTATCATGTGATTTTCAAATAAACACTCAGGGATTGTGACATACATGTCAAATGTCAAGACCCCTGTAAATATTCTAAATGAAAATAATGACACGCCCAGATTATTGAACCACACAGACATCATATTTCAATTCCACCCAAACCATCTTTTTTATGTATGCACAAAATGAGTGTCGAGGAATGTGTTGTGATACTTTCCCTATTATTGCTTTAGTGTTTTTGCTATTTTGGGCAGAGACCTGTCATATACAAGTCTGGATAGTCTCATATGGCCATCAAAGGACCATTCAGTGAGACCAAAGGGAAAACCAACAGCACTACAAAAGTAATTCCTATCCTGAAGTGCATTGGATAATACATCACAACACTGCCAGGCAAATATATATATATATATTACCTGTTCCGCATCCTCCAATTAATGACACACTGCACTACAATGACGATGATTGAGAGTACAAAACACGCAGAGATAATAATCAGAGCAGAGGGCACTGAAGAAAAGAACATACATGTGAACAGTGGACATTGCAGGTTCTACAAAACCTAACTGAAGACAGAAGTGAAGTTATTCACTGTTCTCTTATCAGTACCTAACTGGAACCATGAGAAATTATGGGTTTGCACCCTGCCCATCTGTCCTGCTGTAAAGACGACCTACACTTTAAACAACGTTCAGGTGCCAGTAATGTGTCATGTTTGTCTTTTTGTAATAATAGGCTACGATAGTGTACAGCAGTTTACTCTCTTGTGCCCATAGTTCATATTTGTCACCTCGACTGAATATTTCCACTGTACCTTATTCAGGACTCTGGACGGAAACAGTTTAGTCACAATAAATTTCCATGGACTCAAAGCAACTGTAGTATTTTCTTGTCTGAAATATTCTGTTCTGCAGTACGTTCGAAATCTCATTCGGATATAAGTGAATTACATTGACAGGGCTGACCTGGTAATGAATAAATTGTCATATACATTTACAGCTTTTTTCCTGGACGAGACATATGTGGAGGATGTTCTTGCCGTGGCAACCTTACCGTTAATTGAACAATTCTATCAGAGTAATTCAACGTAAAATGTATACATGCTCTTTTAATGTATTAATAGTATGAGAATATCGAATTATGTGTCCAAGGCTACTGAGATATTTAGATTAGCCTTAGGCATCATTGATTAAATCCACACCATTTAATGGATGATGGGAAAACTTCTCTTGAAATGGCAGAACATTCACAGTCTACAGCTGCACTCCTTACATTAAAAAGATCCCTCTTTACCATCTCCTCTTATATTTTACAAAACGTGACACAGTAATACTTAAAAGAAACAAAACTATCAGATGGTAAAAGAAATATGTAATTTTGAAATGTCATCATACTAACAGGACTTACAACACGTACATATAGATAACTTTCAGATGTTTATAATACCTGTACATGTTGTGATAGCTCCTGTGACTGGTATGGTTGGTCCCATCCCATTGGTGGTCCAATGTTCAAGCCTATCTGAGTACATGGAAAGGAGGAAACGACATTGATAAAAATGCTATTCCTATTAGAAAATGAAAGCCAGACAGTGAGAGTGACCTAAAAACGTTAGCCTTGCAAATTGAAATTCCACAGAGGTGCTGTTAAGTTGTAACGTTTAATTAAAGTATACATTAATAGAAAATATGTTGGATGTCAAATGCAGAAAAGACATATGGACAAACCCACTGATTCTGATTGATTCTAGACAGGAAAAATCCCCATTGCTTTGCAATGATACAAACTATCACAAAAATGAGCTCGCCAGTATTCAATACAAGCCACTACAGATGCTTATATTATTTCAACATCCATGTTCCCATCCACAAATCTAATTTGGTAGTTGACCACAAGCGCATAAGTATATATATATATATCTATATATATATATCTAGAGAGAGAGAGAGAGAGAGAGAGAGAGAGAGAGAGAGAGAGAGAATGCAACTGCCATACTCGGCAGACTAACCCATTAGATAATAGTAGTCCGGTAAGTCAGATTGTTTGCCTGGCTGATATGGTTGCATTTTTACTCTTTTCGTTTTTCTCCTGGTTTGTAATGAATTAAAAACAAACCCAAAATGTTTATATTTCAGCACCTGCAAGAAACCCACATCAATTTACCTTTACAATGTCATTACCTACGTAAGCTGGAAAATGTAGGACTGAGAGCAGGAATATGGTGATTACATGCAGCAATGTTCAACTGTTGTTGGCATAACAACAAGGCGTGCAGACAAAAAAAAAAAAACAACTCCAAATGGTCCACCTGTGGAAGCTTCAATTGTTGGCAACCAAAGTCATTTAGTATGAAATTGAATACGTGTTGCTTCTATTCAATAAATTTGTAAACGGAATGTTAACTAGCTTACCATTAGAAATCGGGCCAGAGAAAACTCGGGGGTTGCGCATATCAGCTAATGTAGCACAGTATTTTGAAGATGCACGCGGTGAATAGGATAATATTGACGGGGATAGTTTCAATGGATGTAGCGGGATACATAGGCCAAGGAATTTGTGGGGTTGAATCGGACCGCTTCCACTTTTTAATCTGCACGGGGTGGGGATAACTGCTAAAAGATGCTAAGCAGGAACAGCACCTAATGTTATTTCTTTGTACCAGATTCAATGTAGAATATCAAACATCCCTTGCTGCCGATAAATTGCAAGGGAGTTTGGATATGTAACAACTTTGAAAGTCTAAATGTTGATGTAAACCCGTGGTTGCATGAGGAACCAGGTAAACTAAGGGATCACTCCCTATGAGAATACCTTATATACGTTTCCCTAGACATTTTAGTTATAGGAACTTAAGAATAATCATATACAAATAAACGTTTGCAAGGAAGTCTAGTCAAAGCTTATTGCAATATAAAAATGATTACCTGTGTCTCTGCCAAATCGTCTGTCAAGTGACGTGGTGACTTAAAGTTGTAATTTACTCCTTCTGGACTGCTTATCGCTTCCCAAAAATAAATGCATTCTTTGCATGTTTCGTAGAATATGCTAGGTACGCTGCCGCATCAAGCGGCGTCAGCGACAGTGCGAGGCGACACGACCACCTAACACTTTCAGACTTCACTAATTGTAAAAAGTGCTGGTGGCTGCCATCAATAGCTGCTCGGCGCCATTGACTGCCACCAAAATGTTGCAAACGCCGTAATCACTGTTACTATTGTTCAAACATATATCCCATTTGAAATTAAAATTCCATTTGGTTTCGTTTTTGAGTGGGACAAAGGTATGTCATTTACAGAGTCACATACAATAGAATCACAAAGTTATGTGTGACGTTGGTCATAAATGGTTTAATGGGTCGCCGTTAATAAGGTCTTATTTATCACTGACTGATATCCTAAGATATAAGACTGACTGTCATCCAAAAAATACAACAGGCTGTAGTGGTGACCAAGTGGAGTGAAATGCATGCCTTATGTTGCAATAAAGCATCAATAATGAATCTATCAATGTTAAATAACCATGACATAACCATACATGTAGTTTATATCAAATGTTTCTTTACGATGCATACCTTTTGCTTTTATGGCTGTACTTCCACTGGTGGTCCGAGGTGAAGGCTTGTCTATATTGTACAAAATTAGATATCAATTTCTTTTCACAATGTGATCAACTTGGTAATTTTCTCTCTTTGCCCGTGGCATATGACACACTATAAATATTTTTTTAAAAAACATATTATTAAATTGTACATTTTGACATTACTTTTCTAATGCATTTGTTCAAATCTATTGCAATACAAAATGATGTTACCCTTGTCGTCGGATATCGCGCAAAATAGATGAATGACAGGACATGAGTGAAATGTGAGCACGATTTGATTCATGCTTGCAGAATCTTAACAATAATCATACCATCTAGAGTTGAATGCAATAAACAATGCAAGGTATAGTTAGACAAGGGGTGTGTTATATTTATTCACAGCAGACACCACACACGCATTTATATATACATATATATAACGCTTTCTTATTTTGTATTCCATTTCAGAAGCGGTTTCAAACTTACCTTTCCCACACACAAAGGCGTAAGAATCGGCACAATTCGAGTAAATCGGGCCACTCTCGGAACTTATATTGTATACCACACACTGCCCTATCGAAATGTTAACACGCAGTTTTTCTGGAACCAATTTTTAAAAAAAGAAGTGTTATTTAAGGCGTTACATTCACAAAAAATACATTAATGTTGTCATAGACCTAAGGTAGGTAACAGAAAATAATATATACCAGCAACGTATGTGCCTTCAAGACGTCACGCTTTGAAACCAGATTGTTGCTGTCGCCGTTTGACAGACTGCTGAACAATGTTTTCTGTAGTTAAAAGGCTCTTTTAATCAAGTTAATGGCCAATTATTAATTGACAACCTCACCAAATGTTAATGGACGATGTTTACTCCACTTTGTGCAAATATCAGCTCGACTGGACCAAATGGTATTGTTTTAGATGCAAATGCTCAACATCAAAGACTTTTGAAGCTTGTTTTCTCAGAAAGGATAATAGGTCGACAACCCCGCTTAGGAATTGTTATTCCAAGAAAACGGCGGGACAAACTTATTGCGAATACGGGCTTTTACTTTTGTAATGTCTGAACTGCCGAAACGATTCAGCGATTTTTAAAATTTTGCATCGTTCTTTTTCTATGAAATGAATGAATAAACATTCTGGAAATCAAAGGGAAAATTGAAATTTTGGGGATGGATAACAGAAAAACAAAACCAAAACAAAAATACCACAGGATCGTTTTTGTCGATAACATGTCAGGATTAAGATGCAAGTGTAATTATGATTTTATCACAAATAATTAGGACATATCGACATTTATTGGCTGGATGCATTGTGGTCAACGCCCAAGTGTTTATTCAACAATAAACATTACAGACACCAAAATACGGGACATATACATTATTTGGAGTATGACAATTACATACATATATGATTTGTTATCTTAACGCAAACACATTTTGAACTCGCATCGATTAAAGTGGGATTTTTTTTTGGTGTATTAGCTGTCCTTAAGCATATATGGCAGATCTGAATCTTTGATTAACAACTGCTGCAAAAACACGCAAAAATGTGAGAAAATGCAAACTTTCCATTATCATGACGATGTGGCTTCTCAACCGGTTGAAGAATAATTGTGTAACGCATCTCTTTGTATACATTCATGGTAAGAAAAAGGTCTATAGTAATGGTGAGCTAAAACCGTTTTCTAATCCAAATGAGACCGAGTCAGTAGTTATAGACTCATGTCAAGGAAAGCTATTCAATGTGGACGTACTTTAATGACACACACACACACACACACACACACACATATATATATATATATATATATATATATATATATATATATATATATATATATATATATATATATGTGTGCCTGTGTGTGCGTGTGTGTGTGGGAGAGAGAGAGAGAGAGAGAGAGAGAGAGAGAGAGAGAGAGAGAGAGAGAGAGAGAGAGAGAGAGAGAGAGAGAGAGAGAGAGAGAGAGAGAGAGAGAGAGAGAGATTTGAGCAAAAACTCCAATGCAGATGATATATTCGACATGGGGAGCTTGAAATTACTAGTAAAGGTGGACGATTCCTCTTTCCTCTCTGCTTATTCTAATCACTTGTGTCATCAGCAATTACGTCTGAGTGATAAAAATAAAATAAATGACGACTTCAATCTAACTCCATTGGCTTCTATGATCTTGTACACATTCTGGTACCAACATGGTAAAAAAATAATATTGTGGGCGAATGGAGATATTAGGAATATCAATTCAATCTCCAGTTTACCAACGTTATGCATGGCAAACATATTGACTTTTCAGGATAAACAGAGTGACGCTACATTTGTTCAGCTTGTGTCCTCGAAAATTTGACAATGGCGAAAGGGCGAAGGAAAACAGGTTCTGTCATTTTACATATATTCTGCAATATGATGTAAATTGTGACGATGACTTTGAACGGCACGGAGCTGTATTTAATTGTTTCTGTAGACACACAGACGTAGAAACAGACAGACAGACAGATAAATAAACAGATAGATAGATAGATAGATAGATAGATAGATAGATAGATAGATAGATAGATAGATAGATAGATAGATAGATAGATAGATAGATAGATAGAATCAGGAAAAAAGGCAAAATACAATGATAGCTAATGACACACAAGCAGCTGATTTAACGTACTTTAACAGATTTTGACTGAAAATATATCACCAGAGATCCCATATGTTTTATTTCATAGTGTGCCATTGCAAATTACTGACAAGATATAACACCAAATAAATCCCGATATCTTGATACTGCAGACAAGTTATGCCCACATTTTTTATGCTTAGATTGTCATATCTGGATCTAGACCTACCCGAGTGGTCTTACATTTGTCAAAAGGATGAAAATTAAGAAACAACTAGAACACAATAATATGATTCCATACCAGACAAAATCCAGACACTTTCAAGTCCATGCTTTTTCAATTCTCCTCTTGTATTAGTGATGTCCCTTTGCTGGATAATGGCTTGGTTTTTCGAATGACACGTTTCTTGCGCATAGGAAAAGTTTACTTTTGTGATGTAAATAGAGTATCTTCGCAGAGATATTATGAAGGGATCTTTTGGCTCTGGAATTTGAAAGTATGATTTTTAATTGTGTAATCCTTGTTATGGTGGTTATGGCTAATTTTCTGCAACTCAATTCAAACTATTCAGGCACAACTTTCGTTCACTGCTTGTTATTTCAACAACAGCAACAAATAAAAAAGTACAATTTGCCTATGCATGATTGCATTTGTATTGAATTACTAGATTTTATGTAACCTTATAGGATGTCTGAATATTTCAAAAATTAACTTCCCCCCTTACTTACTTAATTACTTACGTAATCGCACATTTATTGGTCAGATTTGATGCAACCACTGTATCAATATATGTGATAAATAGGAAAACATCCATTACCACTAATGCATACATAGCCATATCTGTCATCACATGCTGTCATATAAATTGTTCCATTGTCAAAAATGTAGCTGCACTGCGTTCCTGAAAAATCAACCATGGCAATGTTAGAACAAGTGTCCATATTTAGCTGGAAGCCCAAATTCTACAAGAAATTTACTGTAAATTACAACGAAAAATCAAGGTTGCCTGACACAATTAAGAAGTTGCAAAGTATTGACATAATTTTAGTTGTAATGAAACAAGAGAATGCTGTTCAGCTAGATTAAAATTTTTGGCAAGTTAGAGCAACATACTAACGTGATTTCAGTAGGAAAAAACAAAGGAAAATTCTCTTGTATAATCATCCAAACGGAAAATTCAACATGAACTTATCAAACCTGAAAAAGAAAGACTATTGTGTAGAAAATTATCGTCCACCGTATTAGTTTAACGTGTTTGCATTTCCTTGTTCTAGGAAACCATACATTTACTATTAATAGGTATCCTAACACTGGCAGGGCACCTGTCTACATGGAGATACTCCTGCCAAGCGTCTTTATTGCTTTGTGTCCTCGTTATAATATTTTAAACATGTTTGTATTTTGTTAGCTTCTGCTATGACTATACTGTGTAAGTGTACATGTAAAACTGATTTCTTTTCTCATTATCCTAGGACAAATGCTGTATATATTGGCTAAACTAGGTGCTTGACATGATCAGTTATGTTCCAAATAACAAGGGTGGCTATTATAATTTCAGACATCACCTATTCTGCTGATCCAAGACTGATTCAGTCCATGGTGCACCATCTGAGCAGATACGTAAGATTTGATATCTTTTTGTTCCACATGCACACTGGACAGTAATGTTCTCTTCCGGTTGTTACATTTTTGTGCTGCTTCGCTGTGCACAAGGGCTTCGTAATTGAATTGGTAGATCCTGCCATGGTGTATGCTTTGTTGTGGACCTGTTATGAAAGATAATATATACTGATAGTAAAATTACATTTCTATGCTAAAAGAATAATAATTCAGTGAAACGTACTTTCACCGATTGTTTTGTTTAACAGCTTTCATGAATTTCAATTTCGCGAACTTGCCATGAGCCAATACGGTCTATTCATAATTCCCCCAAGCAGGGAAACCCCTAGCGGAGATTCCGATGTCTGAGCTAGGAGCGCAGGTTTCTGGGTAATTTGCGGGCCACTCAGTCTTACTGCACAGGCTACAGCGCTACTGAATACAGCAAGTAACGAGAAGTGAAACACGGACCATGACGTCTTCAAAAAACAGAATATAGGGTGGCTGAAAAAGTATTTGAAAGTTAAAGGAATATCTGTTGACGGGAGGAATAAAGTGGCATTTTTATTTTCGACATTTGTCAGTTTCACGTTTCTTCCTGGTATCAGCATTACAGCCCACTACACAACAGTCAGTGGTGGTTTACCGTGATAATTCGCCTTGTCATTCAACGCTCTAGCTATCAATGCACTCTGCACTTCCTCTGCCAACGATCTTCAATGGTAAACTTCCATACACCTCCTGTATTTGGTCAATTTCCTGCTTTTCTGTTCATGTTGACACGAACAAGATTAGTGTCCGCCATCATGCATTATCGTGACCACTTTTGAGACGGTGCACAGCGCGCCATCTGGTAGCAAAAAATCAGCCCACATGCCTGGCTTTCGTAATGGGACAACTGCCGGGGTTTTCCGACTTAGTGAACTTATGCATAGACCGTATTAAAATGTTTCTGTTTGAAATTTTGTGGGTCTCTCCTGCACTCTCAGTACAATGCAAAAGGGGAAAAAAACCTGACCTATACTGTGATTCTCTGTGTTACTAGGCCTTCTCACCAGGAACAACCTCTCACAAATTACCAACATGTAGAAAGTACCACATCTTAATGACATGATTACCGTCAAGAACCCGCTGGTTGCACTGTCTTTAATTTCTAGAATAGTGGACTAGTGTTGGAAGCCATTAATCTTTACATAATAGACGGATTAAGATATTCTCCATCCACAACCTATCTTACTTCACAGGGGGTCACTGTCGTGTTTTCCCATGACTTTTTCCCGCAAGCAGTTAGGAGGTGTGTCTTGAAGCAAAAGCGACATGTAAACCTTCTAGTTTTATGTCAAATGGGGGAAAAAGAGGTACTAGAACATAGATGTTGCTGTTCAAGTCTCACCGAAAAAACTGTTCATACTTCAAAAATATGTTTAAATGCATTCATCGGAAGGAAAACTACACATGCACTATGTAACTCAAGAAGAAAGTCAAAGTGAAGTGTACGTCTCCTGGATATGCTTTGCACTGGTCACAATTAGTGAAGCTAAAGAGTGAAATGAGTTTAAAATCCCAGAAACACATGACAGAATTGAATTAATGCCATTCTTTCACAGGCTGGACCAGTGAGGCCTGTCTTTTCACATACCATAATTCCCTTACAGGTAGGGAAACTATGTGGGCTTTACATACGATGTGTCTAACAGCTACATAAAGTGAAGACAATGGGAAAATTATGTTTTTCAACAGCCTGGGGAGAACGCTCAAAGTACTAGTGCTTGTGTAAGATTAAATTGTAAAATATTTTCAATCTGAACAGAGCATTATTCACACTTACCTCTATATAAGCAGTGCCTTTGTGAAAGGCAACATGAAGATTTCTTTCTTTCTTCCTTCCTTTCTTTTTCCTTTCTTTTTCACATGAATTCTTAATGTTATAATGCATTAGGCTTTCTCCCATTTATGCCAGGTTTTATATGACTGTGTGTTACACTTTAGCACAAGTCTTTATTTTTGCCATTTCTGAGGCCAGTATGTTGCTTTGAAACTGGAGGCAGAGAAGTTGCGAGCAAAACTTTTTATGACCAGAAAGTATTTAGCCAACATACTGCCAACTGCGACTTAAGCTAAACTTCTAAAGACCAACTACTCTGAATGATCCAAAACTTAAAAGACTCAAATTCCTCGTGAAAAGATCTTCCATTCTATTTTAAATACCGATATGTCTCTTATGAAAATGTGTATGGCTATTTGTTTTCATTTGGAGGGGGCACTGTATTCATTGAGTGTGTGTCGGGTCATTGAGTTCAATAAATACTTTGCAGGGTCATTGCATAGTCATGAAGTTGGCCTGTTTTGTGGGTGACTCACATGTAACTGGTAAACATGCAGAATAAGCTATAATAGTGACCTCCATTCACATGAGGTGATCCAGACAGATCTCAATGCACTGAGATGTGTGGGTAATTGGAAAACTCTTGAACAAAAATGATATTTCTGTGTCTAGATTTACAGGAGATATTTTCCTCACTGGATAAAGAATTCTGAAGGATCTGACAGAAGCTGTGTGTTGTCATCAAGCCATTGGAACTGCGAGCCATTGTTTACATTGTACCTGTGGAGTGTGGTCAGTGTCTTGAGTGGACTAGTATATTTGATGCTGCCCATTTACATTTTGTACTGTGGAGTGTGGACATTGTCTTCCAGTGGACTGGTATATGGTGCCACATTGGAACCCTACTGTACCTCTGTGGGATTGGATCAGCACCACACCTTTCAGTACCACATTGGACCGAAACAGTACCTCAGTTGGATTTGTACCATATCATTTGGCACCTGTCAAAGGACTTTAAACTGTGGAACAGTATCTGTGAATAATCTCACAAGGGATTAGGATTTACCTCATAATGTTTGACCGTTGAAATACCAGTGGAGATAAGTTTACCTATTTTGTACTGATTTTGATTGTTAATATATTGTTCTTGTCAACATTATATCATCTGTGTCATTCTTTGCTGAGTTCTGCTAATACTCAAAAAGTGGGCAATGTAACAAATTGTGGGGGCCCGTCCAGGATTAATCCAAGACAAACTGGATCAATTTTAAGACAAAACATTGAATTTTTTTGGCATTGGGAACATAACGTTTGAATCATCAGGAAAATGCCGGAAGTTTCTAAATACTGAATCTCACTGTTTGAACTCAACAAAGAATATCTGATGTTAATAAACATAGTTTTTGGTCAATATACAGACAATAGGACAACATATCAATAGATCCAAGTGTGTTTCTGGCTAATGAAGACATAACAGTCAAAGATTTTGATAAAATCGTAAAGGACAACCTGGAAAATGTGGCCAAATACTTAAATTTTGAAGTGCCAACAAGTATCAGGAAAATACCTTTGAAACAAAGGATAATTTCCCATTTGGTTAAAGAAGGTTTCCTTGAGGATAAGGGATCAGAGGATAAAGGTTTGGCAATGACGCTGGAATTAGCCAAATTAAAACTGAAGAGTGAAAGAGAAGCACAGGCAGCAAGAGAAGCAAAAGGGCACGAGCTAAAACTAACACAGACTGCAAGAGAGGCTGATGAAAGAATAGCCCAGGAAGCAACAGAGGATATAGAACAGGAGTTAAAGCTAACAGAACTTGACCTTAAGCATTCTGGAGCAGAAAATTAAGCACCTTCAGGATCTTTCAATGCAGCCAAGAATGCACGTTTAGTATCTAAATTTGAAGAAAAAGAAGTTCTTTCCTTCTTTCGAGAAAGTAGGTGAAACTTAAGAATGGCCTAGAAGAGTGTAGCCTCTTCTTTTACACAGTGTGTTTATTGGAAAAGCTCCAGAAGTTTATTCCTCCCTCATTATAGAACAAAGTTCTGAGTACGATGTGTTTAAGTATGGTGTTCTGAAAGCATATGAGTTAGTACCAAAAGCTTACAGACAAAAATTCAGGGACAGCCAAAAGCAACCAGGTGAAACTTATGTGGAATATGCCAGAAAGAAAGAGAATCTGTTTGACATATGGTGGGTCTACAGTAAAATAGAAAATGATTTTGACAAGTTAAGGGAACTTATTTTGGTAGGAGATTTTAAAGGTTTCATTGCAAAGGAAATTGGATAAATGTAAAGCCGCTAAATTATTATGGTAGAAGAATTTTAAAGGTTGCATTGCACAAGAAATTGGACGAATGTAAAGCATCGAAATTACATGAAGCTGCAGTTTTAGCTGATGACTATGAGTTCACACATAAAAGCTTCTTTGGAAAACCCAAACAGGGTCAGTTCAGATCTAAATTTCGAAAGAAGCCAGGGGGAATGGGGAACCTCCCCACCCACCCCCCATAAATCAGAAGAACAAAAGCCCAACAATTCTCCTCAGTCTGATAAAGCTGCTAATCAGAAAACAGGGCAGAATTTCATGCAGTTATTGCTATAAAAGGTGTCATGTCAAATCCGAGTTTTTTTTTTTGTTGTTTTTTTTTACTCTGGAGAAGGACAAAAAATATTGGGAAGCCAGTTGGCTTAGCCAGCATTAAGAGGCGTCCACCTCGAAATTGGTCCGATGGACATTCTGATAATCTCCATGCTAAACTTTAATACCCACATGTCGGGGTAGCGGTGTCCATATTGGATGGCCATGAAAGTTTCAAATCGGAAGGGCTAGTGTCACAGAAAGAAAATGCTGTTGCCCAGAATGCAGTTGTGATCCTGAGGGACACTGATGCTGCCCAGCCTTTACTGTTGGAAAATGTACTTCCTGGGTCTGATGAAACTGATCAAAAAGCCAGGGTGTTACTTCAGGGGGTTGAAGGAAATTACATAACAGTCCTGCTTCATAAAGTTTACCTGAAGTCTGATTTCAAAATTGGACCAGTGATTGTAGGCTTTGTACCTAGTCTCCCGATGGAAGGTGGGACCTGCCTCCTAGAGAATGATATAGCAGGGGATAATGTGAAAGGAAAACTGGTACCACATTTAACGGATGAGCCAGTCATGAGAGAGGACACAGAGGATATAGAGTAGTAATTTCCGGAAATTTTTCCCACCTGTGTTTTAACAAGGTCAATGGTTCTTGAAGCTTCTAAACAAGATGCCAGTGACAAGGATGATGAGAATCTAGGGCTAGCAGAGACATTCTTTGCTGGTAGCCTTGAGGAACAAGTAAGCCATGAAGGTACCTGGAGTCCAGAGGTAAGCCATGATGGTAACCTCTCTGACCAGGTAAACCAAAAGGATCATCTGAGTCAAATGCCTCATTTGAATCGATATAGGCTGATTATGGAGCATAAAGCTTACCCTCGGTTAAGTAAGTTAACAAGTGCAGCTTTAACTAAAGAAATTGCACAAAAAGGACCCAGTCTGTTATTATATTAAGTCAGGAGTGTTGATAAGGAAATGAAGACCTCCAGATGTTTCCACTAATGAAGAAAGGAGAATCATTGATTAAATAATTGTTCCTCCATCATATATGGCAGATGTTTCAAAGACAGCCCATGATTCACCTATGGCAGGCCACTTGGGTATTAAGAAGACTCAAGATCGAATATTACAACACTTCTTCTGGCCCAGATTACATCGGGATGTAGCAGAATTTTGTAAAACATGTCACACATGTCAGGTGGCCGGAAAACCCAATCAGAAAAAAAAACTGCTCCTTTGATTAGTATCCAAGTTCTTGAAGAACCATTTAGCAGGGTTTTTATAGATTGTGTAGCACCACTTCTGAAAACAAAAGTGGGGAATAAATTTCTCCTCACTATGATGGATCAGCCACCAGGTATCAAAGAATTCCCCAAGTATTTCAACATCGATAACAAACGTATAACAGACACAGAGACACATTTCAATGACTTTTTTGTAAATATTGGCCCATCTTTAGCTGAGAAAACAGATACTCAAGAGAAAACACCTCTTCATTCTTATTTGCAAAATATTAGCGTTAATTCCACCTTCCAGTTCACTCATGTTGAGGAAGAACAAATTAAGAAAGTGATAGATAACTTAAATCTAAAAAGAAGTGCTGGAGTAGATAACGTATCTTTAATTCTTCTCAAACTGTGCTCTGAAGATATCACTAAGCCTATAACTGCTGTAATTAACCAGTCATTAAAATATGGGGTCTCTCCAAACAAATTGAGAATTGCTAAAGTAATCCCGATATATAAAAAAGATGATCAACATGACTTCAATAATTATAGATCCATATCTCTCCTTCCGTCCATCTCTAAAGTATTTGAAAGAATTGTTTATACGCAGTTATTCCAGTACTTTACAGATAATAACTTAATTTACAATCATCAATATGGTTTTAGAAAAAAACAGTCTACAGAAACCGCTGTATTAGAATTAATAGACAGGATACATGCAGATCTTGAGGAAAAGAAACTGCCAATTGCCTTTTCTTAGACCTTTCTAAGGCATTCGATACTATAGATCACAAAATACTCATAAAAAACTTGAATACTATGGAATTTCAAATGTAGAACTTCAGTGGTTCAGTAGCTACTTAAATAATAGAACTCAATTTGTCGAAATTAATAATATTAAATCCCCAACACTAGAAATCGATACTGGAGTCCCCCATTGATCTATTTTGGGTCCTCTTCTGTTCCTCATTTATATCAATGACCTGTCCCAAGCCGGCAGCTTTAGCTCAATTATGTATGCTGATGACACAAGCCTATTAAACACTATATGTAATTTTAACTATGAAACAACACCCCCATCCACACTAACTGAAAAAGTTAATAAAGAATTAGCCAAAGTAAGTGACTGGCTTGCTGTGAACAAATTATCTTTGAATGTAAATAAACCAAATATATGATCTTCCATACAAAACAGAAACACTAACCTCTTCATCAATTACCGGATGGTATGATAAATAACCAGCCAGTTGAACGAGTTGGAGACTTTAGTTTTTTAGGTGTCTTAATTGATCATAACCTTAGCTGGGGCAAACATGTTAACTATGTATCAAATAAATTATCCCGAGAGTGTGGCACACTCTCTAGACTAAAAATACTACTGCCCCAAAGTATATTACGACTGATTTACAATGCCTTATTTTTACCACATCTGAATTATGGAATAATTACATGGGGGTTCCACTCTTGCAGTAGACTTATAAAGCTGCAAAAGAAAGCCATAAGATCTGTTAGTAATAGCAAGTACAATGCACACACATCTCCTATCTTCAAAAAACTTGGTCTTCTTAAATTCAGTGATATATTCAAGCTATCTTGTATCAAAATATACTACAAGTACAAAAACAGTAGGTTGCCTAACTATTTCAATGATATGTTCAACTATCACCAGACACAACGCACTGATAGACCCAGACGAACTGTAACAATACCAGGTAGATATGATGCAACAGAGCATAATATTCCTATTTTATCCCCAGTGATCCCAATACTATTTACATGTACCAAAATTAATTTATTGTGTTTGAGACATAAAATACCGGATTTAATTAATGAAAATTACTTACCTGACATAGTTATGACAAAAATTGATACACACTCCTTGAAAGTGAAAGGCTTCTAACAATAAGCTAAGAATCATATCATTAACCACTATGAAATTAACTGTAACATTATTAATTGTCACGTCTGCAACAGACGAAATTAGTCATATGTATTATTATTGTCACTTGGTCTATCAACTTGAGTTTTGTAATCTCTGTTATCATTCAGCCTATAGTAATGTGTTAGAAATCTTATAGCGTATCAGTTTAAATATAGTAATTAAATATAGTATATCTTTAGGGTGGCCTACATGTCAGCGACTCTTCGGAGTCTCAATGTATGGTCTCCTTGTTTTTAAACATATAAATTTATTCTTGTAACACATTGTGTAATTTTGTTTAGACCAAATAAAGCTATTCTATCTATCTATCTATCTATCTATCTATCTATCTATCTATCTATCTATCTATCTATCTATCTATCTATCTATCTATCTATCTATCTATCTATCTATCTATCTATCTATCTATCTATCTATCCTGAGGCCAACCCATTAAAAACATTAAAGATGCTACGATCATTGATGCTTTATTGAAATATTTTACTAGAGTAGGACTGCTGATACAGATACACAGTGACTTAGGTTCAAATTTCATGTCTGCAGTGTTTCAGGAGGTTGCCCACCAGTTAAGCATTAAACAGATTAAATCTTCAGCCTACCACCCAGAATGCAAGGGGCTTTAGAAAGGTATCATCAAACACTGAAGAATATGATGAGAACCTATTGATTTGAAAGTGAAAATGAATGGGATAAAGGTATACATTATGTTATCATTTGCCACAAGAGAGAAACCAAAATGAGTCACTGGGGTTCAGTCCATTTGATATATGGACATACTGTGAGAGGCCTTCTAAAGCTTATGAAAGAAAAATGGTTGGTGGAGACACAAGATGACCCTATCTTGGAGTATGTGTCCAAATTCAAAGAAAAGTTGGAATAAAGCTTGTGAGGTGGCACAAACAGTTCTGATCAATGCACAGGGTAAGATGAAAACATGGTATCATAAAAAAGGCAAGGGAAAGAAGTTTAAAACCAGGAGTCAAGGTGTTGGTACTTTTGCCTGTGCAAGAGCATTCGATTCAAGCAAAATTATGTGGTCCTTACTGGTTGAAAGAAAGTTGAATGATATGGATTGTAAGAATGATGGATATGATCAGATAGGAAAAGCGTGTTTTGTCAGCAAATACAACTTGGTTAAAGCGTATTGGCAGGTGCCACCCATAGAAAAAGCTCAAGATATATCAGCTTTGGCAACACCTGATGGTCTTTTTCAATGTAAAGTCATGCCATTGGGAATGAAAAACATGCATGCGACCTCACCTGGTTAATGAGCACGGTGACAGCTGGTTTAGAAGGATGTGTAACATATATTGATGGTACCTGCATTTTCTCAAAAACCTGGACTGAATATCTTGAAAGAACTAAAGCATTCTTTGAAAGATTAACTTCCTCTGGTCTGACCGTGAACTTAAGCAACAGTGAACTTGGTCAGTCTGAAGTGATACACCTGGGCTATAAAGTGGGTAACGGAAAAGCATTGCCAAAAACAGCAAAAATTCAAGCAATTTTGGACTTTTCTCAGTCAACAAGAAAAAAGGAACTGTTGCGGTTTTTTTTGGCATGGCTGAATATTACAGGAAATCCTGCAAGAATTTCTCAGACATCACTGAACTATTGACAAAATTGTTAAAAAGGAAAGAAATGTTCATTTGTGATGATCAGTGTCAGTGTGCGTTCCAAGAACTGAAAGCTAAACTCACCAATGCACCTGTTCTTTCACCCCGGATTTTGAAAAGCCATTCAAGATTGCAATAGATGCAAGTGATGTGGCAGCAGGTGCTCTGTTAATACAAGATGGTATCGATGGCTTGGAACACCCTGTGAGTTATTTTTCCCAGAAATGAAGTTTTTGAATCAATTCAAAGAAAAAAATTAGATATTGTTGAGATGGAGTTTGTATCTACAAGGATATATTTTGAAAATTGAGCACATCCGCAGCAGGGACAACGTGGTTGCCGATGCACTAAGTAGGGTGAAATTGTATAAATATTAATCACATAAATGTGTTCAGATTATAAGACTATTGTCGGTAATATTGTTTTTTATATACAGGTAAAATTGAAATATGTACAGAATTGATGTTTTAAATTATTGAACAGGGGATTATTCCCATTATGATGCAACGGAATTTGTATTGTTGACAGTAAAACTGTTCTTCAGCTCAATGAGATTTGTATAAACAGTGCAACTGTGTCAATTAGAACCATGTGTGTGTTTATTACAGTGAAACAGTTGCGGAGATGGTATAATGAATCCATGTGAATGTTAATGCTGCTAGGCAGAAAAAGTAGATTTTTTGGGGGTAGGAAGTCATTGTGTATTGTAGGTTAGAATACCTAAGAAGTACCGTTGACAATTGGGAAAAAAAATGTTCATTATTTGTCCACTTTTTCTTTCTACAAGGAGGGGGGTGTGTTTTGAAAATGTGTATGGCTGATTGGTTTCATTTGGAGAGGTTACTGTATTCATTGAGTCTGTAGGGATGTTTACGAAAACGTGCATGGCTGTTCATTTTCATTTGGAGAGGTCACTGTATTCATTGAGTGTGTGCCGGGTCAGTGAATTCAATGAATACTTTGCAGGGTCACTGCAGAGCTATTAAGTTGGCCTATTTTGTGGGTGCCTCACATGTGACTGGTAAACATGCAGAATAAGCTAGAATGGTGACCGACATATATATGAGGTGATCAAGACAGATCTCAATGCGCTGGGATGTGTGACTAATTGGAAAACTCTTGAACAATTGTGATATCTCTGTGTGTAGATATAAAGCAGATATTTTTCCTGACTGGATAGAGAATTCTGAAGGATCTGACAGTAAGTACCACAGAGAGATTTTTTCTAATGTCGCAACCCACTTTAAACTTAGTTCAAATGAAAGATCTCTCTGTTTATTTCATGGAAATCGGACCAATGGGTGATTTTGTATTAATTTTTAACAATTTTTTTCTGACGGCTTGACTTAAGACATTTTTCAGGACTTTCAATAATGAGACAAAAATCCAACTGCATGGTACCATGTACAGATAAGGAGCCCCCCAAGGAACAAAAAAGCATAATCTGTCTTCATTATAGAACGAAGTTTTATTATATGTGATAAGAGACACTGAAATACACTACACTTCACTGTTATAGGCTTCCAAAGACCACGATTATTTCAAATTCGCGACTGATTTATGCACATTTTTAGCATTTTCCCTATTTTCAGGGCACTACAGAAGAAGAAATATACAAGCAAGAAGCCCACAATTGTTATTATAATTGTAAAATGATCCATGTAATATGCCTGGGTTTTTTTAGTATGTGGCTGTAATAAATTTACAGATATTAATTCTAAAAAATCTTCAAAATTCACCATGTCCGCAAAATGCAGAAAATGACAGAAAATCCTACATGTTCAAAGAGCCACCGAATTTAGAGAAACACTAACAACTTCTCCAAGTTTCTGACACTGTTTCATCATAATGACTGCTATGTACTGATATAATGATAAAGTAGCTAATGTACTGATGAAAATATGCAAATTAGCTTTGAAAATCTGCATAATGAGCATACACAAGAAATTTTAAGAAAATGTAAAATACTGACAAATTCACCAAAACTGAACTATCAAACATAATTTCAATACATTTTCTACACTGCTCTATACTGTTGAATACTATATTTTCTTTAATCATCCAGTTGATCCACAAGTGTTACCAATATGCAAATTAAAATTTAAAATTTGCATCAATAGATGATATACAAAATTGACAGAACAACATAATGACACCAAATTTTAAAATGTTCAAGTTTTTTTCTCAAAATTTCTTTCACCATTCCATGTTCTTCAAGACTACCTTTAAGTACAATCATATAGCTGATTCACAAATGACAGCAATAAGCAAATTAAGCACCACAAGATAAATAATCGATAAATAGAAAAAAAAGTAAGATTTGCCAACAGAGTGAAATATTCACCAAAACTGACTTTTACAGATAATCTCCTAATTTGTCACACAGTTTCATTACCTTGACTGCTATGTTTTGCAATGTTCATACATCATACATGGTATATTGAAAATATGCAAATTTAGTTGAAAAAATACATAACTGGAATATACATGTAAATTTACAGAAAATATACATATTCAAAATTATCTAAAATTCGACCTAATGATAATTTCTCTAACATTTTCACTCTATTTCATACTGTACAATGTCTTCATGTGGCCTTAGCCATGTAACAGATTAATTAGTGTAACAATATGCAAATTAATTTTACTTAATTAAATGGCCTCCCAACTCCCCTTTGCCAGGTATAACGGTCTATTCTGGTAGACTATTAGTATCACCATAACGTTTTCCAAAATTTATGTTGAGTAATGTATTCAGAAACCAAGAGTTAACATTAACTGCGAAACTTTTATCCCTGTAAAAATGAGCCCAGTCTTTAGGCATGTGACGGTCAGGATTCCCTTTTCATTTAATTTGCCTTTAGATTTTCACATAAACAAGAATTTTGAAATAATCACCCCCAAATTAAATGAAGAGACAATAGTAAAACTCTTCAATTGATGTGCTTAGGTACAATTGCTTTCATTCACATTGTTTCCGTTTCTTCAAAATGTCTTTAAACACCCTTTCTTGATTTTCTGCAGCATCCTCTGCAGAAAAATAGGACAAGTCTTCCATCATTATGACTGTTTAATCCAACAGAGTAACACTATCCTCCACTGCAACAGGAACAAAACCCACAGTGAGAGTTTCACCTGAGTTCAAAGTTACTTAATGACCAACCATTTCATTTCAATTGTATGTGGTCCCATCGCCGTGCAAATCAAAATGTTCTGACTCAACAAGTGTTTCAGTTACGTGATTTTTAGCAAGTACCGGAGCCCTAGATCTGCCATTGAAGTTATTTTTGCTGCAGGTGGTAATGACTCTAGAGTTTTATTGAACAACCAACTGGACACACTTTGCATGACAGCACCAACTTTTGCCCCGGTATATCCAACTCATTGATTAGTCCAGACCACACATTTCAACACTCTCTGTAAATGACTACCCATGTTCATACCTCTCCCTGCAGCTCCCTGTCAATTTTTGTACATACCTCAGACAAAACCTGGCCAACAGTCTCTTTTTCGACTTGACTATTTACCTCTTCTTGCTTTTGCCACAATGTTTTTCGTAAATACAGTTCTGCTTTATTATTTCTGTGAGAGTCTTTTAGAAGTTTTTTTTTTTTTTTTTTTTTTTTTTTGGATTTGGTTTTGCCTTTATCCTTGAAATATCTGTATTTAGTTGGCTCGCACTTAACATTCGTGGCCATACTAAATCAACTATTTTAAAGAGTTCTGATGTATACTATGTTGATAGCTCTCGAAGTAGTCCCCTTGTCACATCACCCCTGGCACACTGCACCAGCTGGTAATCCACATCCTGCACAACACTGTGGGTCAAGCGGGCTGGTTTGCACTGTGTTCCTGAAAGGAAAGAAGACACAGAAAATTAATTTCACAATATATCAGTTGATATAACTTTCATAGTTTAATAATAAGAACGCAACACACATACACCTAAGCCTTCTACACTTTTTATAATATGTGTGGGATAAATTTATTCACATCCAACCAAATACATTTTTTATCAAATTAAAATAATTTTGGCCTGAACCTATCCATGTTCTTTTCTTTTCCTATTTGGGACAGATGAGGCCTGATTTCTTTCTTTTTTTTTTTTTTTTTTATTTTCGTTTTGATAAGTCAACATACATTGATTTGTTATTTCACTGCCTATATATATATATACTCAATGCTAAACAAAACGAAAAAAACAAAACAAAAACAAAAAAATGCACACCAATAATATCCAGGTCCAATGAGGTGTGCCAGAAAGACTGTCTTTCTTTGACTCACAGGACACTTAAGCGTGCCCTGGACAGCTGTCTCCACCAGATGCCGAGCTTTCTTCCTGGGATAGGCGGGAAATAAACTTACTTAGCCACTGGTCAACCTGGTCCAAGGAAGACCCTGATGACTCTCGCATGTGGTACAACTACTGCAGTTGTCTGTTTTTGACTTGCATCTTAAGACTTGAAAGGCTGGGATGGCTTTCCCTCCCCTTGGCTGAAAAACACATTTTGAAACAATCTGGCCTCTTCATAATCATCTGAAAAATGTACATTTATATATTTTACCATACTGCACTACTTGATAAGGCACAACAGGTGCTTAATAGGTATCCCATAGCAATTTTATGATGAAAATTAAATCAATGCTAAGCAAGTCTTGTTCTGTAACATGCATGAGTTGTTTACTTTGTATTAGTGTAGTAAAACATGCTTAACCACTTCTAAAACACACATTGTACCCAGACTTGGGATAACTATAAAAGCACAACTCTGCATATTTCATCGTCACACCTTAATTCTTATCGGAAATGTCACATTAAAACAATGAATTTCATTTGGACATGGTACAACAGCAGACGGCATGATTTAAAGCTTAATTTACTGCTAGAATTCACAAAAATCCAACAAAAAGGGGAGTGCGATCTGTGACCGCTCGTTTTGTTTACATCGCGACAGTGCACATCCGCCATATTGGATTTTACATTTTTCATCGACACAAAAAGTTTTGAAGACCCGCTTTGTGAATAAAATCACCGAATTCTGATACAATTTGATGCCTATATTATTTATAACACTCTTATAAATCAAAGCTATTTGTTTAGAAGCATGATTCAATCTAGATCCTGCGTAAAGCGAAGCACAAGTTGATGAAGTCTAGTCTTCACAGTGCCTATTTATCAGTTTAATTGAGTCAATGCAATTACAGGCGTTACACTTGAGAATAAAATTTCTCGCTAAAGTAATGAAAGATCTCTCTTAAAAGTCACCAGAACATTGTATAATGTATACTTGATAAAACTTACCAATCTCACACCATACTATGTCCAGGGGATTTCGGAGGTGTGATCCATGTTAAGGCTCTGTGCAGTATTGCCGGCAACACGAAAAAATGGCGAAACTCCTTGCTTGCTTTAGGCAAGCTTAACCAGATACAAAAACTAACGGCCTATTTTTGTGGTGCATATTACAAACTCTTTTTTTTTCACATTCTTCTGCTTCAAATGAGCTTTTCAACCATATAAAATTTACAATATAGTATTTTTCTAACATTTTGAAATTTTATTTCAAAGTTTTCAATTTTTTTTTGTAACCTTCTGCTTAGGGTACACGTAAGTATTTTTATACAAAAATAAAGTTTACAATATGTTCTTTCTATCTATGGCAATTTTGAATTTAATAACTCATTCGGAAAATGAAGCTGACCCAAACAAAGGAAAGGGTCAAATTTGGCCAGTGCCCGCACACAAGAGAAAGGTGTGAAAGCACTAAAAATGTCACTTTTTCACATCCCTCTCAATAAATAACATGCATATCAATGAAAATGGCAACATCACAGTAATAAAGGAGAGTTTTATGCCTTTATTGTGATGTAAATTTTATTGTAAAGTGACAAAAATTAGTTTGTGAAAATTAGGCATAAAAATTGGCTATTCAGGTCGTTCATTCGGGCATTTCAGATCCCACAGGCAAGCTCTCTGTGGTACCTACTGACAGAAGCTGTGTGTTGTCATCAAGCCATTGGGACTGTGAGCCATTGTTTACATTGTACCTGTGGAGTGTGGACAGTGGCTTGAGTGGAGTAGTATATTTGGTGATGCTCATTTACACTTTGTACCTGTGGAGTGTGGACATTGTGTTTGAGTGGACCGGTATATTGTACCACATTGAAACCAAACTGTACCTCTGTGGGATTGGATCAGCACCACACCTTTCAGTACCACATTGGGCCCAAACCTCAAATCAATGGGATTTGTACCAGATCATTTGGCACCTGCATAAGGCTTGGAACTGTGGGACTGTACCTGTGGATAATCACACCAGGGATTAAGATTTACCTCATACTGTTTGAAGTTAAATACCAGTGGAGATAAATTTACCTATTTTTGTACTGACTTTGATTGTGGATACATTGTTATTGTTAAACTTATATCATAGTTGTCATTCTTTGTTGAGTTGTGCTAATATTCAAAAGGTGGGTATCATAACAATGTCTATAGTTCCAGAAAAATAAAGGTCCAGGTCAACAGCTTTCCTCGAGATGCTTTAGACGCAGTGCGTCAAAGAGCATCCATGAGAAGCTGTTGATTCAGTCCAAAATTTTCAAAAAAAATTTAAGAAGAAAATGCTACTGATAAGAAGTTGAAAAGTTGTGGATTTCTGGTACGTATGTGAAGTAAATGTGCATGAAAGAGTCACTCAAATTCATTGATCGAAAACTGTGCAAGTGACGACTAGCCTTTAATCATTTTCCACAGCGTCATGGGTCATTGGAGCCCAAATGCATTTAGTCATGTTATATTTGAGATCAGTCCTCCACTTGGCAATTGAGGGCTGCTATACTCAAGCCACTCTCATAAACTTCTATGTAAAATTCGTATTTTTTCAAAATTTATGTGATGTTAAGCGCTATTAATCAATTTGTGTTGCAAGTCACTGTGTTTCTATAGTTACTTGATAAATAAAATCTCACTTGAACAGCTTTATTTACCTGTTGAAATATAGCTGTAGAGAGGCGAGGTCACTCGCGTACCACCCTGGTCAGGGCAAAACAATTACACGACATATTTACATGCCACTCATAAGCCGGATGTTTGCATAAGGTAAATGTATAACCCTCCATTATCAGACAATATTATAGCATGGACCTACTATTTGAAGGACAGAGAACGGAGTATCTCAGTAGCACAAGACCTATTAAGCTCACTTTTATGAATAAACTGTGCCTTTGGTCTGCCTTAGTGCTACTTTGATTGCCGCAACGAGATAAGCGATAAGCAGGGCCTCTAGATAGTAAGGTCCATGATTCGAGGAGTTCTCAGGAAACGCCACATCCACTTCAAACGTGGTGGGGACGTACGGTTGGTAGTGTCTTTAAATTCGAAATTGCATATGTATCATTCTGGGAATCATTAGACCTTACATATTCAGTAGGTGGTGCTGTGATATATTTTCTAACTTCTCAAAAATCGTCACTCAAAGAGTTCTGAAACGTAGTCAAAATGTAATGCAGAGCCTAGGAAACGAAGGATAATTATGAAAACAGCTGCTCTCAGTTGGAGCCCAATTCACTGCCTATGCGCAGCACTGTTAGGCAGGTAGGAGGTTGTAAAATTGATTGATTTTCATAATAAGAATGCGGGATCAGGCACCCAAGTTGCGAGGGTTCGAGTCCCTGACCTTGTGGAAATACCAAACAAATTTGTTCGCCAGTGGCCACACGTACAATGAATTTGATCTGTTCCTGACTTTTATCCCAAGATTAAATTGGTGCACTTTTGACCCTGAAAAACTTAATCCTTGGCCTAAAATATGAATGAAAATTTCCAGGATTAACCATCTGTGTTCTGGGCGACAATACGAACTCTGATTTCAACATTTTGCTTGTCATAAATCAATCCTAGTTTAATGCAGTACTTTACTTTTAAGCTCGATCACACTCTGGATCAAGTTAAAATTAAGCCATAATCCGTAAATGTTAATCATATGCTTTGTTAATAGCCATAAAAGAGATTTGTTAACCCTGAAATTCTTCATGCACGCAGAATGATAGAATGTGCGATCAAAACAAGTTGATTTTAATTTTGATCCTGAATTTCTTTTCAGATTAAAATTCTTTGTGAATATGGCCACAGGTAATGTTGCTCTGGAACCTGATCTATTCTGGTATTTGTCAGTTAATACATACATTCCTGCTGATAACCAGGTATGACAATAGGAATTGCAATGTAATTCACGTTTTTGACCTTCCCAAAACTGTCAGCCAGATTCACTTCAACCCCAGAGGTAATGTACCTTAGAGAAAGTTCTGCTAATTGACTTCAGTGTCAAACACCTAACCTAAGTACCTATAATTATATATTATAAAACTATATTTGAGTAGCAGAGAAAGATTATTTCGAGTCCGGTTTTTAAATATATAAAATGATTTCCCAAATATTCGGATGAATGAGCAATATAGTCAATCAGATGAAACAGAAAATAGTGTTCCTCATAGTATTAAACTAATGGTAAGACTATTAGTAACCAATCGTTAATGCCAAATAATTTTAACTCATCTGCTTCGAACAATGGACCCAGCTTGGCATCCCAAATTGTTACTCCAGCTAACTGTCCTTTCAAAGGTCATATTAGAGACTCAGTCCAGCACAGGATATTTCATTTCGTCATTAATAAATGACACACCTGTCAATATTACTGAAAAAATTCCACACACATCCCTACGCTGGTTTTTCTGGATATGTGAAATTATTTCTTGAAAAAACTTGGAGACCTGTATAATTTCAAAGTGTGGTGTCCGTAATTTAGCATTTTTTCCCAGCTGTATACATGTATAAGTAGCCATCATTCGAAACAGCATAATAAATAAAATTCAAATCGAGTATGAGAACAATGATTAAAATTTGTTTTATGTGTGTGTGTGTGTGTGTGTGTGTGTGTGTGTGTGTGTGTGTGTGTGTGTGGTTTTGGTTTTTTTGGGGGGGTGGGGTTTTTTTTGGTTTTTTTGTTGTTGTTGTTTTTTTTTTGTTTTTGTTTTTTGTTTTATGTGTTTTCGTTTTTGTTTTGACTTTGTTATTTATTTGTGTCTGTTTGTTTTTTGTTTGTGTTTTTTTTTGGGGGGGGGGGGATTCTTAAGCCCGCCTAGCTCTTAAGCTCTTAAGTTATCAAATAGAACAAAGTTAAACTGATGTAACTATTACAGTAATGACAAGCGCATAAGATCATTCTGTGCGCTGGTGCTACAGTACTCTTCACTAATGTACTGAAAAGAACAAAACAAAGGGATAAACATTCTAATCTTTATAAGCATTTTTATTGCTCCTGAATTTGCTATAGAGCCAAAATATTCGGCCTTTCTACGAGCAATAAGTGTGGTGAACCCATACATTCTAAACGTATATTCAATACGAATTATTTGGACCCACATGGCAAGATTTAGCTCACCGTTTTCACTAATTTTGTCTCACTGGTGGTCATGTCATTATAAAAATAATGATTTTCATGGTGTTCATCCATTTACATATGTTTACAATGGTAACGTAGACAGAGACTAAAAAGAAAGGCAAATCAAAAGTCATTTAAAACAGTTCAATCAAAAATGTAGTATCCTGTTAATAAATGGATTGTTAAAAGTAAAATGACGGCTATCACGCAGACTGCTCTCTGAACACGTTTGTACTATCTTTTAAAAACATTTAAACCCCGTAATTTCTTCATATATATATATATACAGAGGGAAGCTTGTCAACAGAAATACCTGCTTAAATGGGACAGTTTTTCCAGGCATGGAATTTTTAAGTCATTTTCATAAACTAAGTCGTTCGGTTAAAGGGAAGCCTGCCTATTGTAAAGTAGGGGCAGTTGTCGTACTAGGAAATGAAACATTTGCCTGTCCTGTGTGGATAGCATGTAGTTTAACAAAGTCTCAGGAAGTCACATTAAGGGTTTCAGCATTTCTCTTCTCTGCTGCCCTTTCTACCTAAAGCTAAATGCTACCCTAATAACACACCAATGACTTTAACTGTTTAGGATCTTGAACTTGCAGTGCGCACTCATTATGCCTTTGGCCTCTTCTGTATCACTCGAATAAACATGTCAAAGCAGATGGACAATAAAAGGCTATTGAATAAGCTGTTCCCACCAGTCTGCCAATTTGCCATTTATGCCCCTGAAAATAATGCAAAGCTCAAACCCATGACTATTAGAACAATAAAATCTCCCTTTATGAATTATTCAAAATTTGTTGAGCGTTGACATGGGGGGGGGGGGGGGGAGCTGGTGTTCTCCAGTGAGAGGTTGACAGGAAAATAGGGTGCTCCTGATCAGTGGTACAGAAGTGGTAGGACAATTTTCAAGAAACAAGACTATGCAAGAGGGACAAGAATTCTGAAAGGCCAAGACTTTCAGATGCGAGGTACAACTGTTACCTGGTGCAGGGCATGAGGACATACAGATTCTTTTCGATGGGGAGGTTCGCTAGCAGAAGCAACACTTCTGCAGCATTGCAGCATCACAACATACAATCAACAGGAGACTGATGGCTGCAAAACTGGGGTCATAACACCCTGTCATTTACATTCCTCTCGTTCCTGCACACAAGGCTGCATAAATGTAGTTGTAGAAACATACTGACTAGATCAGAGATCAGTAGAGTGAGATTAGTTCCGATGAGTCACGATTTTGTATCGATTTCTGTGATTTGAGGATATGGGTTAGAGGTATTGCTTCAGAGTAAATAGTGGACAGAAGCATAGTGGAACATATCCCCTATGGAGGAGGCAACGCCATGGTGTGCGGGGCAATCACTGTGACAGGAAGAACAGAACTCATAAGGGCAAATGTGACCTTAACAGATCAGTGCTATGTGGATATGACCTGCCAGCAGTCACCCAGTGGTTACGGCAATACCTTGGGCTGCTGTTGCAGCAAGACAATGCAGGGCCATATGCAGTATGTAGTACCTCCAGCAGCAAAAAATCCAAATGTTACCATCGTCACACCTATTTCATAACCTACACCAAATTAAATATTTACCAGAAGTGCTTGGCCAATAGAGTCAAGGACAAGTGCAACAAGGAACCTACAGTGACATTCGACCGCCTGGCATAGGCGCAGGCTTGCTGGCAGAAGCATAATTATGAGATCCACACCTGAAGTATGAAAGCAGCCTTCAACGAAACGAAACGTTACTTTTCAGGACCACCGCACCCTCACAAAACAATTAACTACAATATTTGTATAATAAAATAAACAGCCTCATCGTTACACACATACAACGTTGACAACGGAGGTATATATATATATATATATATATATATATATATATATATATATATATATATATATATATATATATATATATATATATATATATATATATATATATATATATATATATATATATATATATATATATATATATATATATATATATATATATATATATATATATATATATATATATATATATATATATATATATATATATATATATATATATATATATATATGTGTGTGTGTGTGTGTGTGTGTGTGTAAAGTCTGCTATAGTGTGGCACCTCTTAGGGGTGATACATTCATGGTGTAATCATTCTTTGCAGCACAAAGTATAGTGCTGTTTAATGAAATCTTTCATCCAACAGAGGTCGTGATGGTGAAGGGCATAGGGTAATTCCGCTTGTGTAGGGAAGCCCAGGTAAGTTAAATTGTTTATAACGTCCTCAATAACGTTTCTATCGCCATTGAGCTTCCTGTGTAATTAATATTGTCCTTAAAGATCACTTTGACACAGAGTACAAGTCTTTCTCGCTTTGGGCCGTCGGCCCCATGTAAAGCCACATGTCAAATTCGGTCCATTGTCTTTTGATGGGGTCTGTGGTAGGTATAAAAAAGAATATCTCCATTGCTGAATGCAAAATGCTGCTGAATATCACCATCGCTGAACACCAAGCATCTGTAATGCCCATATTTGTTATATTTGAGATCATGTTTTCCTTTACCCGGTCTTTTTTTTTTTTTTTTTTGCTTCGTCAGTAAGCAGATTGTCAGCCTTTTTAATTTGGACATATTTGCTCGATCAAAATTCGTGACGCACACTCATAACATAGAAGTTCATCAATACTATCATGAATCATTTTCGAAATTAAAAGTATAATATACATGTCAGGCGAGGTAGGGAGAATGTCCACCTGAGTATAAGCCATAAGCTTAGTCAACGTGCAAGACACTTGATCGTAATTTATTTTACTTTTCACATGGACAAAGTGCTTATTGAAAAACGTCGGGCATTTTACCAGTCTGTCGTGATTGTAATGGCAATTCCTGGTATGGTCTAAATTGTTTCCCAACTAATAAACGTAAACTCAATTGGTTAAATGGGACAGGTAGGGGTACCTCCAGGCTGAATCAGGTTGCAATACCTTCCCACCACATCATATTTTTTAATCATTTCGTCCAGGTCTGTCTTTCATTCATCCGGAAAAACACCCATCTCTCATTTGCAGAAATACACTAGTGGGTAAAATAAACATGTTCTGCCACTATTGCAGTCAATCTATCTATCTATCTATCTATCTATCTATCTATCTATCTATCTATCTATATATCTATCTATCTATCTATCTATCTATCTATCTATCTATCTATCTATCTATCTATCTATCTATCTATCTATCTATCTATCTATCTATCTATCTATCTATCCATCCATCCATCCATCCATCCATCCATCCATCCATCCATCCATCCATCCATCCATCCATCCATCCATCCATCCATCCATCTATCTATCTATCTAGCTATCTATCTATCGACCTACCCACCCACCCACCCACCCACCGACCTACCTATCTATCTATCTATCTATCTATCTATTTATCTATCTATCTATCTATCTATCTATCTATCTATCTATCTATCTATCTATCTATCCATCCATCTATCTATCTATCTATCTATCGACCAACCCACCCACCCAGCCACCCACCGACCTACCTATCTATCTATCTATCTATCTATCTATCTATCTATCTATCTATCTATCTATCTATCTATCTATCTATCTATATATATATATATATATATATATATATATATATATATATATATATATACATATATATATGTATGTATGTATATATAGATATATATCTGGCTGGCTGGCTAGCTGGCTGTCTCTCCGTCCGTCCGTCCATCCATCAATCCATATCTATCTGTCTGTCTGTCCATCCATATGTTTGTCCAGAGAACTGCACAAGCGCATTTGCCTTTCTTGTGCCACCATTGAGTCATCCTATTCAAAGGCATTTAGCTTGAGTTTCTTCATTCTTTGCCAAAATTGATTCTTTTAGGCCAACCTTCATGTTCTCTTAACATCCCCCAAGAGTCATCCTATTCAAAATTATCCATTTTAATTGGCCCAGTTTCTTCATTTATTACCGAAAGCGAGTCAGTAGTAATGCATTAACCAGAGGGGATCCACTGCTTTCATTTATTACCGAAATTATGTCTTCAGCCGTGCACTAGGTGAATATGAGTCACCACACTCCCTGCTGCTGTTTCATTACATCACCAATAATAATCATATTAAACGTGATCCACCTTAATTCCCCACACTTATCCAGCCATTACCAAAATTTAGTCATTATTCATGCTTCCTCCGGAATTGAGTTATTCACAACCCATCTGCGCGACCGAAAGTGACTGAGCATCAGTCGGGACACATGCATTTTTCGAATAAGTGAAAAGGTCGAAGCAGACGATGATTGTAAAAGTAGCAGGTTTTGGCCAAAGTGAGGGCATAGAGTTAAAGTTTATCACAGAAACTCTAGTGATTGACGGCGGAAGTAAGACTAAAAGGGCCATCCCGCTGCTTCCATCTGAGCCATTGTCCCTTAACGAATACAAATCTTACTTCAATATACCCAATGATTAGACGTCTGTCCAAATGAATGAACGTATTACACATGGAAGTTGGTGTCATTGTAATTTTGGCAAAATCTACTATCGGTGAATAGAGGCAACATTTTTCTGTGGTATTATAATAAAATGGTCTTACCTTTAAAGCCGAACACTTCCACTTCACACATGTGTATACTTGCAAGAGCATTAGCCGGTGTAGAAAAATAGATCGATACAGATGACCCCTTTTTTTGGTTACAGTAAAAGCTGCTTTGGAGGGGACTTCCAGGCAAACTTGGTATATCGGCACACTTAACAAAATCTTTTCTTTCGAAGTTTAATTCTTTGAAGCTGTGCCCAACTAAAATTTCAGCGCCTTTCAACATGTAAGCTGTTGAGAGAAACCAAGAAACGAACATGAAGTTTTGTAGAATCAAAACATTGAACTTTCATCTCTTTATATGTGTATAGCTTATATCAGGATCAATTCCTCTGTAAAATTTACAAAATATCAAGTTCCCATAATTTCAAGATTCTTTGCGATGACTATATAGGTGAAAAATTAATAGATGAATAATTATTAAATAAATGGTTTAAATATTAGAATCAGTGACTAAAACTTTACATAGATCGATGAATGATTAAACTTATACATGCAGTGATGAAGGAATATGCTTTACAAAATCCAAGAAAGGACATCACAGCAATCTTTCCTCGCAATTGAAATAAAGAAAGTCACAGTATTAATTTAAGAAGATGACGTAAATCTGCAAACAAATGGCTATAAAAGACCTGTGCTCAACTTATCTATCCTTGATGAGCTATAAATTAACAAAGCATGACACATTGATCAGAAAGGATTTGTTGATGTACAATATCCTGCTCATTTATGCTTTTTAGGCACCAAGATGGCCTATGTACCGAAAAATATCACAAAATGACTTCTGTTCTCTATCTGAAAGATAAACACCTAAAGTATGTGGTCACCAAATATTGTTTGAAAAAAAAATTAACATTTATATGAGGAAATCGATAAAAAAAACTATGACAAGTTTCAGCGGACTACTGCACGTGTACCTTCTGTTTACTTTGGTATGGTAATGGTCCACTATGTTTGAACAGCCATCAGCCGTGCTGTCTGGTCCCTGACAATGACAGTCATATGACCGCAGGGGAAAAAAGGGCGGCACGCTTGATCAGATGCACATATCAGTCGAAAAGAGACTCACCAAAGGAACTAATAACGCTTGAACAACTATTTGTTTTTGCTGTTGCAGTGACTTATAAAATTATTGGCGATCTAGAGGTATTTTGCACGATGTGATTCATCTAAATGGAGCATGAAATGCGTCACAGCAGCTTGTCAATTTGACATGGTTCCGCCGTTCCGACTTCAAGGCTCATGAAAACTAAACAGGATTAAACACCTTGCGTCACTGAACAATGGGCATTATTATTGTGTTTGCTAATAAATTTAATGTTTTCAAAGCTACTGTGAGCCATCTATTTGATAATGTTCACTGTGGTAAATATGTGATTTCAGCCATTTGGCTAAACTAGGAGGCTGCGCAAAAAGGGGAGCCCACTCTGGCTTTTTCGCCAGGTCGATCAATAAACCCGTGCATGTGTATTACGCAGTCCGGCCGTATTGGGCATACTTACGCAAACTATATGCCAGCTTTGAAACTTGGGAAACATATTTCAACTTCATTTTAAATGAATCAGTGGTTGTAGGCCCGTACATTCGAAAATGATTTGAACACCATCGTTTGTGAATGTATTCGCCCACACCAAGAGCCAACATTCATCAGCTCACCGTTCGCCCGTATTGTCTATTTACCTGCGAGCGTGTACTTTTTATTGTAGACAAACTTCAATACTTGCGACTGTTTAGTTGCATTTTGTGTTTAAAAAGATTATTTCCCTCTCACACGGATAAAAATCTATGATTCGCCCGTTTTGTCGCAATTTGAAATACCAAGTCCAAAATTGACACAAAAACCAAGGTCACTTTGTCAGTTTGCATACTCAATGTTTCTGTTTGACTGCCATGGTATTTTATACCGCTGGGAAGCACAGGAGTCCTTCTCTTTGTGTAACAAGCTCCCCAATTAGTTAAAAATAAAGAAATTCCTGGGATATCCCAAAGAAACAGTGTACAATTCGTCAGTGTTTTAGGCAAGGGAGGTTTCTAGGCCGGTCAATGGTAAATTTAGTCACGTGACACGCACCATCCAATCAAATGCGTCTAATCCCATGTGCTCCAAGCATATCCCCAATTCCGAGGATGGACACGACGTGTGCACGCACAAGTAACTTGACCTCAGACATAGTTTCTTTTACGTTGTAGTTTCACAAAAAAAGCTTGAATTGAGCAAATTGTGAACACATAGTGAGGCACAAGTGAGAAGTTGTTATGGAAAGCAAAACAGAAAAATACATAGATTCGTCACCACACAGTAATAAACACAATGACGACTGTGTTGTTATCGTTCTGGGTGATCGCTACATGCCGACATGACACATTAATATTGGAACAATGAACAAAAGTTGATAGTTCCATTAAAAAGTTCAAACGGAACAAGTTTGTAACACAGAACCAAATAGGGTTAAAATCCATGACGCGTGGCAGAAAAATACTGGATGTTACGGTAAATCATATGTCCACCGATGCCCCTGGTGTAAAGGGGTAGTTTTCCTGATAAAATTATTTATTTATTTATTATTTACAAACCGTTGGCATTGGGTGCGGAATTCGCGATTTGGTATTTTGAAGAGGTAGCATCCAAAATGTATGAGTGATTAGTGTTAAGGGAAGGTTAATTTGTCAAAAGAATGTAATGGACAATACATATGTATATATACATGGAGCTATGAGAAGCCTATTGATGGTTGCATGCGCATGTAAAAAGTAAATTTCAAATGGTAAATGGATGCTGTTCTACGTACGGTTCAATGCTGAACGTAGATACAGCCCTACCAAACACAAATCCTTACTTTGTAAACTAGACGGCTTCTTGTAATATACTTGGACGCATCATGGAATAAACCCCGATCCATTGATGCCCCCGCTGTAAAGGGGTAGTTTTCCGAATAAATTATTATTATTATTATTATTATTATTATTATTATTATTATTATTATTATTATTATTATTATTATTATTATTATTATTATTATTATTATTATCATTATCATTATCATTATCATTATCATTATCATTATCATTATCATTATCATTATCATTATCATTATTATTATTATTATTATTATTATTACCCGTGATCATGCTGACGCTTGTATTCTGCCACCCTTGCTGTTTCGAAAAACTGTATCTGCACTAAAGGCTAGAAATTTCACATCTCCAAGGGTACCTAAACTTTGGGTAAACTGACCTGGCAACTGCACAGCAATATAAATCGTAATTTGTGACAAACTTTACGGTCATCACTATCAGTAAAACTTGAATCTTAATACAAAAAAAGGCCTTGCACACTCAATCCTACATTTTTTTTTTTTTTCGCAAATAATCAAACAATTGCCTTGTGGAGCCTCCTTGGGTTAACACTATATCCAACGCTGAAAGTATACAGCCTGGACCCGATGGAAACATTTCAGGGTATAAAGACTGCCACCCAGGAAAACATTGCAAAACAAACTGTCAAACCACACGTGGACCCAATTGCCGGCTGCCATTTTGAAACAGTGTGTTGTCAGGGCCATGGTCAGGTGACCGTGTAATCGCATTGCATCTTCCCTTTGATTCTTGGGAGCCGCATGTAAAACCACAGCGTTAAAAACAACATTTTGCCTGGCTTCCAAAATTTGAGATGAAAAACCTGATATTTATACCACAAAACAACAATGTATCTTTCCAAGAACACATCAAAGTTGAAGGTTCTTATTCACTCCACTCGTACTAAAAAGTTCGACCACAGGGAATGAGTTATTTTCACACGACGGTCCGTTCTTTGTAAAAATCAGAGCCATGAACATTGAAAGCGATTTTCTGGGAAGTGAATTTTCAAAAGACAGATCAAATTTTAAAATTGACTTCAATCAAACACGGATAGATATATCATGTCAAAATATACAGGTGAAGCAAGATCAATGTCTAAATTAGGAACCTTTTTTTTTTTTTAATTTGGCCTTTCAACTCTTTTTTTCTGTGAATTTTGGAGCTCAAAAAAAGAAGAAAATGTATAACATCATGCTATTAACTTCAAAGTTCTATATAATTTTATAAAATTAATTTTTTCCCTAGACAAAAATTCCTATCCTGGGGAGTGGCCTGGCACTTTAATCTAAAATGGACCTTCATCAGAAAATTGTGTAAATTTAATATTGAACAAACCAATCATCATTACATCCATGTCACCTATTTTCTGCGCTCCTTTGACGCTGATGGGCTTACAGGTGCACAGTTCCCGATCTGTAATAGCTCCGATCGGACTACATGTAATTGAACTGAATTAGATCAAATGAACTGGGCCTTGTCTATTAGAGTATTCACGCATACATACATCCATGGAAGGTTTTTTGAAAAAAGAAAAAGGACGAGGATTTGTTGCAATGGATATGTGTGTTTCCCATTTTTGGACAGGCGGTTAATGCCAAAGGTTGCTGGTTCGAGACCCGCTCGCTCCGTGGTCAAAGACAAACAGATATGCACACCCAGTTAAGGTTCCATCAATACATTATGATAATCCAGCCGCTGGCTTTGGAGAGAAGGACACAAATGTGCAAACATAAAACAGCCCATATATTGGGGGGGGGGGGGGTTGCAGGGATTTTTTTCTCCTGCTAGCGTACTAGGGCAAAATTGGTATTTGTACCCGCGTGCCAGCCCCCCTCTACCCCCTTCCCTGATTTGCCCAGTTCATTTTTCTTCCGAGGGGACTGAAATTCATGCTACGCATATCGCTACGTGGTTACAAGAATCTAGCGCCAGTCAGTAGGAAACAGGAATCTGCCGCCGGTAATTATTAAGAAGGATTTTCCTCTCATTACCACTCTCCACTGAAGACTGCCACCAGCCAGCCCTGGCCATCAGTTACATTCAAGGGCCAAGTTTGGTTTTTGGAGGCAATAAGCGGTGAAGGGGGGCAGCTGGCAGTGCAGTTGCCCACTGCCGCCAACCACCACATTCATCACCTGTTGCTGGCCGTCATACTCTCACTCCAAAGTCACAAAATCTATCCCATGCCGAAATGTTTTATCCTGCTGCATTAACGAATATACTTAAGAGGTCATTCAATTGTAATATGAATTAACTAGAGAAAAAAGCAATTACCCCAGTCATATAGATGTGTAATTGTAACCTTTCTGATGTGGTATTCCTGGTCCAAATATACAACCCACCAGATAGTTGTGGCTTCCCTATAGTTACTTGTATGGGAACAACCGCCTTTGTTCATGTCTGTGTCCTTGTTTCCGTCGACAGCATTTCTGGCAAATGCCCTGGGATAGTTACCGTAGGAGCTGATCTGTCGCGCCTGTTTGCCCAGTGCCAAATTGACAGCACAAATTCCTTAATGAAAAAACAAGCCACTGTTAAATAGCATGATGAAAAGAGCTATATGTGTATTTGACGCTGAGGCCGCTTTATCATGTTATAAGCCACCAGCCACAATAGTTCAAGAAGGAAGCCTGTAAAGGTAAATTCTTTAATCAAGAGAGCTTATTTCAGTTCACAAAATCTATTTCATTACCAAATTTTGTTCGTGCCATAATCAGAAGAGTGAGTTCAATCATTCTGCATAATCGTGGAAAATGGTCATTTCAAAAGCAATATTGCAGCCCTACTTTAATTATTTGTTAGGTTATCATTTGTGTATTATCTAATCAATCGCATGAATCACCTCCTAGATCTTTAACTGTAAAGGACATGCTTACGTAAAGTAACTAAATCAAATCACATTCCAAACACCCTTTCAGTCATCACGCAAATGCTAAAAAGTAAAACGTTCATGCAAACAAGGCAAATGCGACAATTAATGTCTCCCGTTTGTATCCTCATTCTTGCCCTCGTAGGGGACCATTGTTTTGTTCAATTTCAAATTCATAGAACAAATAGTTGTAATGTTGACATAGCAAGTACCAAAGTTATTTCTTTGCCTTGAGATTTAGTTGAAGGCCACTTCAATCCATTTGAACCCAAGGATATTAGGCGCCGGCATTTACCTGAAACCTTCAAACCAGTAAAATTGAGCTTTTGCTACTTTTGAGATGATGAAGTACTTATTTTTATCCATGCCAAAAATTTCACTGCAACATGTTTACTTCCATGCAAAACTTTAAGATAAACAAGTGTTCCTGCTTTATAGAACCAATCAGTTCATTGGCTGTTAGATGTAATCATTAATTAGGATGTTTAGATAGCTATTCAGAGCCAAAGAGTCAATGAATGTGTTTTTAGAGGCGAGCAAATTATTTTACAGGTGACTGATTAGAGCCACCATATTGTTTTTAAGTGTATAGGTCAAAGTTATGAAAGAGTTTAAGAGAAGAGCATTTAGTCATCATTCTGGGCCTGAGCAGATGTAATTTGTGAGTAATTAAGGTCAGCGAATCTCCTTGGTTATCTTTGGTAGTGAATATCTCAGATACAATTTTTACATGACTTGTTAATTTTGAGACAGCCTCACTTATAACTGGGTGGATGAATCTTTATGAAATTAACGGCTATGTAAAGACAAGAGTATAACTTTGGTAACCAGCTTTTTGTTTGGCAATGCTCCAATTTTTAATCATAATTTTTCAGATTCAAAATGGAAAAAATGATCAATGTTAATTACAGATACATCAAAATTCAATGACATAAACACCATTCCTTTTAACAAAAAAAAAAAAAACCTAATTTATACTATTTTCCTTACATGACAGTTGATTTCAAGCTTTTTATGCGAAAACTTTTGTTGTGATCCTGTCTCAAAGTGTAAATAAGACCCCTTGAATAAAATGCCCCTCGAATTGTACAAATTAATCTTAGAATATTTATTGTCACACGCAAAGAAACTACACATAGAGACAAAACTAAAAATGTATACATCGATGGGCTTGCATAAAAAAACAACGACACAGTGGCAATTTTTTTACCACTCTCTTATATGTACGCTAAGTAGGAGCAGGCACCTTAAAGAAGAAGGGCGTCATGGTGACATCAATTTCACATGTCCAACAGGTCTCGTGATATCACTTCAAAAATCTAAATTTCTCATTTCTTGTTGGCTTAAGGTTTCTGTTTGCTTGTTTGTTCGTTTTTCATCAAAATGATCGAATTTTACAGACTAAGCGGAATAGACCCTAAGCGTACGACACTGAGAAACTGGGCAGGTTTTTTGGCAATTAAATAATAACTGTTCTGAAAGATCAAGACACCTTTGCTGATCATGTGATAAACGGTTTGGATATTTACTTTCCATGTATCAATCAAGCCATAACAGATTGCAGGTGTGTTGACTCACTGATGAAGAGAAAAAACGGGATGGATTAACTTAAAATGTATAAGAAATCGCATACTAATGAGGAGGAAAGTATCAAAGTATTACTTTTTATAGAGACTTAGATTGGGGAGGTGAAACTTTTTTTAATGCAATTCCCATCATATAACGCAAAAATCAGTATAAAGTTTTAGTGCTTAATGGAGACAAGTGGGACATACATTTTGTAGTGAGACCAAGAACGTTGTTAGCATTTATTGCACTAGTTATATTGCATCGCAGCTTAATCAACCAGAATCACCGACTTGATCGGTTACAAGATTCCTCACCTTCAAGATTCCTCACCTTTGTAGCCGTTAACCTCCACTTCACACATCTCAATACGCGACGATTTATCTGATCTGTATAGCGATACAAACGAACCTCTTATGCCTGAACAGTTATAATTCTCTGTGGCACCATTCGCAGCTTTTTGAATCTGAACACATTGGTAAAAATCTTGCTTTTTGAATTGTTGTTCGTTAAATGTTGTTCCAACTGCCAAGAATACTCCATTTTGTTTCTCACCTGCAACAAACCAATATTTTCCTGTGTTAATTTTGTCTACTTTAGATACTTTGTTACGTTTACATGCAACTCAAAACATACATGTATTCTAGATATATCCTTTCATTTAGAGCTCATGATATGCCTCCCTCAAGCGACCCATCCCATGATGTTCATACCTCTTAAGTCATGATACCAATCGTAGAAAATGGTGACCACAGACGTAAACATCTTCAGACGTCAATTTACTTAAACTCGATTAAACTTTTTTGTTTTTAGTTATGTTTAGAGATCGTGTATGTGGGCTATTTTTCATTAAAAAGTAGAACAAGTATACTTACCACTTAAAGCGTGATTACATTCAGCATGAGCTCTGTGAACGTTTGTTTAAGTACTTTTGGTTAGAGAGGGATATCTTGAAATGCCAGGAACGCTGAACATCTGTCGTCGTGCAGTTTCACACAAGCGACTTATGACGCAAAAAGTTAAGTTAAATACAAATATGTATTCGAAAAACGTACTACTTTGCAGACGCTATCAAGAAAAAAAACCAGAGTTTGTCAGAATCGAATTTATCGAGTCATGAGGAACAGCAGGGTATATGGACGTGTTTGTGCTGTGATGGGTCTTAAAGGTTCGTAAAATATCCATATGCGGTCTATTTACCTTCCGTTTTCATGACCGGGATTTTTTTAAAGGGTGAAAATGGAACCGTTACATTCAGTCTCCTAGTGCATCTGCAACAAAGCTGTTGCACGGGATAACCAACTTGGAGAACTTTCTGAAGACTGAAGTCACGGACTGCATGAACGCATCATATTTTTACGGCTGCAATATTGTTACCACGGACCAAATCATACTAAGTGAAGTTGTATACCGCTATGGCATATATTTTAAGCAGATAACATCTATGTTAAATCTATAAAACTCAAATGTGTGCTTTATATTTTTACTCCTAAGTTTCATGCGTATGTAGTTGTGCAAAAGATCAAATGCATTAAAAAGGAATAAAGTTGAATTACTTGCAAGTTTCATTATTTGTTTAAACCAATTTTTTATCAAAAAAACAAATGTAGGGAACAGCCTTATAATTTTTGACTGGGCAGCAAGGTGGTGATAAGAATGATATAAAGCAAAATGCCCATGTTTTGTGATGTTTGACATATTCATCTTATTGTGAGTATAAATAAATATATTTCTGAACTTTTTAAAACCCAGGAGAAATCCAGTGGTTCTTAATACGTAATGGTACATTTTCAACTATTTGAATTTACACAAAATCAAAGGATCATTCATGAGTTCCAAATAGATTATGATTTGACATATGGCACTTCATTCTTTTTATCAATCTAAATTTGGCATCTCCGAGAGAACATACTCTTATCTTGATTTTGTATTTTCGCCGCAAGAAAAAGTGTAGCTCTCTAATAATAAAGTTTGAGCCATTTTGCCCTACTTTCATACTCAGAAAATGCACAGGGTCTTATTTACAGAGTTTACCTGCAAGTGCCGTGCGTACCTCGCACGCCTATTAATATTTCGTAGGAAAAGTCAGCTCGATTCGTAAACAATGGTAATAACTATATTATACAAGTAAAAAAAAAGTTGATGACATATCTGTTACGACACTTTAGGATCAACAAAGACTAAACTTGTCCCAGCGTGACCCTGAATCCCAGAGTATCTATGCCAGAGGTGTCCATTTTGTGCCCGATGGTCATATGCTAAAATGTACCACCAATCTTTTCATGTCATACTGGATACATGTCTGGGTGGAAATAAAGAAAGAAAGACGGAAAAAATGAAAGCAAGAGGGTGAGACAGAGAGGAATAAAGGAAAATGTATCAAGGAATGTACCATCAAACTTTGGTGGAAATAGAGAAAGAAAGACGGAAGAAATGAAAGAGAGAGGGTGAGACCGAGAGGAATAAAGGAAAATGTATCAAGGAAAGAGAGAAAAAAGCCAGGAAAAAAGGAAGGAGACAAGGATATGTTACTGTCTCTCTCTCTCTTGTTTGAAATTTTTCCTTTCATTTCTTTTCTCTCTCATTCTCTCTTTTTGTTTATTTTCTTTTAATGCCGACTGATGGTCTGTGTGGTTCGTGGTTGTATTTCCAACACGATGACATTTTTATGTTGTGCATCCTCAGGTATGGCGTGCTGGGCTGGTCCTGTCTGTTTTAGTTAGACATATGTAATACTTGCACATGCTTACATAAACACTTCCATGTGGCTCACATCACTCGCGTGTCAGCATTGAATTTCCCCTCCCTTGATATCCTTGGACTATTATGCTTCCGCAACAAATGAGCTACATGAGTCTTCTACAAGACTCCCTAAGATAGGCGGGTGAGCCTGCTGACCAATTCTTTTTTTTTTTTCTTTTGAGTAACATATGTTTAAACCAGCAAAATGGGGTGCCAGTATTCCGTTTTCGAACTGTCGAACTGGCCAGTACCTAACCAGTTCTCTTAATAGTGATTTAAAATTTTGCTACCTTGGCACGTACCTTATGTCAAAGGCAATATATATATATATATATATATATATATATATATATATATATATATATATATATATATATATATATATATATATATATATATATATTGCGTTTGACATAAGGTACTTAAGTTAAAGCATTGTTGCATCAGTGAGCCAGGACAAAATTGAAATGATGATCCATGATCCAAACAAAGAGATCAGCCAATAGATAGTTTATCAAAATTAGAAGTAAATCAAATGTTATCAAAGCAGTAAGAAATCTGAACATATTAAACTATGTTGCTTAGGAAAGATAAGCACTTTAAGTTGCTTACTGTTGTAATTCCGCCATGTAATAGTCACTGTGGTGATGCAATACTCTCGATGTAGACCGACTACCCACCATGGATTAGCCTCAGTTTTTGTGCTGGAACAACTGCCATTAACAATATTTGTGTCCTTGTTGCCGTCCACTGAATTGTTTGCATAATAAGGCACATTTCCGTATCCGCTCTCATCAAAAGTCGTGCTCTGCCAAGCTGGTCTTTTAATGGCCAGGTTTGTTGCATCTATATATCACAAAATAAATTGAGTTTGTAATTCTGAAGTATAAAGTTACTTCTAAATGATCACCTTAATTGCTTTTAACAAACAGAGGAATAGTACATTTAAGTTGGCAACACATAAGTGCAAAGGGCTAGTTTCCTTCAAACAAGCACATGATCACTGTTATATACTTCATTAAAGTATGCAAATGTATATCATCCTTCATTGTTTGTATCTTACAGTATGCGTGCGCATCATTAGCACAACCTATGGAAGTCCCGTTCCAATAAAAATACGCATTTCCTGAAAAAAATAAAATAAAAGCAAATTATGTGGGAAGTAAACTGCAACTTACCCTCATATACCGCAAACAAAAGTATTTTAGACTTTTATTGGCGTTTTTACTGCTTCGTAAGCATGTTGATAGTTAAGGTACCTGAGAAACAGTCATGTTAAATCTGGGGTTCTTTGTATACTATATAAAACATTTAATTGCTTAAAATTGAAACACTATGTTTGATTTAGGTCTACATACAAGGGATGCATAGGATTTAATCTCAACTGCGTACTACTGCACAAAAACACGAATCTTCACAAATGGTTGAATAATTTGCTAATTAAGGCAACGGAACATGTAATAAAATTAATTCATCAACGTAATTAGGTCTTAGTGAATTCACTTACCTTTTCCGTATATTACATTGATCCACCATGCCAGGGATGAGATAAGATATGCATATTTCATTTTTTTTTTCATTCAAAACCGACGAAGGAAATACTTTGTCCTGCGAAAATATTTGATCCACAAGGTACAGGCAGTGGAGAAACCATTGATGGTCATGTGAAAGAAGGTTATTCTTGATCGCGGATTATATCTCTCCCCTATACTGAAACACCTGGAACAGGCAAAAATGACGGACATAGTTTTTCCAGAAAAAAAAAGGGAAGAAACGACAAAAAAAAACAAACAAACAAACAAAAAACAAAAACAAAAGAAAAAGAGAAAAACAAAAAAACAGGCATTTTTGCTACTGAAATTATAGTGTACTATATTATGTCAAGAAGTGCATATGGTTTATTTAGCTTGCTCAGTATACATCACTGTCCAATTATGGAGCAATAGGTAAATGTCACGTGAGGAAAAAAGTGAAACCAAAAGTAAGATTGCAGTGTAAGGGTTTCTTAATCACTCGCATCGTTAGTGGTGATAGAAACATTCACATCATTGGATGCCATAGCGACAAACATCATATTAAATACTTACAATCATTAGAGATGGGGACAACTAAGTTGACGCGTCCGAGTGTCGGATCAGCTGGCTTTGGATGTCAAGTTCCATTGGAAGGCTGGACGTTTTTAAGCCAATTATCACTGTCGCTTCAATTGACCACAAAAATGCAGTGTGGGAAAGTCATATTGTGATTCAAGAAGTGCAGAGAAATAACCCTGTCTGTGCAGGGTCCTTACACGGAAACAAGAATTGCATACATGAAAGACTTTTTGCATTAGCATCTCTGTACACCACTATTGGATGACGGGTAAATAAATACTCTGTGCCACTAGTAATTACACATATCAGCATGCAAAGGATATGTTTATTGTTATTTAGAAATCAAACAAGCTCAAGGTACCTGAGCCAAATACATTAGATTAAACATAAACATTTTCCGCTGATTAATAACTTGATCATGAGCTCCCGTTATTTGTTGCAATAAACATGCTGATAACAATATGTGCCTGCCATTGCCTACAACGTACCACAAATATGTTGAAAGAGCATTTGTTTTCTCAGCCAGCTTATATTTTTACTATCGATTATTCCAGGATATAAAATGTGAGTGGCGTTAAATATTTGATTATGCTTGGTGCAAAATAACCCACTTTCAAAAACTTCTGATGAAGAGGGCATACCCTAGAGATTCAGCAAGATGCAACTTCAACAGGCAGATATAGGAATAATTAAACTGGAAACATTTTCGTGAATAGAGGCGTACACGAATTTAATTTTCATATTTTATGGACTGCAGGTCACTCACGTGATTATGCGTCGTGAGTCAAACTATGCGCGAACTCCAACTTGAATTATAAATTTAGAGCAGTTGAAGTTAAAGGCATTTTTTGGTCAGTTATCGACATAATTTAGAATGCTAACATACAATAAGTTTAGGTATTTCCATCGCCGGGATAGTTTTGGAAATAAAATTACATAATGAGACTTTCATCTGGAACACTACGTTTATAATCTACCAATTACTATTGGAGAGAACAAAGAAGTGAAGTCGTATAATGTTGGTTATGTTCGCAACGGTTACCGGGAAAATGAATTACACAATGGAGAATGACAACAAATATTTGCACCATGCTCTATTTTAGGGTCTTTTAGAGTGTTTTTGTACTATTACTTCCACAAAACCGAGGCCGCTTGCACATAGTTGTCACTGACAACCATGGAAGCGAAGATCTTCTTCTTGTTCTTTTTCTTCCTCTCCTCCTCCTACTCATTATCGACATCATCATCATCATTTCTTATTAATCATAAACAGCCTAAATTCTCCGTAGTGTCCGTGGCAGCAGATTGACTCACGTTTTATCAGTTTTGTTTTGTTTTTAACCTTGTTTGCTTTCTGTGCTTTCTTTTTATTTTGAAACCGGAGAGTGATTACAGCGTCGATTGATGAGAGGCACACTATAAATAAATCTGTCCTGTCGTTGGGTGTATAATGTATTTCGTCTCTTTAACATCGATTTGTCTCTCCAGTTTGCTGTGTGAGTATTTTAAGACTCGACTGTTTATTCTTGCAATACACCTGTAATTTACATTGATTCCACAAGCTGCATTTAAATCTGAAGAAACGAAACAAACACATTCTGTTGTGTATGTCTTAAGGCATCCATATTGTTTCATCCAAGACATTTAATTATTAGTGCCGTCCCGGCTGTCCATTGTATTAAATTGGTGAGGGACATGTGTTGTACGAAACACTCACTTATGTTTTGGATGTCAAATTACCCACATTGTCCCCCAAAAAACCGACTTTCCGAGTTATATTTTGCCGAAATACCACGGATTAAATAGCCAATATTTGCTTCCCTTTGAATTTCCTTGCAGAGAACAGAACATCCATCAAATGTCTCTGCTGCTTTAAGTCACTTTTTGTCTGTGTGAATGATATTATGCTTATATCAACAATTACGCAATCACTAATATACCATCATATTCTATTGGGGGGGGGGGGGGGGGGCTCATCAGTATATGTGGCAGCTACCTAACTTGTGTTGCAGAAGTCTAAATATGGCATTTATGTTTGCCGTTTTGGTCTCTGAGGTCACATCAATACATTTTATATGGGGCTAATATTGAGCATGTAGTGTGTTACGTAGTTTAGGGGCGATACTTGTGTAATTTTCAGTTTGATATTCATCAAAATTTGCTTTTCATGGTATTAACTCTTTCAGTGGTAAATTACACGGGGTTTTTTTACTGTGTTAACACGGAGGAAAGTTGGTCATCTGGTCAGTTATGTTCTATGTAACTACAGGCATGTTGTTACTTGAATAAAAGATCTTTTTACAAAGAACACAAATTTAACACCCATATGGTAATTCAGAGCACTTCGTTATGCACAGTTTGACTTCGATCGAAGTTGGCGCTGTAAGAATATGAAGATATAGTCCTGATGTCCAGGCCCTATATTTACGGTAGTAGCATTTTTTTTAGTTTAAACATTTTTTTTTCAACTGGATTGCCCTATAGTACATCGAGATGTCACTAATCGGGGGGGTTCTCCAGAACATGGAGTGACACACAAGAAGTATATCACAAAACACACAGGACAAAACATGAATAAAGTTACCCAATTAACAGAGAAGCTGTACACATGTTTCAGATTGGTACACCGCATACAGGAATCAAAATAAAAAAGTCACCAATATGCAAAGCAAAGAAAGATAGTTCACTACAGGTAGAATGCACACACATGTCCATGCCCCATATTGACGGTAGTAGCATTGCAAGTGCATCAAACGACTTTTTATCAGTGTAGGGTCCTGTTGGTGTAATTCCAGTTGACGCTTACTGTAAAGTAGGGGACTGTGACTCTCCTGTGCTCAACTGACCTAACCAAAATAACTTAATACAGAATGAAATGTGAACTGAAAGGCCTGACTAATAAGCAATATTAGACGTACATGAATGTACTGTAGTTTACCTATATTTATAACGCTATCATAAACTTCTTGTCATTGATTAGCACAAATGTATATAAAAGAGTAACACTACTTAGTGAAAAAAAAATTGGTGGAGAGAACAAATGGTGGACAGACGACCAACAATCACTCACCCTACAGGCCAATGTATAAATATGTATGTATGCCGTATACAACACATGTATTTTGATCATGTTGATTGCGAGTACGGATATCCCCCATGGATGGCGTGCCTTGATTTGCCTTCAGAGCTTACGAATGGGACGTGTTGAGGTGCTTTGACTATTTCAGTCATGGCTGGTTTGATTAAATTGACCAATGCCCCATAAATTAACATGGTGCATTTACCACATTTGTTTGCTTCTGTATTTCATGAGCTCCTAATTATCATATTTTCTGTTGCCTTTTGACACTTTTCAGAACAATTTCTTGTTTCCAAATTGGGTTACCGCAAACCTTCCGGTTCTTTGAAACACTCTCACGCAGAATATATATATATATATATATATATATATATGATTCATATAATAATGTATCGTTCTAGCATGGAAATATTGGCCACCACCAGCTTTAGTATCATTGTCTTCTGATCAGATACAGTTTGAGACGCATTCACTCGGATGTGGTCCCAACAGGCCTCAACGGCAAGGATACATTAGGGTAGCGCCCAACAGGGGTTTATCGGATTAAAGACATGCATATACACATATATGCTTACATACATGCATACATACATACATACATACATACATACATACATACATACATACATACATAGTTAATCTGCCTTGGTGATAGATTAAATAAATACGTTTTGCTCTTATCTCTAAGTATCAGCTAAATTAAAAAAATAATTGACATTATTCAAAATGCCCAAAAAAAATTACTTTGCAAATAGTTTCGTTTGATATTTCTTTTCGTTGTTATTCATGAGGACAATGTTCTCCAAATGCAAAATTTGATAGCTCATTTTTCGTACTTTGCTATGTTCTGTGAATCAATTGTCCAACCCTATCTACAGCTTCCGTCTGCCATGATAAAATTAAAGTACCAGTGAAAACGCTCTGCTTGAGGACAAGTCAAAAATGTGCTTATGTTATGACACCGGCAGTGAATGGCCTGTGCATGTCTTACGATGCATGCCACTACTGTGTGTGACTTTCTAAAAAGACGCAACTGTAGTGTTACCACAGCGTCCTGCCTCAAAAAGGTCACCTCGCCGTGCAAGTGCAGAAGGTAGACAGGCACACTGTGTTTGTTGCATTGTATTCGGTTCAGAAGTGTCTACAAAGTTGGTTTAAAAATATAATGAGACAAGAAATTGGAAAACATGGCTCAGCCCTATACGAATTTATCTTGCACATAAAAATGGGGAGACAACTTTAGACACAAAACATTCAGACAAGTTAATGTTAATAGGGTCACTCAGCGAAGACTGACAGAGAGGCACTGTCACACTTGAGTAATGCAAACAGGACAGGCACCAAAAAGAGGAAAAGAAGCTTGAAGTAAGCTTCCTGGTTGTAAATACATCAGTAAAGGATCAATCAGCATATAAGCAAGCCCGTCTCCCCTTCCTGTAAAATAACTTATTGCCAACTTTAATTCCCTGATTTCGTTTTTCTCTAAATAGCGAAAGGACTCCTGTTTTCCGCACATCGACTTGTAATTTGTACCATTGGAAAACAAGAGATGGGAAAATAAAGAACTAAATAGCTTGGTGTCGGAAAACGTTTCCCCAGAGACTTGCGATGATTTAACTCAAGTAATTCAAATTTCGGACTCCCCAGACACTTGCTATGATGGAACTGAACCATTAAGTATTTCAAATTATTGATCATTTTCGTTACTTTAGCAGTCAAATCCTGAATGTGGCTGCACCATGACAGATCAAAATGGACTGTTAGACATACATGTTTGTCTGTCATTATGCTGTTCGTGGAGACGAGATCAGGGTACTGCAGAGGCAACCTACTTTATATACGGGTGGTATGGGCAATTCTTGCGCTTATCTACCCATAGCGGAAGTACAATCTGGCATTCTATCAACATTAACAAACATTTTACGTTTGTAACTGTCGCGATAATCTGGTATCAGTGTCTGTCATATTGAAGAGACACCAGATTTCATTCACCAATAATGTCACAAGATGGTGTTCCAGTACACTGCATGTAAGTGCCACATCGTCAGCCATGGTTGCACTTGCTCATGTTGCTAGGAAATGCTAAAAGTGACACCTTGTGTATCAGCAACCTGAATCGACGCTTAATCCGCATGAGGTAAAGATGGAGCACGGTCAAAGGACTACTTGGTCTTATATTATGTAGGCAGGTACTCTGGTTGTCTGTGTACACGTTTGGGAAAACAAAAAACCAAAACAAAAAGGAAAAACACACACAAAAAAACAAGAACAAAACAAAAACAAAACAAAACAAAAAAGAAAAAATAACAAAAAAAATCTAGGTTCGTACAAAATGATTCATTTTCTAATACTATGGTAGAAGAGCCAGTAAACTTTGTAATTAAGTTTACAGAACATTGCACTTTCTCTTCTCTGAAGGCATTGCTACCACTGTTGAGGGGTACATGCGTAAACTGGGCTATAAACTCTTCTCGGGGTGCAGTATGCGGGGTCATTCCCTTGGTGCCCATTTCCTGTCACTTTATCACCTACCCGGGATCAGTTCTTTTTGGAAGACTACATTCAAAGCCATTATATCAGTTCGGAATCATGTGTGCGTGTAAATGTAAATTCACATCCACCATTCTGTGCCCATTTGACCACCATGTATTTCACTTTTGACTTTTTGGAGAACTGAGTCCCTTTCTTTTGTTGTTAAAAATAGTGAAAACTAGTAATTTGTACGCACTGTCTTTGCTCCAACTGGTTCCAGTTTACACTTCAGACATTAGCGCATCCCTATTGAGACCTATCGACAAAAAAACCATTGCCCTTACCATCACAATTTCACAGTTCCAAAACTGTTTGTATTTGACAATTGTGTTAAGATCAACATGAAATGTTCACACAGTTTGCGCAGTTAACTCGAACTCTCTAATGCGTGACTCGGTTACCTCACGATACTACACCAGGGCAATCTTTCCCTGTCTGTATTCTTGTATCATCCTTTCTATGAAGTTTGTGATTGTAGACATGTAAAGACAAAGTAGATTCACTCACTTTAACGTGACATCTGACACTCTTGCTGAAGAAAATATCCCTAATATGTTGCCATCACCTCAGGCAGATTCTCACCTTGATCCTTGTGTGTATGCTACTTCCTGGTTTAAGAATAAACTATCCCGATTATGACGCTGCAAACTGCGACACATTTTAGTGAGTGGATGCCTGTCCAAGTAAATAGTCCCGTCGTGCATGACAGGCAGCTCAATCTTTGCTACAAATGCAGGCAGGAGTATGCCCGTTAAACATGTTTAAATCTTGCAGGGGGTAAGAACATTCGGTGGAAACCATTGGTTTTGATTCAACAGTACAGCCGTGTCAACTGCACATAAATTTGACACAACACAGGCGAAATTAATGAAGGATATTATTTTTTTATTGAAATATGGCTATTAAGTTTTAAGTGACTTCCAAAAATACTGTTGTTCTGTAAACGTACTACAGAAATCGTGGAAGAAAAACTCAGACTAGCCAAAGCAACATATATACAAAAAAAACCAAAAAAAAAACATGATTGTTATTAAGGGAGCACCTCAAGGCTACGATTTCTTGGAGGGACATACTTCCTGCCTCTTACTCTACCTGGCCACAAAGTGTCGCTAAACAAATCCCTAAACTCATAGAGAGGAACAGTCAGTTTGAAGGACTGGAATCTGGCATGTGGATTTTATATACAGCATCTGTTCCGACCCCGTGTTGTTTTTATTTATTTATTTTTTTTTTTTTTTTTTTTTTTTTTTTGGTACCGTGTCCAATACATCTAATTTGGTAGAGGATTTGTTTAATATAAAACAAGTAAACCATGCTGTCAAACGTTGTCTATCAATGGTAAACGGGTCCATTGGCATACTGTATGCTTTCAATTCAAACTGTCCATTTGCAAAATATAAAGGTATATTCATCATTATAGTTAAATCTTCTTCACTCTCATAAATTTGGTTGCTCGTCGATGCCTCATTCATTATGTTTTACATAAGAATGGCTGGGGCGTGGACCCAGATATATATATATATATATATATATATATATATATATATATATATATATATAGAGAGAGAGAGAGAGAGAGAGAGAGAGAGAGAGAGAGAGAGAGAGAGAGAGAGAGAGAGAGAGAGAGAGAGAGAGAGAGAGAGAGAGAGAGAGAGAGGGGGGTGGACAGAGATACAGACAGAGAGGAGACATAGATAAAATTACCGTCATATATGTCAATATAATTTTTGATCAGGAATGGCTTGAATGCCAACGCCTTTGACGAACCAAAGGAAAACAGACCAGCAAAAAGAAGGAAAGAAAGAAACATAGAAAAAAAGAAAGAAAGAAAGAAAGAAGGAAGAAAGGAAGGAAAGAAAGAAAGAAAGAAAGAAAGAAAGAAAGAAAGAAAGAAAGAAAGAAAGAAAGGAACGCAGGCAGGAAAGAAAGAAAGAAAGAAAGAAAGAAAGAAAGAAAGAAAGAAAGAAAGAAAGAAAGAAAGAAAGAAAGAAAGAAAAAACAAAAAGGCACGCGAATGAGTCGAACCCACGAAACTAAAATGATGAAGGTTGTACGTATTCATAGGTCTAACCATTCGGCCATTCCAACCCAGTTAACATAAGTGTCGTTTTAAATGTAATATTAAGTAAACTTCTTTTTTTATTATCCATGTTTTTTAGTCCATTTTTTGGAAACAATTCACTCACATTTTTGTGTTATTATTTCTGAATACACAAGCTGATGATGCATTAATCACTTTTGTAATTCCTGCGGGCTGTTGTGGATATGTTCCCGGCAGATTTTAGCAGTTCAGACAGCAGAGAGTCCCAGTTAATGGGTGCAGTGCGGAACTGACTTTTGAATCGGAAAACTTATGTTCCAATTAAAAGTAGCAGCTGATAAATTTATTTTTCGAGAATATGCTTTCATGAGCTGGGACATGCGGTCGTTAAGCAGGCGCAAGAGGCGAAAATATTTTTCTCGAAAGCATATTAAAGTACAAGGCGGTTCGGATGGGCCAAAAAACAATGTGTCTTAGCCTTTAGTTTACGGGCTAGTGCACTTTGGGTCTTTCGATTACAATTTCCTTTCTGGTGCTCTTGCCATGTCACAAATATATATATATATATATATATATATATATATATATATATATATATATATATATATATATATATATATATATATATATATATATATATATATATAGATATATATATATGACACAAATGTCTTTATATGTGTACAAATGACCAGTAGCCTCAAGTGCACTCCCTACCAAACCTATTTAACTCACTGTGACCAGACTGATCTCGACAGGCAGGTTTGCCATAACAGTCATTCACAGTGTTACCAGCGGAGAGTGAAGTCGAGTTCTTTTTCTGACCAGTCTCATGTATATTAAGAAAAAAATGGTGGTTGCTGTTTGCTACTGATGACACAAATTCAATGTCGTACCTGCCTTCAAAAACACGAGAGACTTGGAGGAAAATACTGCATATTTAAGACCGAGGAAATGAGCTTTCTCAATGCCCGCCTGCCTGTGAATCCACGTCAACCCCTTTTTAAAGGTGTTGACCCGAAAGACATCCCGGATAGGGATTCAACAGAATACCTGTACTTCGTGGAGAAACATATTTAAGTGCAACAGGGAAAACTGGATGCTATCCAACTTGACAAGGATGTAGAAATTGGAGAGCAGAAATTCTGAATACTGAATTTGAACATTGCCAATGCCACTTCAGACAAGTGCACTCAGGCATCTGTGGATACTAATTTGGCGCCATTGTCTGGGAAGGGGTAATGTGACATCGACTCTGGACGTTCATTCCCAGCTGTGGTTGATATCACTGGTGAATACAACGAAGCAACAAAAGCCACTGTCAGTAAGTTGAAACCTCGGTCACATGTTTCTGGAGTAAAATATCCCGAAAAAAAATGTCCTATCGTGAATTACTTTTTGGTATGGTAGGGGTCCTGCAACAGAAAATCCACATTGGTTTTTACATTTCCGGATATGTGTTGCATATGAGATTTATGACACAAAAAACGTCCTTAAACATCTAAATCACTGAAGCTTTATTCAATTATAATGCGGAAATTACGAGTACAGTTCTTTCAGGTAAGTTAAAAGACTGGGTTGGTGCTGATCCCGAGGCTGTGGCTTTACACTTGTGCGTGGATGCCACGTACGGAGTACAGTCCGCCATGTTCCTCCCGCTACGGCTATAATCGTACACAGGTGCTAAGGGCAGTGATATTGCATCGAGGAAGTTATTTCTTTATCTGAAACATGGCTCGACACTTCCTACCCTGATGCTTTATTGGCAATTGAAGGCTTTCAAACCCCAGTACGTAAGGATTGTGAAACTGGTTTGGGGGGAGGGGTTGCCCTGTATGTATAGACAATCTACCTGTTAGAAGTTGTGCGGAACTGGAAACTCCCAGTAGTGAATGTATCTGGGCTGAAATTACTGTCCCTTCTAGTAAACTGATCCTACGTGTTTATTATCGTCCACCAGGCCAATCTTCCGCAGAGAGAGACCTATTTCTGGACAATTTATGTCACTCCATTTCGTCTGCTATTGAGCTTAATCCTATAACACCCGTAATAAGAGGTGATTTTAACGATCGCTGTGTAAGTTGGGATCCTCCCCACACTAACAGTGAACTCGGACAGCGCCTCTTTGATCTGTTGGCTCAAAACAACCTGCATCAGCTCATATCCGAACCCACTCGTGTGTCGTAGTACTCTGTAAACCTACTGGACCTCATGATAACTGACTCCCCTGGTTATATCCTTAGCTCCGGCATACTCCCAACTATATCCTCTTCTGATTCTTTTGTTGTCTTTTGCTCTTTCTCTGTGAATCACTGCAAGGATCGCCCCTTTAAACGCTCTGTCTGGAACTTGAAGAGGGCTGCTTTGTCAATTTGAACAATGTACTCCACCATGCTCCCTGGGGAACTGGTTTCACAGTTTTTTACTCCATAAGTGACACTGTGTCATACTGGTCAGACCTATTTATTGACACGTGTAAACAGTTTATTCCGTTCCGCATGGTCACTTTTCGCCCCAGGGACAAGCCCTGGATCAACTGTAGTATCAAGAGGCTAATAAGGCAGCGCAATCGCACGTGGAACAGGTATAAATTCCAGACACAAAAGTCTCGGCCTCACACGCCCCTCGCTACTCAAAATATTGAACGCCTCTTTGAGTTATACCAACGGAAACGTAACTTTACAGTCAATTCTGTTAAAAACTGCATTTGTCTTTACTTTACCAAACTCCGATCTGAACTAGACTCAAGAGAGATAAACGCTAAAAGATGGTGGAACCTTAGTAAATCTTTTCTCGGTCACAAACTTTATCAAAACATTCCCACTCTTATTGACGGTGGAAGGCCTATATCTTCTGCTATACAGAGAAGTCAGTGACATTCAACAAGTAATTTGCTCATCAGTGTAAAACTCTGCATGATGACAATCATTTGTCCTTGCCCGACCTTGCCTTCCGAACTGAGGTCCACCTGTCTATGTTTCAAGTGCAAGTAAATGATGTGGAAAAGATTTTAAAATCTCTGAAAACCAGTTCTCGTTGTGGTCCTGACGGCATAGGCAACACCCTTCTTAAACACTGTGCCCGCTCAATCTCATGTTCTGTCACTGATCTATTCTATCTCTGGTTATCCAACGCATATTTTCCAGATCCCTGGAAGAGGTCCAACGTGTACCCCATTTTTAAGAAAAGTAACAAACAGTCAAAGAAAAATTATAGGCCTATTTCACTTCTCTGTAATGTCTCTAAAGTACTTGAGCGTCTAGTTTATAACATTTTCTATGAGTATCTAACCTCTAACAATTTACTTTCTGCTAAAACCTCTGGCTTTGAGAAAAACGATTCCATTATAAATCAACTTGTTAGCATACTTCATATTTTTTACAGTGCCTTGAGTTGGGCCATGAGGCCCGTATGGTTATTCTGGACATATCCAAGGCCTTTGACAGAGTCAGGCACGCTGGTCTACCTTCTAAACTGAAGCAATTGGGGTTTGAAGATCCTGTGTTACTATTTGTAGAAAGCTATCTCTCAAACCGACTTCAACGTGTTACTATTGGAGGACACACCTCACCTTGGCTCCCATTAGATGCTGGAGTGCCCCAAGGTTCGATCCTTGGACCCCTTCTTTTCCTCGTTTACATTAACGACATCACTGTCAACATCACTGGTGACATCCGTTTATTCGCGGATGATACCAGTATTCTTGAAATTGTCCACAAACCAATGGCCACAGCTGAAAGCCTTAATTCTTATCTTGTACAAATTCATCGTTGGGGCAAGCTCTGGCGTATGACATTTAATGCCATAAATTCCATCTCAATGACCTTCTCAGCTAAACGACATAAGCCAGATCATCATACCCTACTTCTTGGAAACACACCGATACCAGAGGCTACTCTACATACTCACCTTGGAGTCACACTCTTAAATAATTTGTCATGGCACCAGCAATATCACGCTGACTCAAATATAAACTCTCCCACCAGACACTCCTATGGTTGTATAGTATAATGATTCGTCCTATACTCGAATATGGGTGTGTCCTGTTTGATAATTGCACCGAAAACCTGTTACAATCTATAGAAGCTGTGCAGTATGAGGCAGCCAGGATCTGCCTTGGCACAACTAGATACACTCCACGTGTCTTACTTCTCGAAGAGCTTGAATGGCAAACTCTGGCAAATCGGAGGAAATATTTTTTAACTTATTCTTTTCTTTAAAATATATAATAGGTTGACTCCACAATACCTACATGACATCGTTCCTTGTGACGTTACATTGACTACTGGGCGTCCATTGAGAAATCGTACTGAATATCGCCAAATTAAGTTCACCACCAATCGCTTCGGCGATTCATTTCTCCCATCTACAATCAAATTATGGAATAACCTCTCAGTTGATGCCTGTCTCACCAATTGCCTGCCGCAGTTTAAATTTAAATTAAATCTATTACTCTTAAGTGTTCACAAAAAGCCCACATACTTTAAACATGGAAGTCGTTTCCTGAACATATACCACACGCAGCTACGTCTTAACTTCTCTATATTCAATGCCCATCTATACCATGTCAATATCCTTCCAGCCTCAACGTGTGCATGCTCTCATACTACTGAAGATACGAAACATTACCTTTTGTTCTGCCCCAAGTTCACTGTGCAAAGGGTCCGTCTACTGAACACTGTGTGTCACTTACTTGCTCCAGGTGTAAATCCGAGTTGAATAGTTCAGTGATCGAGTGACATATTACTAAATATCCCCTTAAAAGGTAGTGAGGACTTGCCAGACACTGATAATGTATTCATCTTTGAGGCTGTTCAGACATTCTTATCAGAATCTAGACGTTTTATTTACTTATTTAGTATATGATCCAATTATAAGTCTCAATTATCTGGCATCAATTGTATTATTCGTGTGCAAGCCGTGAATTTAGTCTTCTGTTCTTGTCTAGTGTGTATTTTTTTTCCTGCGCGTCTTCTTATGTACTGGAGAGCCTCCAGATCAGTCTTTGTGTACTATCAGGCAATCCAGAGAAAACAAATACGCTTATAATAAAATAATTGTGGCCACAGGATACTTGCTGGTTGTTTGGCCATAGACATCGCTATTTCAAAAACTGTAAACGATTGCATGTTTGTGACAGATGTCGATCGGCAGAGCACCTAATTTTGTCTTGTGGAAACTGTGATGACCATACTGATCAACTATCCGAGTCTTCTTCTGACACCAAGGTAACTTCGAAAAAGTCGGAACCAGCATAAAAGTAGTTGATTTAAATGATGCAAGTGGTGCTATGCCAAATGCATCTGCTCATACATCATGTGTGATTACGGACAAAAAAATTCAATGCTCTGTTACAAAAATGCATTCAATCGGATAACTATTGTCTTTTTCATGATATACGAGCTGATGCAAGTGGTGCTATGTCAAATGCATCTGCTCATACATCATGTGTGATTATGGACAAAAAAAATCAATGATATGTTACAAAAATGCATTCAATACACCTTTACACCTACACGGTAAATCAAGAAAAAGATCGAACGATTCTCTTCAATAGTAAGTAATTTTTTTTTGATGCACCCTGAAACTGTATCTAGGTTAATTGCTAAGAATATGCGCATGTATGTTAGGACCCCGACCTGACCTGTGTTGACAATCGTTTATACCCTTATCTCTTATTTAGACAGAAAAATTGGCTCCTGCCTCTACGCTACCGACTACTTGGATACTTAGGTAACGAAGACATGGTAATAAGTATCAAAATTTATGTTTTAAAATGTTTATTGGTGCACTATTTAAAAGTGTTCCCTAATCTCTACAACCATGTGTTTGTTTTTATCAGAAACTGATGGGGCATACAAATGAAGCCGACTGGATTTCAAAATTATTCCATTTATGGCACGTAATACGCAAATTTACACAGGCACGCAGGAAGAGATCACTGGGCGCACACAATTGGGTTCATTTTCTTTCTCGCAAAGTGTATCAGCGTAGTTTTTGCAATCCTCACTGGTATTTACAGTTAATTGTAATTTGAAATTATTTGAATAAAACAGAATATGTATTGGCTGTGAAAATATTGTCCGTTATTCCGAAAAAGTAGTGCTTTTATGTTTAAAAACGTGCTGCGCTCTACCCGTTTGATAGGTCCCATAATATAATCATACCAAAAAACAACACTTCATTTTCATAATTAGCTCTCATACCAAGTAATTAAATAATGTTTATCTATATAATTCATTAGGAGTTTCGGCGGGAATTATATATTTCACCAGAATTAGAAATAAAGACAGTACTGGTAACATTTAGCAAGGTAACCTTTCTTTCCCCACCTTATGGGAAAGCAAAAAATGGTATGGTTAGGGCAGATGCTAAATGTATAAAATTGATATGACATCAATTTGTTATGTATCAAAGAGTCAGGCACTTGTCGATGATGCTGAAATGCAGTTCAATATCTTGTATGAAAGGCATAGGAGGACTCCACGCATTCTACGACTCTTCTCCAGTCACTGGGCAATAGCTCTCGGGGTCTTTATCTTGGCATCCTTCAGTAAAAAAGGGAGAGAAAAGAGAGAGACAGAGACAGAGACAGAGACAGAGACAGAGAGAGAGAGAGAGAGAGAGAGAGAGAGAGAGAGAGAGAGAGAGACAGTCAGACAGACAAACAGAGCACATGATTATTTGCTTTCATCATCACATCTAAAGTAAATTTATGAATTTAAAAGAAAACAGTGTGAATCTACAAATACAAGTGAGTACATTTCATTCATTCCACTCCATGTACTTACATACCACAAAATATCTTGCCTCATTTACACTTTGTATAAAATGTCAGTTACATTCATAAGGTTTAGTGGATATTTGTTCAAAATGATATCCCATGATTATTTACTTTTCCATACATGGGGAAACTTGTGTTGCTCAACAGGGCTAATTCGTCAATGATAAACCTTATAATATTTTTTTTTTATTTTTAGGTTTCATTTCTGTTTGCTTGTTTGTTTTTCCTTTTTGTTTTTTGGGGGTTTCTACTGTTTTTTCTTTTTTTGTTTGTTTGTTTTTGGTTTGTTTCTTTGTTTTTTTTTTGGGGGGGGGGGGACAACACGCCTTAATCGACTTATCCATTAATCTAAGGCAGAAATATCATAATATTCCTTCTTTGCCGACTGTTTAGCATACTCTTCAGCAGCTTCTAGAATCATTTTCTTGTCTTTGCCCCAAGCAATTTCCATGGATCACAGTATTTAAGCCATTTGAACTCACATGGACATGGGTATTTGTTTTCTTTATGCTCACCTAGAGTAACTTCTTTAAGGACTCCTGTGTTGTTAAATATCTTGCAGTGTATGAATATTAGTATGAAATTTTACTATCAAGTCAAGCTGGTGTGTATTATTGCACCTTACTATGTGATACAGTGGACAGATTTGTGTGATCGACATGCCTAACATGATATATTAATTTAATCAAATCATCCTTTGCTGACTTTCTATCAATAACCGGAGGTTTAAAAAGTCTAAAAAATATTATGTGTTTTGTCCAGCTCTTTTCGTAGTTCACGTAGTGCATTGTTTGGCACAATAAAGATATCACCAGCTTTTAGATGATCATGACGATTTGAAATAAAATACGAATTATGGCATGAAAATGGGTATTTGTTGTCTTTATAGTTATCTATGACATGGACATGGGTACCCGTTTTCTTTATAGTTATCTTGCATAAATTTTCAACGACCTTTGTATGACTAAATAGCTTGGAGGCAATAGCTTTCGAATATTTGCAGGAAATTTTTGGAACAACGCTGTCAAGGTAAGCTTGCATGCATAGTTGCATCGTCTTATAGTGCAATACATTGGACAGCCATATGCATATTTCGAAATGCCTTTCATGATATATTTACTTAATTAAAATTAACCTTTGGTGTGTTCCTATCAATGACTATAGGTTAGAAAAGTCCCTAAAGCTATATCATATATTGTCCTATATGTTGTCAAATTCTTTCATTAAGAATAATTTGGTGTCAGCACTGATAGTGGTACGGAATACAGTGAAGATCTAACAATATGGCAAACATTTGGAGTATTAAATGTTCCAGTCAAAAAGTGTGGTGTTACATAAGAGTGTGGAAATTCATAAGGATGTTTATGATGTCCATCTGTATGTCATAAGAGTTTTTCCTGGGATATATATGTATATATATATATATATATATATATATATATATATATATATATATATATATATATATACTGCGCTGTAAATTGAAAATAACTATGAGTACGTAATGAGTATCCAGACGTGTGAACTCATGGGGTAATCAATAAAATACCCAACAATAACCCAAGTCGCTGACAGGCACCTTTTCTGGCAGTATGGTCCTAGTTTGAGAGACCAAAGCTAGCTGTAGTTTATATTTGAAGTAAAAATAACAAATTTGTAGGACAAATGATCTACACCTTGGGGGCTCACTAGGAGCCCTAAGATTTCACTTTCACACAGGCATATTATAAACAGTGAAAACGTGCACATAGGCTTCCTTTCATTTATTCAGTAAGATGGCAATCCAACAACATATTAAGAATTTTGAAAATGGCAGTCTTATTTGCATTGTGGCCATCTGACTAAATAATTTACCTTTTAAATATATTTGATTTAGACCAGCAGTGTTTTCAGCTGCCCAAAGAAATAGATAAATTGTTTGCAACAGGCCTACCAAAAGCCCAAATAGTTTATACAGTTCAATATTGAAGATTGTAGAAATGTACTTGTAAAGCGCTTATTGAAACAGATCTGTATCAGCAAAAGAGAGTTGTCCTTATGAAGGGGGCCTTGTTACAGATCAACACTTAAGTAATAGGCTTGGACATTTGTGTGGTGATGCCTATGTTTCTGTAGGGTCTTCAGGGCAAACCTGATTGTAAAATCATGCCAAAAAGATGAATGGACACACCACTATTTATGTTTCAACACAAGCAATGCATTCAAGGGACCAAAATGACATGGACTGTGACCTAGCAGGGTCATATGCAACATACGAAAGTTCCACGAGGAGTTAGTCAACAAAACTGAACAACTGAGAAAGTGCATTTAAAAGGATGGTGTACTGCTTCAAAGGGATTCCTACATGTTTATCTCGTGGCTTTGATACTTAAATCATATATGTCATGCCGAAATTAATGCTTTCTTTGCGAACTCTCTTGGTAGTTAGCTTGACCATGGATTCAGGTACCTTGATGAGCTTGATCAGACTAAAGTCATCAGATATTTAGTAGAGGTTTTCTGAGTTAATTTTCTACCTGTGAATCAGAATAGATTAAAACAATACATATCCAGTAAAACCACATTACAATGATACTCATATATCCAACCTTTTTCATTATAATGACATAGGTTGTGAAGGGCAAAAGTTCATTCACTTTGTTTTTTTATTCATTTATCTGACATATATATATTCAGTTATCTGATGCATTTCTAATGGAACCAATAGTGTCATTATGGCAGGCTTTCACTATATATATATATATATATATATATATATATATATATATATATATATATATATATATATATATATATATATATATAAACGTACATACATACATACAGACATATATACATGCGTACAGTCAAACCTGCTGAAAGAGACAAGTCGACCAAGGGGATACCTCCTCATATGGGACCTTTTCTCCCAGAACCAAGTGTTTTAAAGCCGTTTTCATATAAGTTTTACTTCAGGGGACACGTCTCTCTTTTGTGTATGAGGGAAAGTAATCTCAGACAAACTTCACCTCTCAAATGGAAACGGGCTATACCTTTTTTCAATGGCAACAACCTATACTTTTTCTCCTATACGCAGTTTTACAGTTTAGTCAAAATCCTGTTACAGACATTTATGATTATGGATCATGTTTTTCTGTACTATTTGAAAAATACTTCATTGGCTATGTTGTGCTGTGGGCTTCGTTCTCCGATTCATAGTTATAGTGGAGGTAGAGTGTGTTTAAAATGTTCCAGATTCCTGAATTACTGTTTCAAACATTGGTGTGCACAGCCCCCCCCCCCCCCCCCAAACGCACACATCAAGACACTTGTCAATCCAGAGTCATAGGTCAATGAATTCAAAGTTTGTTAACTTGCCAGTCATGCTCACTGAACTTTTGGACACGCTTGAAATGCAGGAACAATCACATTACTGCTTGTCTCGATCAAAGGCTACTTAAATGAAAGCAGCACTTTCAGTTGGCACCTTGATCTCCTGTGATCAACCCAAAGCCTAAAACAACTATAACTGAACTGATAAAATAATTACACAGGGGTATATAACAAATTTTGGCTGCTTTATACCCCAAAGGCATTGTTGAAAGCGAAATGACATTTCAGTACGTACATTTACAAATTCATTAGACATGTTATATGCCACCAATTCATAATTAACTTGTGAAATGTATTTGTGGCCTTCTCAAAGCTTTTTAACTTGAGGTAAATATGGGTATGCACACGGATGTATATGTGTCTAAAATGGTCAATCTTAACTTGTTTTGTTTAGTACATACACATGTATCCGTGCATCCCCAATTGAAACTTTGCGTACCACACCTGATAATTTGGACACTTTTCCTCAGTCCCAACGGTGTCATTTTTATACAAATTTTACTGTATATATATATATATATATATATGGGTCACTTCAAATTATGATTGCACTTGATATCTTTTATAACATGTGGTGACCAGATGTTTTGTCTGAGCAGCAGTTATTGACAGTTCAACAAGCAAGGTAAAAAACAAAAAACAAACAACAAAAAAAAAAAAAAAAAGATACGAAATCAGACGTTGTAATAGGACAGAAAAGCATGATCCACATTCATTAATTTCAAACCCAACAATGACAGCAAAGAGATTCCAGACTTGCCAAAGTATCAACATTTATCTTCAAATAGCAATGTGAAGAAACAAATTTCACTCCTGACTTGAGACAGGCAGTCACCCATGAAAGGCAACAGGTGGGTTTAAACCTGTCCTCTCAACCTTAGAAATATTCATCATGAACTGCAGACATTAGTTCTTTTCCGAAATGTATCGGCCTAACCACCCAAAACACAAATTGCATTACTTCTGCCAAAAATAAAAAGAGACCTGGTAGGCATTTCACCTTTTAGTTCTCCGGACTTGTCAGTCAGTTAAGTTTACAGCAAAAGAGCAAAGTAAGCCTAAATCGTTTTTTTTTTTTTTTTTGTGATATTCATGAATCTGGAACATTTTAAACACACTCTACCTCCACTATAACTATGAGTAGGAGAACGAAGCCCACAGCACAACATAGCCAATGAAGTATTTTTCAAGTAGTACAGAAAAACATGATCCATACTCATAAATTTCAAACCCAACAATGACAGCAAAGAGATTCCAGAAAACCTTCTTTGCTTTACGGAAAAAATGAATAAAGTGATCAATAGTGATATGAACTGTACAGCATTAGTATCTTGGACCTTTAATGTTGGTGGTGTTCACTAGATTTTTGTTTCAAATCCAATCTCTGATAACACTCTGTTTAAGTTAAAATCAGCATGTCAACTTGCCCTGGAAAACTATTTGGTTTGTTCATATGGTGTTAAGTAATTGTTCTAACATAAAACGTTGCAAGTTTGGCAAACTGAGTTGCAAGGCTTCCTAGTGATCGAAGATCATTTTTTAAGAGATACAGGTGCTCGTGTATAACATTTGTGAATAAGGGCTTTTACGGTTGAACATTGGAAGGTAGCAACCTTGAATAAACTCTAATCATTTTTTAAATTGTTTAGATAGTTTGATACTTAAACTACATGCTCCCAAAATTCAGATGTGTGAACATAAAATTTATATATGCAGTGCTGACCACATGGGCTTTCTTTACATGGGCATGATAATTGACCATTTCATTGTTTGCAGCAATTATTCTATGATCCCTGGAAATCAGGTGAGCCACTGACAAGGGTGGCGCACAGAAAACAAGGAAGCATTTGCCATGGAGACAAGAATGGGCCAGCACAGACTAATCACTACCATTCTTCTGACTACTTTGAAATGTTCTACAAATTAACACAATTCGCTAACTGGGCCCCACATATGGAAAGCTGCATGTGAACGCACACCCAAATAAGCCAAGTATGGTAACGTTTCATGTTCCCAAATTAAAAGTCAAGTTTTAACCCACAAAATATGCTATTAAGAATTACAACATCACAGAGGTAGAGGTACAGGCTTATTTCATACAATAATAAAAACACAGGACAGAGGAAGTGAGTATGTGTCACATTACAGCCAGAAATGCATAAGAAAGGGCAAAATTTCCTCCGAATGCAATTTTCTCGGACCTGTTTTTTGCACAACCTATGTAAACGGTAACTAGCCTCACAAACAAATGAATTGTCTTATCACATGAAAATCAAATGGGCATCAAAAGAAAATCCTGATATCCAGGAGCGATTTTCGGATTTTTCTGACTTCCCCTTCTGTGACTTTTGGGGAAATCTAAAAAAAGAACAACCTGTTAGGACCAAGTAAAAAATGTTATAACTTTTTATTGATGCTATTTTTTTCAGCACTCACCATTGAATTAGATCCTGGTCAAAGATATACATTTTTAATTTTTTCTGATTTCAACTTGAAAGGAAAAATGTGTGACTTCTGCACGAAAATTGTGAATATCCTACCAGATCAGAAAGAATCATATTACACTATAAAAAAAATCCCAATCCTGCCAACAGACCTATGGATACAAATCTATGGATACTTGTGAAAAAAATGCGTAATATTGATCCAAATTTGCAAGTCTCATGCGCACTAGCTTTATATCTTCCACCTTAAAATAATTCTATTGGGGTCAGCAATTTACATCCAAATAGTTTTGGTCGATTCCTAGTAATAAGACAATATATCAGCTTAATGTACTTGTGAAAAAATGAAACACGTAATATTGGTCCAAAGTTACCAGTCCCACTGCCCATTGGCTTCAGGTCTTCCACCTCAAACGGAATGTTAGGCTTTCCCAATAAAGATTTAACCTCATAATTGCTGAACTTGTGTCCACTTTACTTTTTCAGAAAGGATCGATGACTCTCTTTGAAGACAAGAACATCATATTTTGAACCACCGTAATTTAAGGTAGATCCCTTAAGCGTTTCATTTTACAAGTATAGTGAATTCATATATAATAATATTGATGTCTGCCAGTCCATTAGTTGTGAAATTAATACACATTATGCTTAAGGGGTGCACAGTGTTGTTTGACATGATTTATGGTACCTTATGTATGTCCTTCACAAAGTATAGAAGTAGCATTACTCTACTTGTTTGATATGTACAAGATAAATGATGTTGAGAAAGTAAGCAAAATAAATCTTATGCACATACATCTTCCGTTTAAAAAAATCATCCTTTATTTCATAGCAGTGTGAACGTGTTGCATGTCCGCTGCAAAGGATATGGTCTTGAATGTATGTATTTTGGAGCATGTCACCCACTGAAGCAAAATAAAGCTGCACTGGTAGATGTATATACACTTTCAGTTGAGAACTCCACTTTTTTAAGCAACCAACACAATCCGTCAATGATTTGTTCCGACGAACAGTCTGTCCATCCACTGGTGTGTCCCATCATTCTGCATGGAATTCAGTTATCTTCAGATTTTTATGCCTATCTTTAAAACTTAGCTACGGAAATCAATAAGAATGATGGGAGCCGATGTGTCCAATCTTTTACCTTGCACAGTACTGTGACAAATTTATAAATGTTCAATGCAAACCAGATCTCGTGCTAAAATGTCATTCTTTTACAACAAATGCCAGATCACTAAGTCAGGTTTTAACTTATAAAACGAGTTTTCTTCAAAAACACTTGATATAGGAATACGGTGATATGACCATAAGAAAATTATGATGGTTAATTTGTGTATAGATTCATTTTAGTGATACAACTCTTCTATTATTTTATGTCTATAAGCGTATGCAAAATTAAATACCAAAAGCACATATAGGTTCTTCTCCTGTATGAAAATAATGAAACACACGTATAAAAAACGGGATGCAAATGTAATGTTATCTTTTTAACATAGTATTCGCTTACTCCCTTCAATCAATAAAACAATATTCATAGCAACCAATTTCATGTTATTCCCACGATGTGCAGCTGTCAAGATAGGATATGCCTCACAATGGGCTGTGATTTCTAGGTTAAAATTTTTAGACCCCGCTTTGTCTGATGGTCCAGGATAATATAGGCATAACTATTTGCCACTATGTAGAAATAAGCTGGTATAAATTCCTCTTAAGTAGTGTTCTTTTTAATCGTCCAATACCGTAGAGATAGAGTTTGTGTCAACTCAGCATCATACAATATGAAATTTTGAAGCATAACTTTGAAACCTCAAGGCATCACCAGGCATGAACAACATCTGTATCAATCAACAGCAATGATTCCTTGTATGCAATCGAAATAAAAGCCTGCTCCACAATTAACAAGGCTCATGTCGGTGTATATTCTTTCTTAAGCACCACATATATTTAATACTTTAATTGTTCATATTGAGTTTCAGCTGCTAGGTCAGCACCATTCTTTAACTCTAGATGTGTGCAAGTCTCGTCTCCTTTCGTATATGTGATTTGCTGAACATCGCTGATATTATAATAAGCGGTAGTATCAGCATTTGGATCTCTGAAAAATCAACAAGAATCTGTGTATTTCCCTTCCAGGAATAAATCAATACATTTATGTTGTCCTGCTAAAAAAAAAGGAAAGACCGGTACTAGTGGCATAGTGTTTTGGCATAATGGAGAGGGAAGTGTAGTAAGTGTGTATAGTTTGTGATACTATTTGATTTAACCATTCTTTTGGGAAAATGTGTAAGGCTAGACAAGGATCTTCACCTTTGTACATGCGGTTGTGTCCCGGGTTAAAACTTGTAACGATTGTACCCTCTGTCTTTTTGCAGGAAAACGTCTACTCTTCTGGTCATACTGTGGGTAAGGGTGGAAATCTGTTCTTGAGGGATGTAAAAGGTCAGCCTTTAACATTTAACTCATGTTCCCCCATCACATTGCGAAGTTGACTTTTAGTGAGCCACAGGCAGACTATATTAGCCTCAAATTACACAGATTGGGCAGATTTTAAAACCTCTGTGAACCTGATTGCCAGTCCCATTGATCAACCAATTGTGAGCTTTATACCGTTCCCAGGTAATTTTTTTTAATTGCGCTGTAATAAGCATGAACTGGTTCATTGACCACATTGCATAAAATTACAGTGGAACATGCAATTCCACACAAATCGTCGCATTTATCTTGCATCATGTTAAACCTGTTCAAGCATTTCTTTGTTTAGCACGGTTGTGTAAATAAACAACATAACTTAACAGGGATGATACAAGTGTACTACATAGATCCATAGAATGACTAGGTCCTGCTTGCAAAATAATTCTAACCAAGAAGAAACAAAAATTCAGCATGGATTCTCAAAATGTACATTGTGCCCATAATATCACACAGCTTGATAGGGAACATCAATTAAGAATCACGTTCCAATATAAACGTGGCATATTTGGTGGGGCATAAATATGCAAAGGAAAAGGCAAATCAATAGATTAATTGCTCTCTAGGCATGTCATACATTTTTAGTGCTGGGTGTACACATGACAACATGATACATCTGCCTAAGAACTTTAACACTTTGTGGAGATTTGATGTAAGAGTCGCTTCAGTTACAAAATTAATTAATTAAGACTAGGATTTGCATATGTGAAGTCGTGCATTGACTACACTCAGATGTGACTGAAACAGAGAGCAAAATCAACTATCCTTAGTTCTCATCCAAGCCTTGCCATCATGCTGTTGCAAGAAAATCAAGAGTTTGTTACATTGAAATGCTGTTGCTAGGGTTAGTATTGTCTTGCACTTCATTTCAGATCATACTGGTGAATCCGTATTCTGTGCACGGAAAAGCGTTTACCCTTTGTGCAATCACTGTATGACGCATTTATTTGCCTGTGCAAAATAAACATTTATTTTGTTTCATCTTTTCTACCAAACTATACCTTGAAGTCGTTGATTCAAATGTCCCCTTGTCCTTAAATCCATCCTGTGTCTCGTCTCCACTGATGTTGCCTGGCAGCTTCAAATTATGGTTGTGATGTTGCTTGCATCTAGTGTCAAAACTTTAATAACATTATCTAGCACAAATCATCATGTCTGCAGTATGGCTTATTATTCAGCGAAAATATGACAACTGCCAACTTTAAACACACAATTACAAAATAGAAGACATTGGGAGAGTGCATTGACATACCTGAGTCCAGGTAGACTGCATTTAGTGGAGATGGTGGCTTGTTTACACCTCAAAACAAACTTCTTTAATTTCGTAGAAGGGTCACCTGAAGGGTAAAGATACTGGCCCAATCTGCCCCATGCACTACTTCTATTTAAGATTCGTACAGGACGAAATATAAATGGACATATGTAAAACGTAGACATATTGGCATAGACATGAACTGAAAATCTATACCTAATAATGGCAGTGGTATCATGTGATTGTTAAATATACATTCAGGGATTGTGACAAACACGTCAAATGCCAACACCCCTGTTAATATGTTAAATGAAAATAATGACACGCTCAGCTTATTGAATCACATAGCAATCATATTTCAATGCCATCCAAGGTACGTTTTCATGTGTGCATAATATGAATGTCAAGGATTGTGTTGTGATACTTTTTCCATTATTGCTTTAATGTATTAGCTACTTTCATATACAGGTCTGGGCAGTCTCGTCTGGCCATCAAGGAGCATTCAGTGTAACCAGAGGGAAACCCAACGGCGTTAGAAAAGTAGGTAGTAACCTTAAGTGCATTCGATAATACATCACAACACTGCCAAGCGAATGAAGGTCGGAACTTATGAATTCATTAGACATGTATCGATTATTATAGTATGTTAACACTAGTCTAAAGTATAATTTTGGTTACGGTATTACTAGTTTGTGTATTGTTCTATTCCATTCTCGTTGTTCCACAGACTGAAATTTGAGTTTCAAAGAACTTTGTCGAGCTCCTGTGCAGATAGAAAAACAAACAAAAGAGATTATCGATTTATCTTTGGATTATTTCATGTAGACTTTCTTTGAGCTTGGTCCAGAATGATCAGTGTATTATTTGAATGACAAAGGTCCTTATATCTAAGATCCTAGATACACATAACTCATGAATATATATATATATATATATATATTACCTGTTTCGCATCTTCCAAACAATGACACACTGCACTACAATGACGATGATTGAGAGTGCAAAACATGCAGAGATAATAATCAGGGTAGAGGGTACTGAAGAAAAGAACATACATGTGAACAGTGGATATTGCTGGTTCTTCAAAACCCAACTAAAGACATATGTAAAGTTATTCACTGCTCTCTCATCATTATCTAGTTGGAACCACGAGAAAGTATAGGTTTGCACCCTGCCCATCTGCCCTACTGTAAAGACGACTACTACACTTTATACAACGCTCAGGTGACAGTAATGTGTCTTGTGTGTCTTTTTGTAGTAAAAGGCTGGGATAATGTTTGGCAGTTTACTCCCTTGTGCCCATTTTTTCATATCTGTAACATCGACTGAATATTTCCACTGTACCGTATTCAGGAATTTTGACGGAAACAGTTTAGTAACAATTAATTACCATGGAATCAAAGCAATTTTTCTTGTCTGAAATATTCTGTTGTGCAGTACGTTCAAAACCTCATTTTGGATACAAGTGAATTACGTGCTGACAGGGCTGACGTAATATAAATTGCCATATACATTTGGAGCTTTGTTTCCTGGAAGAAGCGTATGTTGAGGATGTTCTTTCCGTGGCAACTTTACCGTAGACTGGATAATCATATCAAAGTAATTCAACATAAAATGACATAATGTTCTTTTAACGTATTAATAGTATCAGAATATCGAATCATATATTCAATGCTACTGAGATATTTAGATTAGCCTTTGGCAGCATTGATTCAATCAACAACATTTCATGGATGATAGGAAAACCACTTTTCTTGCGATGGCAGAACATTCGCAGTCTACTGCTGCACTCATTACATTAAAAATCCTTCTATACCATCTCCTCTTATACTTTACAAAACGCAATACTGTAATGCATAAATGAAACAAAAATATCATATGTTAGGATATGTATAATTTTCAAATATCATCGTACTCAGAAGACTTGATACACATACATATAGATAATCTTTACATGTTTATAGTACCTGTGCCTGTTGAGATAGTTCCTGTAACCGGTATGATTGATACAATTTTTAATCACACTGTTTTATAAAATAAAAATATTGGCTAAACGTGAGTAAAGAAACACAAAAACGCACACAAATACGAAAAGGATAAGCATTTTGCTACACTACAGCACGAATCAATGACGTAGTAATCGGGAATGTTACAGGCAGTGTTTATATCAGATCGTTGCACATTGTTACGGGCACGACAGTGGGTAGGAGTTGAATTTAGAATAAGTGGAAGGATACCTTGCGTCTCTTTGTCTTTAGTACTTCCTGAAAATCGCAAATAAATGAAGCATAAAACGTGGGTTATTGAAAACGTACTGCATTATAGACTATGCGGATGAAAGATAATGGATTTTAACCTGAATTTTCAAGTTCATGGCAAACAATGAAATAAATACCTGTTTTAGTGTCTTCCTATTTTAGTGCAGCAGTAAGTGAAATCATATGGGGCAAATGGTTCTGTTTGTGTGCTCCTGTATGCTGCACTGCACGTAGTGAAACCATGCTATCAAATTCATTATTTTCATTTCGCTTTCTTTCGAAAACACTAGTGGTAACAATTGGACATTTTAACATCAAAATTGATTGAATTCCCTTCAGTTTCAGGCCCTTTTCATGGTGGTAAGGGGCAAATGTTGGCCTGGCAGGGAAAAAAACAACATACGACAAGACAATAGTTGCAACGTAATCACATTCTTTTGTGAAAAAAATATCGGTGGAACGTGGGAGAAGAAACCACAAACGCACACAAATATGAAAGTGATAAGCATTCTGCCACACTGCAGCACGAATCAATGGCGTAGTAATAATAAAATGATATGGGCTGTGTCTATACCAGATCACTGCATAGTGTAATGGGCACACTGGTGGGTAGGACTTGAATTTAGAATAAGTGGAAGGATACCTTGCGTTTCCTTTTCTTGAGTACTTCCTGAAAATCACAAATAAGTAAGCTTGAAACATGGGTCATTGAAAACGTCCTGTATTATAGAATATGCAGAGGAAAGAAAAAGGATTTCAACCTGAATTTTCAAGTTCATGGAAAACAATTAAACCATTACCTGTTTCAGTGACCCTATTTTTAGTGCAGCATTAAGTGAAATCACATGGGGCATAAGTATCTGCTGAGTATATGATGAATTTTATTACTAAAAAAATCTGAAATGCAAAAGCCTTGAATTTTCCATAGTTTCTTTCCTTTTTATAAATGTAGCAAATAACCAATAGATAGAGCTGTAGGTATGAAGACCACAACGACAATATATTACAATGTAATAACATATTTATATATATATAGTAAACTACAAAAGAAGATTTGCTTCAAAGCAAATATGCTGTGTGTCTATATTTCCCATTTCAGCTAGGCGACTGGTGCCAAAGGTTGCAGGTTCGGGTCCCGCTCGTTCCGAACATGAAATATATAAAGGAAACATGCAACTTTGGATGCACTTACAGCATAAACATATGAACTGAGCCTGGAATGGTACCTCTACCAAAAATAATTTTAAAGATATCCAAGTTTTAGATTTTGCAATGGCCCTAATTTGCATAATTCTCATACCTGATCTATAGGTAAATTCTTGCCCTGTTTGAAGTTTTTATGTATGATAGTATTAAAAAAGTCGGACTATCTGCTGGCAAAGAAAGAATGAATTCATAGGGAAAAAAAACATCTGTGTTAGCGCACAGACATACTTGTTGTAAATTTGTTATGTTTGATTTGATTTGATTTTATTCGATGCCAGTCACATAATATATAAAAATAAACCATATACAAAACGGACTACAGACAATTACACAAATAAATCAATGAGGCATGATCAAAACTAAAATTTCATAATATATAAAGACATATCACAATAATGTAAACATGAAATAAAACTTGACAAACTTAAAGTAACACATGAAATCAAACAGCAAAAAACAAACAAAAAAACAAAACAAAACAATAACAACAACAAAAAACAACAACAAAAACATAAACAACAACAACAACAACAAAAAAAAAAAAAAAAAAAAACAGAAAAAAAAAAGAAAAAAAAAAGAAAAAAAAAAAAAAAACCCAGGCTGATTTTCCAACAGAAAATCAAATGTCTCCCCGAGCCCCCTTACTATTGTCACCCTTATTTTTACAAATAGGCATACGGATTCCAATAATCTACAGATATGGTGAAAGTACACTCTTTATTTACATTTTAAAACGTTGATTTTTGATGAAATGCCCATATGACCTTGAAAAATAGGTCAAGGTCATACATCTGAAGTGAAAAGCAAGGTCTTACAAAAGTCTTACATAGAAACATAATCACACAAAATGTCAACCTCTTTAAGACAAATCTTTCTCGAGTGTATCTGCAATGATTTTTATAAAGAAGCCATGTGACCCAGAAAATAGGTCAAGGTCACCCATCTACAATCCCAATCTAGGTGGTATTATGGTACATAAACATGCAAAATTCCAATGTCCTACGTCAAATTCTTTCAGAGTTGTGCTATGCATGTCAATTTAAGATGACATGCCAACGTGACCTTGGAAAATAAGTCAAGGTCACCCATCTGCAATCCCAAGCAAGATCATATATAGGAACATCTTCACATAAAATTTCAACTTCCCAAGTCAAATTTTTCTTCAGTTATCACGCCCACATTAATTTTAGACAAAATGCCCAAGTCACCTTGAAAAATAGGTCAAGGTCATACATCTGCAGTTACAAGCAAAGTCTTACAAAAACCTCACATAGAAACATAATCACGCAAAATGTCAACCTCCTTCAGTCAAATCTTTCTCGAGGGCATCTGCGATGATTTTTAAAAGTGGCCATGTGACCTTGAAAATAAGTCAATGTCACTCATCTGCAATCAAAACCTAGTTCATATTGTGGTACATAATCATGCACAATTTCAACCTTTTAAGTCAAATCTTTGCGGAGTTATTGCACCCCTGTCAATTTTACATGACATGCCCATGTGACCTTGAAAAAATAAGTCAAGGTCACCCATGTGCAATCCCAAGCAAGATCATATATAGGAACATCTTCACAAGTCAAATCTTTCTCGAGTTATCGCGTCCGCAAGGCACATAGCAATGTGTTGAAGAAGAACAAGGACAAGAACAAGAAGAAGCGAAAGAAATGGGCGCAAAAACAATATGTCTCCCCGTTGCACGGGGAGACATATTAACCATAGGAATTTGTAAAGAAAAAAACCGACACCAGGATGACCGAAAAAAGCAGGCTTGATTGCCTTGCTTTTTTCCACTAGGGTCCTGGGCATAAACATTAGGGACAAAATCTGAAAGATGAACACATGTAAATACATGTAGTAATAAGTTAAAATGAAAACAAGAGTAATTTGGAATAAAAATAAAAGCAATATCATAATATATCTACTATAACTTAGTACAAGCTGTGTACAGCACAGTCACAATGAATATTAGTAATAACTGAAATCACCGTTTATTTAGTTTGGCTTTTTCTGAAACGTGTGCTTTTAGTTGAAGATTGAAATTCCTTTTGTCTGATATTGTTTTTAATTGCTCTTGTTATTCCTTGCAACTTTTGATGGCAGTGTCGGAAGAACTAGCAGCTTTAGTTTTTGACACATGGTAAAATTAGTGTTGTTTTAGTTTGTTAAACCTGGTAAAATATTGGTGATGATCATTTACCTTATGAAAATAATGGTGAATGTACGCTGGTTTAGTGTGGTTATCTATCCTTAAAACATGATTCAGTTAAAATTGTTTGACTAGGTCTTCGGCATTAGATGTCCGAACTGTGTCCAGCTCCTTTTGTCCAATGTGATCCCCAGGGCCCATGCTCATAATAAAACGGATTGTTTTGTTTTGCATGATCTAAAGCCTTTTTGGTGAGTTTCAGATATACAGGAGTGCCAGGAGAAAGAGCAATTATCAAATATACATTGTACAAAATTAATGCTGATGTGATGGTTTTTCTTGCTTTGCCGTTTAGAGAAGGGGCATGTCTGTGCAGAATTTTTTGTCTAATTTGATCCATTTATAATGGCTGTGGTGATAGCCTCTCCGGACAAGGAACTGTCTAAGATGACACCCAAATATTTTACTGAGTCACAATGTTTTATGTCCATGCCATTACATGACACTGTGAAATCTTTATCGTTGTTTCCATTTCAATTTGAACCAAACAATATTGCCTCTGTTTTACACATATATAATGGGCACGTTGAACTTGGAGGGGTGTGCTCTGTAGAGAATGCTGTTTCAACGATTCGTTAGTAACTATGCATTGGGTAGGCAACAACCAGAATAGCCTCAAACTAAATTATTTTTTTCCAAAAAGCAATAGGAAAGCAGACATAGCATTAACGACACCCTCTTCCAATAAAATGTTATTTGGTATGCAAATCTAAGCTGTACTAAACACAAGCATTTTGATCAGTCAAAATTAGCATTACATGGTATCAACACAGTATATATATATATATATATATATATATATATATATATATATATATATATATATATATATATATATACTCTTTGACGTATTCATGCACATGCACCAGAAAAGTTGCACGGAAGTAGGTAAAGGGGAAGTTTCACAAATGTTCTGTCTCTCTCACCGTCAAAATAATTTTGTTTCTCCCTACACTTTCACTTTCTTTTGACGGCAAAACCTTCATGTAAAACATTGATCAAACTGTCATAACTGGGCAGTACATTCTTAAATTACTGCAAGGGAGCTTAGATATGAATTTTGAGTCTTAATGTTGATGCTAGCCTATGTTTGTTTGACGGCCAGGTAAACTGAGCGATCAGTTTTCTGTGAGAACACCTTTTCCCTTGTTTTGACATTTTTGCATGTGTTTCCCCTGCTACATTTCCAGTCACAGCAACTGTAAATCAATCATATACAATTGAATGTTCCCTGTCAACTGTAATGGTAAGCTTATTACGTTACGAAAAATGATTACCTGTGTCCCCGCCAGATCTTCTGCCAACTGACGTGGTGACTGAAAGTCGTAATGTGTTACTTCTGGAGTGTTTATCACTTCCCAACAATAAATGCATTGCTTTTGCTCGTTGACTATTATATGTATGTTTAGAACACAACTAAATGCTCCTTAGGCTGTTCACGGTTTTCAGCGGCAACAGGTCCCATCAGCGGCTGTAGGCGGCAATACAAGAGACCACCGCCTAACCTATCAGATTAGAGTGTGTTATAAAAAGTGCTGGCAGCTGCCGTCAATAACTGCTTAGCGCCGTACACCATCACCAAAAATGTGCAAACCGCCGTGAAACTATGTTTCCAACATTTAAAAATAAGTGTGATTTTGAGGCAAAAATCACTTTTTGTGTTCGTTTGGGGGCGGAAGATAGTTATGTCATTTACAGAGTCACAGATAATACAATCACAAACATGACAACGGTGCATGTGATAGTAATAAATGGTATCTTGGGCCGCCGTTAATCAAGTCTTATGTGTCACTGAGTCACATCCAAAGGATATAGAGTCTCTGGTAGTGAACAAGTGGAAAGAAATGCAGAGCCTATGTCCCAATAAGCATCATTTATTAAATTATTAATGTTTAACGAACATTATATCAACATACCAGTAGTCTATGTCAAAATATTTTTGTTAAGGTGCATACCTGTCGCTTTAGTGGCTGTACTTCCAACGGTGGTCGGTGGTGAAGGCTTGTCTACATTATGCAAAATGGTAAATATATTTTAAGAACAATGCTTTTCAAAATGTGACACACCATACATAGTTTTCAAGAAACACATTATTAGATTTAAAACATTTTGATATTTGTTTTCTGATGCATTATTCAAGTCTGTTGGAATAAACATGTTATCCTGATCGTCAAATATTGTCTCAAACTGAAAAATAACAGGCAATGAATGATATCTGAGCCAGATTAAATTCATAATTGCTAAATCTTAACAATCTTATTGCAATAAAATTAGCAACTTATAATGTGACAGGGGGTGAATTATAAAACTATTTTACTTGTTCACATGACACACCACACACGTATATACATACATACAAACATATACATGTATATAAATATATATATGTATATATATATATATATATATATATATATATATATATATATATATATATATATATATATATATATATATATATATATGTAAAGCTCTCTTATTTTCTGTTCCATTTCAGAAGCAGTTTCAATCTTACCTTCAACACACACAAAGGCGTAAGTATCAGTACAATTGGAGTAAATCGGCCCACCTTGAGAATTTACATAGTATACCACGCACTGCCCTGTCGAAAAGTTTACGCACAGTTTTTCTGGAACCAAGTGCACCAACAGAAACATTGTTTAAGACGTAAGATTAACAAAAATACAGTAATGTCGCCAATGACCTAAGGTAAGTGGTAGAATATGATATACATCAGAAAAGTACGTAACTTCAAGGGGATTAAGCATATAATGCAAGCCTGAAACCTGTGATTAACGAATGTTTCACAAACACGCCAAAACGTGGGAAAATGCAAACTTTTCAATTATCCCGACGAGGTGGCCTCTTAACCAGTTAAACAGTAATTGTGTCTTTGTAATACTTCACGGTAACAAGGTTCATAGGAATGGTGAGCTAAAATCCTTTACAAGTCCAAATGAGACCGAGTCAGTAGTACCTGATTCTTGTCAAGATAACCTATTAAATGTGGACGTGTTCTCATGATTGATGATATTGTCCGCGAATATAGACATTAGGAATGTTCATTTAATCCACAGTTTAATAAAGTTATGCATCGCAAACACACTGTACTTTCGAGATAAACAGAGTGAGGCTACATTTATTCAGTTTGCGTCCTGGAAAATTTGACAAAAACGAAAGGACGAAGGAAAACAGGCTCTGTGCATGTAACATAATAATTATATTCTGTTATATGATGTAAATTATGACGATGACTTTTTTGCGGCAAGGAGCTGTATTCAGTCGGTTCTTCAAATAAATAGATGGATCTGATAGGTGAGGTACCAAGTAGTAAAAACCTATGACAGCTAATAAAACACAAGTCATACATCTGATTGAACGTACTTGCACAGATTTTAACTGAAATATTCACCAGAGATCCCATATGCTATATTTCATAGTACGCCATTGCAATTTGCGGACAAAATACAACATCAAAACATCCTGACGTCTTGATATTGCAGACAAGTCGGGATATGCAATCTATGCCCACAATTCTATATGCTTCAACTGTTATATCGGGATCTGGACCTACCTAGTGGGTTTCTATTTGTCAAAAGGATCAGAATATAGCAAGCAGGATAACACAATAATATGATTCCATACCGGACACAATCCAAATGCTTTCGAGTCCATGCTTTTTCAATTCTTCTCTTGTATTCGTGATGTCGCTTTGCTTGATAATGGCCTGGTTTTTCGAATTACACGTGTCTTGAGCATAGGAAAAGTTTACTTTTGTGATGTAAATAAAGTATTTCCGCAGAAATGTTTCCAAGGGTTCTTTCGGCTCTGTAATTTGAAGCGAAGATTTTTAATTGTGTCGCTCTTGTTATGGTGGCTATGGCTAATTATCATCAACTGAATACAAACTATCAAGGCACAACCTTCGATTACTGCTTGTAATTGCAACAACAACAACAACAACAACAACAACAACAACAACAACAACAAATGAATAATAAGTACTGTTTGCCTATGTTTGATGGCATTTCTATAGAAGTTGCTAGATTTTATTTGACCTTATAGGATGTCTGGCTGTTGAAAAATTGATTTTCTCCCTTACTTGCTTTCTTTAAAACTTATTTACTCACGCATTTTTTGGTTTGATTTGATGCTATCACTATATCAATATATGCGCTAAATAGGAAAACCACTCTTACCACTAATGCATACATAGCCATATCTGTCATCACATGCTGTCATAGAAATTGTAGTGTTGTTTAACATGTAACTGCACTGCGTTCCTGAAAAACGTAAGCATGGTAGTGTTAGAACAATCATCCAAGAGGCTCACCGTAAATTACAAGGAAAAGTTAAGATCATCTGACACAATTAAGAAGTTACAAAATATTGACAAAATCTTAGTCGTAATAAAACAAAAGAATGTAGTTTGGTAAGATTAAAATGTTTGACTAGTAAGAGTAACATAGTGACTTGTTTTCAGCAGGGAAAAACATAAGAACGTTCTCTTGTAAAATTAATCAAACTGAAAAATGAACACGGACCTATCAAGACCTGAAAAGGAAAGACTATCGTGTAGAAAATTATTGTCCGCTGTATGTGCTTTATGTGTTTGCATTTCCTTGCTCTACGAAACCAACCATTTACAATTGATCAATGTCACAACACTGACAGGGAAGCTTTCTACATGGACATACTCCTGCCAAGTGTCTTTATTATTTTGCGTCCTCGTTCTTAGATTACAGGAGCATATCTTGCCAGATTCCACAATGGCTATACCGTGTAAACCCACATGTAAAACTGATTTCTGCTCTCATTATCCCAGGACAAATGTTGTATATATTGCCTATAGTAGGTGCGTGACACTATCAGTTATGTTCCAAATAGCAAATATGACTATTCCAATTTCAGGTTTATTACCTGTTTTTTTGATCCAAGACTGATTCAACCCGAGACGCACCATCTGAGCAGATACGTAAGTTTTGATATCTCCTTGTTCCACATTCACACTGGAGAGCAAGGTTCTCTTTCGGTTCCAACATTTCTGTGCTGCTTCGCTGTGGACAACGGCTTCGTGATTAAATTGGTAGATCCTGCCATCTTTTATGGTTTGTTCTGGTCCTGTTATCAAACATAATGTATACTGATAATCAAATTATATATTTATGCTAAAAGAATAGTACATCAGTGATGCGTACTTTCATCATTTGTTGTTGTTGTTGTTGTTGTTGTTGTTGTTGTTGTTGTACAGTTTTCATGAATTTCAATTTTGCGAACTTGCAAGGAGCCAATCACAATGTTTCTGTTATAAATGTATGCTTTTCTTCTTTATCCTCAGAACAATGCAAAATTAAAAAAACTTAAGCTATACTGTGTATCTGTATTGTTATTAAGCCCTTCTCACCAGCAACCCCTCTCACAAAATGCCAGCATGTAGAAAGTACGACATCTTCATGACAGAATTCCCCCAAAAGCCCTCCTGTTACACTGTCTGTAATTTCTAGAATAGTGGGTTTCTGTTGGAAGACATGGAACTGTTACATAATAGAGAGATTTAGAAATTCCCCGACCTCTACCTATATGACTTTGCAGGGGTGACCCTCGTGTTTTCCCGTGACTTTATACCGCAAGCTGTTCGGAGGTGTTCCCTGAAGCGAGAGCATCATGTAACGTCTCAAATGGGGAAGGGGGGAGGGGTAGGTACTAAAACGTAGAAATTGCTGTTCAAGTCTCACTGAAGAACATACTTCAAAAATATATTTGAATGTATTCATCGGAAAGAATATTATACACGCACTATATAACTCTAGGAAAAAGTCAGAGTGAAGTGTACATCTTCTGGATATGCTTTGCACTGGTCACAATCAGTGAAGCTAAATGAGTAAAATGAGTTTAAGATCCCAGGAGCACATGACACAATTAAATCAATAAGTTTCTTTCACAGGCTGGGCCATTGTGGCCTGTCGATTCACGTATCGTAATTCCCTTACAGGAGAGAAACCATGGACGGCTTTGCGTCCGATATGTCTCCCAGTAAGATGAAGTAAACAGAATAGATTATAATTATTGCAAAATTAGGTTAATACTTCAGCAAAGTTAAGAGTACTGATTCTTCTGTAAGATTGAATTGTAAAGTATTTTTAATCTGAGCAGACCCTCATTCATACTTCCCGCTAAATAAGTATTGCCTGTGTGGAAGGCAACATAAAGATTTCTTTCTTTCTTCAATATGGGAGTTGCAATGTAATTCACGTTTTCAACCTCACCAAAACTGTCAGCCAGATTAACTTCAACCTTTGGGGTAATGTACCTTAGATAGATTTCTGCTGAATGTCTGAAGTGTCAAACACTTAACTTTAATATCTATGACAGAAACTTATGAAACAATATTTGAATAGCGAAGAAAGATTATCTAAGTCCTGTTGTCAAAGATGTAAAATTATATCAAAATTACTTGGCTGACTAAGCAATATATTCATTCACATGAAGCAAAAAAAAAAGTATTTTCCTGATTCTATTCAACAACGATAAGACCATTAGTCATCAATCTCTTGTAGCAAATAATGTTAACATATATCTCACGAATATTGGACCCAGCTTGGTATCCCAAATTGCTACTCCAGCCACCTGTTCTTTCCAAAATTATATGAGAGACACATTACAACACAGATTTATATTACACCTTTTCAGTGAGGAAATGATTGAAAATATTTTAGGCTTCCTTGAACCAAAGTATAGTTCCAGTCATGACAGATTATGAATGATTCTATTTAAGGAAATCCCAACTGAAATATCTGAAGCCGTAACACTGGTCAAGAACCAATCTCTCGTAACCAGTATTTTTCCATAAATACTAAACAGTTAAACAAGTACCTATTTACAACCAGGAAGATGCTTCCCTTCTGTAAAATTACAGACCGATTTCCCTCCTACCAGGGATGTCAAAGATTTTGATAATATGTTTTTTTTCTTTACCAGACAGCAATATATAAGTAGAGATTCGATCTCCCTCTACCCATCACCCTGAAGGCAAATCACTCATTACTGCATCGGATATTTCGTTCCGTCATTAATAAATGAAACACTTGTCAAAATAACCGAAAAGGTGAACACACATGCCTACTCTGGTTTTTCTAGGTATGTGAGATTATTTCTATAAAGAACATGGACACCTGAACCATTCCAAACTGTTATGTCCGTAACATAGAATTTTTTTTACCAGCTGAATACATGTATATTGCAAAGCTCCTGTAATTTTGCCTCGGGGCTTGTTTTCAATATAATCAAAAGACAATAGTTTCTTTATAACTATTTGGCAACGACATGCTTTGGGGCAGCCCCGCCTCGACATTGCAATATGAATCAACCATATTTGTTTTCAATAGTTCAACTTCCAGTTGTCTTCTTTGACTAATCGTGCTCTTCTCATTGATGTTCCATATTTTCATTCATGAAGGTCCCGTTTAAACCTCTGGTAAAAATGCTTTCGCGCTGTCCTTTCAACTTGCGCTTAGCGATTTTTTCATTAATAAACTGCTTCACTTACTGACCCCACGTGCAGGCAGTTGCCGCTTGTTTCGTTGTCATCACGTGACTGGACGTGCACTACACGTACTATGTTAAGACTATTGGAGAGATCTTAAACTTTAAAAGGAATTTACCCCCACTACGTTTACACATTCATAAACATGTACAAAATCTGGATGACTGATTATATTGATCTTTCAACATTTGCAAAAAATGCATCAAATCTAATTTTGCAAATATATAGCGATGTTTGCTTTTCAATGGATGTATATTGTAGATACGAACCTGCAATCGAGCAGGTGGAATCAACGCAGTAGAATTCGTTACATCATATTAAAGGTGCGAAACAGTAACCTCGTATGATCCATTTAGTACACGCTAACTGGTTGATATTGGGAGGTAAAATATGTTGTCATGTCAAAATGGGAAGAGTAATAGGCTTTCGTGGGTTTGAGTGATATTTCAAGACTCGGATGTTGAGCTTTACCTGAAAAAAAACTGAAAGTGTAAAGCAGGGATTATGTTTCACTACACATTTTAATAAAGTGCGATTTGGCTGAATGCAGCATAAATGTCTGCATATGATTCAGAAAAGCCCTAAAACGCTCTTTCAGAGAAAAAAAAACTACAAGTAGGAGAAGAGAACAAATTTCCTCAATGAGTAAAAAATTGGATATCACTCAGTGTCTGTAGTAAAGAAGAAGATGAGGTAGTGAGTAAGTATCTGACAAAAGATCTACATTTGTGGAAAAAAGTTGAAACTGTGAGACAGGGACATGTTGCCTAGTCAGGATCCGGACAAGTGAATTTTCTCTCTCTCTCTCTCTCTCTCTCTCTCTCTCTCTCTCTCTCTCTCTCTCTCTCTCTCTCTCTCTCTCTCTCTCTCTCTCTCTCTCTCTCTCTCTCTCTCTCTCTCTCTCTCTCATCTTTGCAAGTGCGATCAACACATGCATGCAAAGTACAGGGCTTCAACAATCAATAACCGAAGGTGGTACACAATGTACAAAAGCCAAGAACACACACACACACACACACACACACACACACACACACACACACACACACACACACACAAAAAAAAAACCCAGAAGGAACAATGTGTGACTGTACTAAACCTCTTTTGTATATAACTTTTTCTGTACATATACCCTTCTTATGCAACAATATTTGTCATTTTTCCCTACTTTTGACAAATCAAAATCATGAAGTTACCAGATGAAATTGATTTGTTGCCTTGTATTGTACTATATCACATCCATAAATAGTTCCTTTAATTCTTTCATGTTGGAATCTTTCCCTTAGAACTGAAAAAGTGGCTCTATGTACAGGCATCAACGAGGCATCTCATACGGATAAGTAGATTCTCTTTTTCTGTACTGGCTTTTGACCGCTGTCTGTAGTTTCCGTTTTCATCACTACATGCCAGCAAACTTTTTCCAGGTAGCTCAGGCATACGTTTACAGCAAAGAGCTGCAAACATATGCCTGAGCTACCCGGAAGAAGTTTGCTCCCATGTAGTGGTGTTTATGTAAACTGATGGGAAGATTGGTATTAGGTCATATTAGCATATGCCCCCTGTCAAATGAAATTTCTCTGCCGGCAATATTTGTTAAGGCACTTAATGGAATTGTTTTCTACAAGTGCTTAGTTGTTTTTGTTTTTGAGGGCGGCTGAGATACATTGGATAATAACTTTGGTTTAAAAAATGGTTGGATTCTCAGCCGCTTTATTTTTGCCAATCTGTGGCTTATTAAAGAAAGCATGGTGTCACCTTGACCGTTAAGTATTTTTGCATGTATATAGTGTGGACCTATATCCGTAAATAAATCTTGTTATTGTGTAGTAATTGTAACACAGCTTTATTTACCAGTTGATAAACATTTAGCCTCATATCTTGAAAACTTAATGGTTGAATTGTTCATAAGTAACTAAGCTCAAATAGCAGCTAGCAAGCCAAGGGGTCCCCCAGATTCTACCATAATGCAGTTGCTGACTGATCAATTGCGCCCCATAGATTTCTTAGTGTATTAACTTGAATTTAGAAATTATATGATAGGGAAGACTGTGGAAATACTATTGTTTTAAACATCTACAAAGTCTGAGTTTTGTTAATGAAATTGTGTTAACTCTGCATTTGCAGCTGTGAGTTGCAATGTGTGAAACACTTCTCCACAGGTACAACGTCCATTGACTTTCAATTCTCGCCCTTGTTTTGTTTTTATTTCAATGTTTTGAGATTAATGGCGCTTGCTCGGATGTCAAAGAATTTTCACGGAACCGAGGTGTGCTCTAAGTCTATCAAACGTTGGTGTCTTCTCCAAAGTACAGCCACTTACATATCTGTGGAAGTGGCTGGCAGGTCTCCATTTTTTCTTAAATAGGCACATTGTGGCAGGTTCAGGCGTAAATAAAAAAGGAATCAATCAATCAATCAATCAATCAATCAATCAATCAATAAGTAAAAAACTAAGTACGTAAGTACGTAAGTAGATAGATAGATAGATAGATAGAGATAGATAGATAGATAGATAGATAGATAGATAGATAGATAGATAGAAAGATGGATGGATGGATGGATGGATGGATAGATAGATAGATAGATAGATAGATAGATAGATAGATAGATAGATAGATAGATAGATAGATAGATAGATAGATAGATAGATAGATAGATAGATAGATAGATAGATAGATAGATAGATAGATAGATAGATAGATAGATAGATAGATAGATAGATAGATAGATAGATAGATAGATAGATAGTCCCACTACAAGACAAACAGGTTATGCAAGAGCTGTGGGGAAAGAAGCTTCAATATTTATGGATATTTTTTTGCATAAGAGACCAGAACAAGTGTCAGGAGAAAATAAACCACTAAAAAAATAAGAATCTCGCATGGGCAATGACACAAAAGCCTCTAGAACAATTTTGTTATATCTGCGTTATTTTTTTTTCTCAAACGTACCAGCTGATGCAACAGAAAAGTTTTCTCAACCTCCCATATTTACATCTATGGCGAATGTACTTACTCAGTATAACCATTCAGGATTGGATTCTATCGTATATTCCTCCATACAAAGATTGCATTGGGTTGCTGAGTTTGCTAGAAGATCGAGGTGGGAGTTAGCGGTGACCTCCATTCCAAGCGTAATATATACGCTTTTAACAATTGATGGATATATAATTTTGAGAAAATACACTAAAAAGTGAATGGTACTACTGTCACATACATATTAAATATAGAAATAATCGGTGGAATATGCAAGTCATACATATGAAAATTCATCATAAGCCTAACCGAGTCCAGTATAAGCAGTATATTTATTGTAGGGATTTATTTTACATTTTTTTCAATTTTTTTTTCCCATGGACATATTTTTCGTATGTGTAATATATCGTAATACGTTGGTGGTAGTGTCTGTCAATAGTATTACCCGGTAATTGTACATTAGAGCATTGTCCGCTACCCGTTGAACCAGTAGGGTACCCGATTCCAGTTTTCACTAGCCTGGTGCCCAGAAAAATTACAGCCCAGCTTGTATCGATATATTATAAACATATATTAATTAAGGATGTTTTTCAATTCCTTTTTCATTTATTATTGTGTATTTTCCTGCTACATATGTTCCGTACAGATATATGCCATCTAAAAGCGGCAATGTGTTTGAAGTAGATGTAGTATAAAAAGGTTAAATCGTTGATTATGTAACAAAGCCTGGCATCCATCCATTTTATGGGCACACTTTAAATATCAAAGGTGCATTTTTTTTTAATCGAGAATAAGGTTGATTTTGTCGCAGGCAAATGCAAGAGTTAATCTGTCCTAAGCCTCGCAATAGTTTTCAAAAGATGGGGGCACAGATACCCACAAAATGTGCTCTAAAAGCCTGCAGTACACTGGGGCCTCCTGTTTGGCGGCCGGATATCACTGTATGACGGAGAGGCAAACTTGTGGTAATCTGGCGGATATAATGTCCAGCATTCTGCTGCAGTGGGGCCTTCATGAACAAGAAAATATTGTTATTGTCATAGACAATGCAGCAAACATGAAGAAGGCAGCACGCATTATGAATAAAAGAAATCTGTTCTTGTTTCACTCACAGCTCACAACTAATATAAGCATTAAGTCAGGTCTCAGTTTGCCAGCTTCTCGAATGCACCTAAAGAATTATTTGTCATAGTTTTACCGTCTCCATTCAACTGAAACAAATCAAATGTCAGAGAAAATGGGTCTAACATACAAAAGTCTGATAAATTCGTGTGAAAGTAGATGAAATAGTCAATCTTTAATGCTGAATTGTCTTGCTGAGATTAAGAATGCCCTCAATGCAGTGTTGCTTGACAGTGCCAACAATCGCAAAATTATTTCACCAGCTTACATGTGGTCAGACATTCATAGCCTATGCGAGGCATTCAAACCCCTTGCCACTATCAGCGATCAATTGAGAAGCCAAATCTACTCTTTAATGTTTTGTATATCCAATATTGGTGAACTTGTCATGAAAATGACTGTTTGAATATTTAGACGAAGACAATATTGTTAAAGGATTCAAACAAGCAGTCTGTAAAAACCTTACCCAACATTTTCAAGAAGATATACAACTTGAACTAATAGAGGTGGCCAACGTATTAGATCCAAGGTTCGAAAAGCTACTTCTCTTGAATGCTAAGTCACGTGGAGCTGCGTATGCCCTTGTGAGAGAAATGATTGACAATTTGCCTTGCATAAAGGAAAATGTAACAGAGGACTCCCCGCCCCCTGCAATGGGAAGAATTACTGAGGCAGACTGCAGAGACCAATCTGCAGTGAACAAAATTCTGTTTTGGGCCAGTTTTGGCTGCTGAAGAACATGTTCCTGATTCAATAGATTCTGCGAAAGAGTTATCCCGTTACTTGCCAGAGCCTGTGTTGAGTATCAAAGAAATCCCCTGGAATGTAAGGTGATTGATTGGCTACCAGAAAGCCTCGGTTGCAAGCAAAGCGTTAGGCTTCGACGTCACCAAGCTTGACAAATTCAATATGGCGGCCATGTTATCAACTGGTATCACATACAAATAAGAAAATAAAATTGTGGCAGAAAAGATGTATGATATCTTACCTTTATATCTACTCTTTCGGTTTAATTATAAGGCCATGTTAATCCAGTATGTCCATTTCATTTCTCATCCGTGAGCCATTGCTGACCGTAATATTCAGAAGTCATGTACACATATTTTGATCAAATGTGGAAAAAGCAAGGTGATGACAGAATATTTTGCCATCCAATCCAAGAATACTTTCTTGATGCAAGCAACTAGATGTAGGTCCATATTAGAAGGATATAACCTGGTGACCCGACTTTGAATTTTAACCTATAAAATGCGCCATCTTGCAAAAAAGCCACTGTTGCAACATGGTATCCAAAACCGGCAATTTGCATCAAGAAACTGCCAAAACGTACAGATTTAATGTACAATGGGGGTGGTGGGATGGTAACAACCCTGTGTCCACCTTCCAGCCAAAAAGAGACGAACCCCAAAATTCGATATTTAGGGGGCAGGGTCCTTTTAATTTTGAAACAAAAAGTGTACAATTTGCCCTAGAATGCTCAAAAATATTTTTTTCATAACTTAAAATGTCAGTTAGTATAAAACTTGGCATGATCCCTGTTATGAAAGAAAAAGTTTTATTATATCAGTTGTCCTACCCCCCTCTTACTTTTTATAAAATTGACTGTTCCCTTATTCAAATCAAACCACATATATCTTGGAAATTTAACTCACCCCAGGCTCAATCTATACCTTTCTGAGAGCATGGACACTCGTTGATAAAGTTACAGCATAAATAAGTCCTGGGAGTTGTTTTAAATTAAAATGTCAGAGCAGCATCTGGTCGGTGGGTGTTCTAAACAGGCATCTCTTGCTTCTTCAGTGGGGTGTTGGGTGACAGGAAGCTTGTAAAGTGACCATTAATCTGGACCCAATAAAGGCGCCGACTCTTATATAACTGATAAATCACCTATCATACCCTTTTAATGTGATCGGAGGCTGAGAGATGAATAAGCACGGGGCTGGTCATTTTCCATAGTAACATGGGCACAAGGGCTCTGTGGTTGGCTGTTTATACAAGATGGCCACCACTTGGTTCTTCTCACCCCATAGTGATAAGAACCCAGCATTCACCTTTGCTGGATGCTGAGCCAGTGTTTTATCTAGTTTTGCAGCAGAATGATGCAACAGCATACAATACAATTTCAATTTATATCAAACTCATGAAACCAGGATATGGCAGGGTCTTAGTAAATAAAGTTATACCCTATTTTGTTCTTGCTTATCTTCAATTTCAGTCGCAATCACATCAGAAACTGTTATTCAATGTTGTAACTGCAGAGAAATGCCTAAACATGATATTTTCGGGTAAATATACATGCATTTTGAGATGACTGCACCTCAACACTCCCAATATACCCATGCTTCTTTGTTTATATAAGCAATGCCCAGAGCGAGGCTGCTGATTTGACCCCTTATCTCGCATCTCATTCAACCCAGGTCAGCATTTCGCTGTCTGGTTAACTGACTGCGACCCATAGGCAGCCTGTAGTCAAGGACAGATAAACATCTTTGGCAATTGTTAAAAGCTCAATGTATTTTACGGGGTCCACACGGGGTCCACAAAGGGTCCAGAGAACTTTTTTGGTTTGAACTGTGCCAAAGTCGGCAAATTTTGGGCTGCTAACGGTAACACGTTCCCTGACTTATCCGCCGATGGGAAAAAGGATTTTTTGAATAGGACTCTTCTGGTATTAAAATGTGCAATTGCAAGCAATCCATGACCTTGTCTGAGGTTGTAACGTGGTTCTTATCAATACCTGGTCCAGTTGGCAAAGTGTTGAACAAATAGTCCGGTACTAGTCTGTGAACCATTTTATACATCATGATCAATTTTAAAGAAAGTCCAATTAAAGTTCAGCTATAAGCTTGGTCAATGCGCAGGACACTTGATCTCAATCTATTTTACCTTTCACTTGGACAAAATGCTTGTTGAAAAATTTCGGCTATTAATGGAAGTTTGCTATGATCATACTGTTAACTTGCAATTTCTAGCATTATGTAAATATTTATCTGATGTAATACAGGTATAGCCAATTTAATAAATCAGACAGAGTTATGCATGGGAACATCAAGCTACATATTACAGAAACAGAGTCGTTTACACCCACCTTCTGTGGTCCCATTACAACACCGAACAGTGATTTTCCTATTCAAAATCATCCATTTGAATGAATCCATTATCATTATTCAATATCAAAAGTGAGTCATCACCTAAGCGTCAACCGGAAGTGATCAATTATCTCCATTCATTACCAAAGGTAAGTCATCAGTCGTGCGTCAACCTGAAGTGAGTCGCAGCACTCCCCTCTATGGTCCCATTCCACCACAGGTATTTCATCCCATTTGAAATGATCCTCTTTCAGTCACCAAATTTATTCAACCATTTGAGTATTCATTCATCAACTAGTTGTGATTCATCAACAACGCTTCTGCGCCTGCGCAACCGAAAGTGCCCTAGCCTTAGTCGGGGCACGTGTGGTTTTGATTGTGTTATTTGCGTGCCCTTCGTTTCAGTAAGTGTCCTGAGTTTTGGTTTCAAATTTCAAAACTTTGTCATTTCGCCTGTGGTTAATCCTCCCCCTTGATTCAAGACTGCCTGAACAGCTTCTCAGCTTGGGCTGGGCGCTAAGGGCCGACGATACTTCTATATGATAGTTCTCACCGAAGATTCTCATTCAAATTTATTTTGTTACTAATGAAAGTAGTGGAAAAAGTGAAGCAGACGATATTTGACCAGTAGTATGTTTTGGCCAGTGTGAGGGACAAAGGGTTAATGTTAGTTTTTTGCAGAGACACGCGGGAAATTGACAGCAGCAGCAAGAATGATGGCACCAACAGGCTGCTTCTACTTCAGCTTTTATCCTTTAACCATTACAAATTCTTCTTCGACATACTCAGTGATTAGACGTCTGGCAACATGAATACAATGCACCTGTCAGAACGTGTCATTGTAATCTAGGTCAAAAATACTTTCGGTGAATGATGACAACACTTTACTTTGATATAATTGCAAAATGGTCTTACCTTTAAAACCGAAAACTTCCACTTCACATGTTTGTACAAGTGTACAACCCATAACAATTGTAGACTGATAGACCAAAACAGATGAACCCTTTTTTTCTTGGCAGTTAAAGCTGCTTTGGGGGGCGTTATTCGCAGGCAAGTCTGATACCTTAGCACACTTAACAAAATCTTTTCTTTCAAATTTCAATCCTTCGAAGCTGCTCCCAATCAAAATGTCGGCGCCGTTCAACTGGTTAGCTGATAAGAGAAGTCAACAACAGAACATAATATTTTGTATAATAAACACACTGAACTTACATATAATTATATGTGAGAACTTACATGAGGTTCCACGCCTCTATTAAATTTACAAAATGTCATTTTCTTTCGTTTTTACAGATTTTTGCGCTTCATATATAAGTAAATAAATAAAAGACCAATCAGTAAGAGTGAACAATTTAAAACCAGAATAACTGAAAAAAACTATACATCCAATTGAGAATGATTGAATTAATATATGCAGTAAGGAAGGAATAGGCCTTATGGAATCCAAAAAAGACAACAGGGAAATTTTTCTTCGCAATTTAAACAATAAAACACAAAATATCAATTCAATACGCTGATGTGCCTTTGTAAAGAGATGACGGTAAAAAACTTGTGCTCAACTGATCTATGATTCATGCCCCGAAAAATAACACAGCATGATATGAACTAAAAGGCACTGTTAATATCTAACAAATCCCGTACATTTATGCTAGTATTCTGAAAGGACCATGTTGACATTTTCTAGTATTAATGATCATCTGATTTCAATATTTAATGAAACAAGTCACCATTTTTCAATGGCACCTATTTTCGGTGATCCTCTGATACTGATGGACTTACAGATGCACAGTTCCCAATCTGAAACATCTCCGAACCCAGTATATATGATAGAACTGGATTAAACAAAATGGACCAGGCTGTGTCGATCAGGGCATTCATGCATGTCTACCTTTTTTGAAGCTTCTTTGAGAAAAGAAATTTAAAAAATCTTAATAGGTGGTTAAACACATTTGTATATCAAGTTAAGGTCCGATCAATTTATTATGATAATCGAGCCTCTGGGTTTGGAGAAGGGGACAAAATTATGCAAACATAAAACAATGCGGATATATGTGGATTTTTATTTTTAATGGGCTGAAATTAATGTTGTAGATGCTTCCACGTGGTTACAAGAATGCAGCGGCAGTCAGCAGCACGACGCAAAAATCTGCCGCTGGAAATAATTCAGAATGGTTTGCCAGCGATTACCACTGTCTGCTGCAGCCTTCATCCAACTACCACTGACCAGGACTGAGCTCTCAAGAGTCCAGTTTGGTTTATTAAGGCAGTAAGTGGTGAAAGGCGGCAGTCGGAGGTGGCGTCGGTTGCTGCTGCCAACCACCACGTGCAGCGTCTGTTGGTGGCCACCACACTCTCACTCCAGAACACAACTTCCATTCCATTTTGCAATGGTTTATCAGGGTGCATTAACAAATCAACTTAAATAGTCATTCACTTGTATTATGGTGAAAGAGGCAATTACCGTACTGATTTCGCCATGTGATTGTAACCTTTGTAATGTGGTATTCTTGGTCTAAAAATACCACCCACCAGGCATCTTTGGGTCTAGGTGTGACAATTGTATGGGCACAACTGCCTTTTACAAAGTTTGTGTCCTTGTTTCCATCCACAGATTTGCTGGCAACTGGGTTGGTAGACCAGCGGTAGGTAGAGGTCTGTCTCACCGGTCTGTTGAGTGCCAAATTGACAGCACAAATTCCTTTATTGGAAAACAAGTTGTATTTCAGTAACATGAGAAGTGGCATATGTATATATATGACTCTAATGGGGCAGTTGTGTCATTCATAAGCCACCACTCACAATCGTTTGATCAGGATGCCTGTGAAAGTACATTCTTTGTTCAGGGATTCTGTTTTCAGTCATTCAACATCTATTTTGTCATTAAATGGCTCTCGTGTCAATACACACATGGGCCCCCTAGTGCCAAACTGTCCGGTAACTCTACAGTGTTAGAGGTAGGAAAACCACAAAAATATTCACTTCCGGCGACAAAGAACGATAATTTGCGCATGTAAACTTGCCTAAATATATATCACGATTAACGTGTATTGTCACAAAATATGTGATAAATGACTGATAATTCATAAATTAATAGATATCAAGGTTAAACACAGGTTTAAGGAAAATACCAACATGCACCTCCAACACATGAGAGTGCCGAACTGTTAAAGCATTAGGGGGCGCATGTGTGATATGGTTGTACCCCTTAACTGGCCACAGATGGCAGCACCAAGGTATTCTGTCTAATGATCAACACTGTATGATTTGGCTTGACCAGAGTGGTGGAATCTGTGGTAGGCTGAAATCTATTATACACATATTTATTTCAGGTCTTTCCATCCTAAAATAGAGTGATTTGAAAAATTAGTTTGGTGCATACCTTATTTCCCGGGTGGTCAGAAAGTTGAAAGTGATACTGGGTGCGAACAGGTGAGAATCCAGCATGACTGCGTTCAGGTGGGGCAAAGTCAAAAGTTTGCTGTTCATCACATATGTTAATGCCTCTTTGTAAGTCAGACTTGAACTTAATTGGTAAGCCTAGTCTTCCTTAAAGTGAAAGCTTTTACCCTCAGATACGCCAGGATTTCTTATAATGGCCGTCTATAGGAAATTTAATCTGGTGGTGCCACCCAAACAAAACAGCGAGTTCAACCATGCCGTATAATCGTAGGAAATGGTCATCCGAAAAGTACTATTAAGCTACAATAAGTGCAATATTACAACTTAAAGTCAATATTTGTTGGGTGATCGGACAGCAAACATGTGTATGATCTAACGAGTCGTGTAAATTTCTTCCCGAAACTACTAACTTTAAGGGACATGTTTATATAAAGTAACGAAATCCCATTTTAAACAGCCGTTCAGTATTCTCCCAAAACACTAAAAAGTCAAGTGTCCATGCAATCCAGAGATGTATGACAATGTCTTCCTTTGGCATCCGTACTCTTCGTAGGGGACCATGATCTTGTACAATTTCAAATCCATAGAACATACAATTAACCAGTCGTAATCTTGACATGGCAAGTATCAAAGTCACTTCGTTGCCTTCAGATTAAGTTGACGGTCACTTCAATCACTTTGAAGCCTAGGATTTTAAGGAGAAGGCCATCATGGAAACATCAATTTCACATGTCCAACAGCTCTTGCGTTATCACCCCCAAAATCTTAATTTCCTAACAATATATTGTTGGCTTAAGTTTATTATTATTATTATTATTATTATTATTATTATTATTATTATTATTATTATTATTATTATTATTATTATTATTATTATTATTATTATTATTATTATTATTATTATTTTTATTATTATTATTATTATTATTATTATTATCATTATTATTATTATCATTATTATTATTATTATTATTATTATTCTTATTATTATTATTATTATTATTATTATTATTATTATTATTATTATTAAGCAGAGTGATTTCAACACACTAAAATATGATACCCTTTAAACATTCGACCCTGAGCAATGTGCAGGTATTTCCGCAAGCAAATAGTCACTGGTGTCAAACACCTTTTGCTCATATTCTGTTGAACTGTCAGGGTGTTTACTTTCCATGTATCAGTACAGACATAACAGATTTAATGTGTGTTGACCTGCTGATTAGAAAAAGCAGGATGCATTTGCTTAGGGTATATGATTGGAGGGTCATCATACACGACATATTGCACAGTATTTTTATGGAATGACCCTTCTTCTGTTTATATATATATATATATATATATATATATATATATATATATATATATATATATATATATATATATATATATATATATATATATTAGTATATATATATATATATATATATTAGTATATTGACCGGTTACCCGAGTAATAAACTTGTACCCATATACCCGCAAATTTATATCCCAATAATGCCAGATACGTCACAACATTTCTAATTTTGTGTACTTCTAGTCTGTCACGGCAATCCAGGTACAGAACACCATTTCTATTTTTGTACTTGTGTTGGCTTTGTTCTTTGCAAACTGTGAAAACGTGCTTACGTAGCTAATTCACTGGACCACAAGCGCCATAAACGTGAAAAGGGCATCGCTACCTGATCTCAAACGTACTTTATGTTGAGTATAGAAATATTTCTCGGTGGTTGAAACACAAACATTGCATACTTAGTTCATTAAAAAGTTGAATAAGGTGGGTAAGGCACTATTACAGATCCAACAGGCAGTTTCCAGTAAAGACCAATATATGATTTTTCTGTAAAAAATGGAGTATTTTGACCTTGGTAAAATTAGCGGGTACCCGAACGGGTACATGGATAGCGAAATTCACTAGACGTCGCCTTTACATTTAGTTGACAGTCCCTTCAATCACTTTTAACCCTAGGATTTAAAAGACAAGGACATCATTGCAGCATTATTTTCACATGTGCAACAGATCTCGCCATATCACCACAAAAAACTGAGTTTCTCAAAAACAATACATCGCTGGATCATTTTTGTTTGTTTGTTGATTTTTCATCAAAGTGATCGATTTTAGCACACTAAAATATGGGATGGCCCCAAAACATAAGACACTCAGATATTGTGCAGAGTTTTGGCAATTAAATAATAATTGGCTTTAAAGGTCAAGACACCTTTTGCTCTGCTGAACGATTATGGTATTTACTTTCCATGCATCAATAAAGCCGTAACAAGTTGTATGGGTATTGACTCCCTGATGTGAAAAACTACAATGGATTGACTTGGGAATATGTTTGAACTCTTATACTTATGAGCAGGTAAGTATCAACGTATTACTTTTTACACAGTCGTAGATTGGAAAGGCGAGCCTTTCTATTGAATGTAATTCCCTTCTTCTGACACATATATAAGTATAAAACTTAGTGTTGAGTGGAGTGAGAATGGGCATACATTTAGTGAGATCAAGAATTTTTGTGTTGTTTTTCAATGCAGCTTAAACAATTGCAATCACACGCTTGGTCGATGAGATTTCTCACCTTTGTAGCCATAAACCTCCACTTCACACATCCGAAGTTGCCTCCATTGATTACCTGGTTTGTATAGCGACACAAATGAACCTTTTATTCCGGAACAGTTAAAAGTTTTTGTACCACCATCAGTAGCCCCTTGAATCTTGACACACTGATAAAAATTTTCCTTCTTGAACAGTTGCCCGTCAAATTCTGTTCCAACCGCCAAGAATAATCCATTTTGGGTGTAACCTGTCATAGCACAATAAAAATGCTTAAGTTTAGTATGAGCTCAATTTTAGTATAAGTGCTTTGTTATGAGATAAGGACATATTTGTATTGAAGAAAACTTTGGCATTTGTTGTCATGTGGACAATTAATATTGTTGTTCTGCAGCAGCAGGTTGTGGCACAAAAAGGTAATCAGACATAATATTGCTTGGCGAACAATCTATCTACTACTTTTCTAAAGTTTTCTACAAAGGGAGAGTCTGCCAATTAATCAAGTCATGACGATCAGCAGGGTATGTGGGTCTGTTTGTGCTTGGGGGCGTTTTACAGATAAGCAAAATGTTAATGAAAAATCCCACAGCCTTTATTAATCCTCTGAGCTCAGAATCCTGAATAAAGTGATCATATAGTGACACAGACTTATATGGTTACTTCCCAGGATTTTTTCAAATCTTCATGACTTTTTTCTGGCAAAAAGCTCAGAACACGTGTCAGTCAGCTAAGCTTGAAGACTGACCAGGCGTCTGCCATCCAATCACTTTTACATATTGCACGCCTCCAAAACGGTTGGCTGAATTCACTTCAAAAGTTGACTGGGGTCTACGTTGGGCGAGACTAAGGCAAGTTTGTCATGTCCTCAGTTATTCGTTGAAATTACATGTGTTCCTTCTGCTCAAAAACTGTGAGCCAGATCCTCTTTAAATATGGCGGGGATCCACTTTCTGTAGGTCTGTCTCAATTTTTTAACATTTATGTCCTGGTGCTTCTTACCAAAAATGTCAGCCAGACTCTCTTTAAATTTGGTGGGGATCTATTTTGAGTAGGTCTTTGTCAGGTTTTTAACGTTTATGTTCTTTTACTTCTTACGAAAACCTGTAAGCCATATCCTCTTTAAATTTGGCGGGGATCTACTTCGAGTAGGTCTCTGTAAGTTTTTGAAAACGTTTTTGTTCCTGCGCTTTCTTTATTTCTGCGAATTTTCTTGTTTCGCTTTTAACCAAATCTTGAAAACTATTCTCCACAGGTGCTAGGCCACTTGCTTTAAAACTGCATAGGAACACTTCTAGGGACACCTTAACCTAATCGTGACAAGAGCTTATGCTGCGAGTTTTTTCTGCATATCTTTGTATTTCTTTTTTAAAAAACATTTGTGTGCATTGCAGTTGTTTTCCACTTCCTCTCCAGAACTTCCACTCAGATTGTGCAAAAATCTGGTGGTAATGTACCTGGTGGAAGGACCAAATCAATTTGTTAACTCGACGGTGATGCTGCAAAACCCTATTTTTTACGAACTCTTCATCTCAGGCACCTATCGGTTGATGCATAAGTACTTTCCTGTAGAAAAAATGTATTGGTATGGTATATGTACTCACATTTTTCACATCTACTAGATAGTCATCCAGATACACTTTAAAGTTGGCGGGGATGCACTTCAGGCTGGTCTTTATGGAAGGCTTACAAATGCTTATGATCTGGTGAACTGATCTTCGATTTTTTTTCTGTAAATTCCTAATCTTTTCCAGAAGTGATGTTTTGGCCTACTGCGTTGAGGTACACGTTTGTAGTCGCCACAACCTGAGCTTGCTTGACAGGTGGCGCTGTAACTTTATCATTTGGTCATGAATGTTTACGTTTCTCAACTTCGTTGCTTATCTAAATCTGTCTAGGGATATAAAATCCGTCAGCACGCTATTAAGTGGTCGAAGATTTTCATTTAAGTATGAACTATCACCCAAGTCCTTAGTCAAACTATATTGTTCTATGAATCGTCCAATTCTTGAATACAGTTGTGTATTTTTCGACGACTGCGGCAAGGGAATGTCCGATCTCTTGGAATCGATTCAATTTATTGCAGCTCAAATACCACATGTCCGAGTAAACAGAACAATGACTCAAATGGCGGGTTAATAACTGAAGAAACAAGTCACGCCCCAGTGGCCTTGCCTGATGTCCTGCAGGGTTGTGGGTATTTTACAAAGAAATACGCTAGAAAGACGTATATTTCCCCTAAATCTGCCCACAGAAGCCAGAGATAAAATTCGTATGAAAAATGTTGAACAGAAAGTTTTCAGTCACACGTAGTGCTTTACATACCTATTTTCTGAATGCTCAATCAATGGTGAAGTATATTTATTGAAATGTATCAAAGTTTCGTGGACGTTCAATGATTCGTCAAGTTTACGCATGCATTTCACGCACATACACTTTTTGTACTGGTGCTTTGAAACACACGTCACTTGTTAACTTACTTCGTGAACTTGGGTGGTCAACTCTTGCAGACAGACGTAAATACCGCACGCTTGTCCTGTTTTACAGAATGTACCACGGAATGACTCCTCCCTATCTCTCTAATCTACATGCAGTACCTCCTTCTCCTGTTAGTCATGTTTTCCGACGTTTAATGCCAGTGTGCCCCAATAGATGTAAAACATCGGCTCTGTGTAATTCTTTTCTCCCAGATGCTATCAAACAGTGGGAAAACCTATCTTCCGACATTAGAAAATTATTTGCTCTCCCTACAGATATTCAAATCGAAAGTTAAAACTACTTTCGTAGCCAGTGACAGGCTTCCTGAGTTCTACCTGACAGATTTGCTAATATTTGTCATACGCAATTATGTCTAAGATTGCACTTTTACCCTCACAAAGTTAAAATCCTTCCTTACCCAGCCTGTGTCTGTATTTATCCTACTTAAGACCTTAAGCATTTTCCTCTTTTCTCTTCAAATAACATCGTTCAGAGAAACAAATTTCTTACCAATGTTATTCCTTCAATGGCGCGGAAGGTTAGCCCCCGTCTTATAATCCATTTTAGTGATAAGTTATTTGAAATATGTCTCCGTGGCAGTAACGAGCTTTCTAACTGCCTAAATATCCATATGTATGATGGACACAGAAGTACATTATTGATACCAAGCGCTCTAACGGCTAAATGTGTCACTTACTGCAATGATCATTTGTTTGGACCATGCAAATTTATTTGTATCACACTTTTTTCATATTGGGTAAATACTGAGCTCACATTCATATTGTCTTAATGTGTATCCTATATATCAGCATATTTTGATATTGTATTGGGTTCCCACAGATATTATACTTGGGTAGCAATTGTATTGTCATGTGTGTCTTATATATACTTAATATGTGTGTGTGTAAGTCATGGAGAACCCAAGCATTTGTCATGTCGATGTACTATAGGGCTATCCAAATATAATATATACGTTTAAATAAATAAACTTGCACAAGTCCCTGGTGCATGTCCCTATTTTCCCATCCCGCGGTCTCACCCAGAAGTGCGATACATTTTCCCCTCCTCGAAGTTAACTGTATAATATTACCCAACTACATGGTGTTATTAAGTAGGTCCTACTGTTTTTTTTTTTTTTTTTTTTTTTTAACTGGTCGACACTGTCGCCGTGCCGGTTTCAACAGTAGCACTAGCAGCAATTGAGTCCTAGTCAGTTCTAATCCCATTATCATCTCGATAAGGCTGAAGGCAAAGTGGTCTTCAAATGAATGCATGGCTAGTCACTGGCCACTCAAGCGAGACAAAGCTGACCGTCTCCCTCCGGCTGCCGACACCAGGGACTTGTCAAACTTGCACAAGCCCACTCTGGACTACCATCATTTCGGTGGGAGTGACGTCACAACATCCGGGGTTTCGCGGGATCCGAGAAGTCAAATCAGAGGTCAGATCAAGTTCAAGACGCCCAGAATATTTGAGTGGTCTCATTGTGTTGTACTAATTTACCCCCCCCCCCCCCAGCACTCTGGGCAGTTTGGAGATCTGGCAAAGCCAGCCACTGGGCATTTTTTGTTTGGTTGCGCAACATGCGACATGCTGGCGTAAAAGTGCCACAACGTTTTTATTTTTGCAATAATGCAAAATGGTCAACGTCTTGATTTAAGTTTTGTTGAGTAGGGCCTAAGACCTCTACATTTCTATGTGGTTCTTTTGTCAATTTAAACAAAAAAACTCGTGCCCTGCAACCTAACAAAGGGAATATATCGATCTCAATCACGATTTGATCAAAGTGGTCAAACCTGTGTGAATTATGAATACAATTGCACGGGTGCCGGTCCGCACATTTTTCTTGGTTAGCGTCACGAACGATGGTTCCTCTTTATTTTTTTTCTAAACATCGTTTGTGTGTTATAATTGTCAATAAATTATAGTGGTAGAGCTTGTTGCTGCAGTAAATAGTCGCAGTTACTGAAAAACTGTCAACATGATCAACACAAGCGGCAGCGGTATTTTCACCCGAGCCATGTTTACCTGCGGCTGGCGTATTTTACTCTCTTTCCGTGAAAAAAAAAGGACCCTCTGCTCTATTGAGTATTGTACGCAAAGACTGGTACAGTGGTAGTATGTTATCATTCTGGCCAATTTACAGCGTTAGATTTTGTTTCTTGCTTTAATAAATTGTCCGTAATCGTCACTTGTGTTCACACAAAGTGACAAATGTCACCCATCTTTCAAGTTTCATTTTCAAGCCAGACTTCAGAACATGAGGCAGCGAGTACTACCGAACGAAACAGCGGTAGAAAAACTTTTTGATTGGACAGCGAACCCCATGTGATCGATTCTGGGGGCTGTAGTTTCCGACTAAAATAACGACGCATCTGTTTGAAATAGAAGCAGTTTTGAAGGGATTTCCCCTAAAATACTTTTGTTTCAGTCAATGGGAGAGCTTGTTGTTAAAATAGACAAGGTTTTGAGCATTCTAACGATATAAACAACATAGCGCGCAGACGAAAAAAAGATCGAGATCGAGACGATGAAATCACCCTATTTTTGCGCAGTTTTGCAAAGCTCCATCATTCAAATTGTCACAAGCAACGGCCCGGTCATTGATTTAAATCATCGTAGAAGGAAAATATTCATTTTAACGCAAAATCGAAATAGCCATCGGCAAGAACTGACGTTTCTCTACAATAAAAGGTGCGTGCTTGCATGTAAAGATTAATAAACAACAGTCAATACAAGGAATTTGAGACGGTCTTGAATCTGTCACGTGCCTGACTGCTCATGAATAATTCATAGCAGCGACAAGCCGGCAAGTTTTACAAGTCTCACTGGACGCCCTCCGCCTGACGCGCTGCGCTGCAATTAACCCTTCATTACACAGTAGCTCAATTAACAGCTTCTTATGAGGGGTGGCTTATGACCGCTCGCTTGTCTGAGTGATAAGAAACACCGTGCAGACCGCCCGGCGCTTATCAGCTGGAGTCAATGTTTTCTGGTTATAGACACGTTCCACGCCAATTAGCTAGGTTTAAGGGCCTACCTGTATTGCAACAGAATAAGGCTACGACGTGTGTTTACTTAAAATTTCATTTTGCAATGAATTTGATTTTAAATAAAATACGGAAGACAGTCCAGTGAGACTTGAGCAAGTCTATTAAATAAACTGAATTTCCCAAACCGTATATTGGATTCTCTTCAAGCGTACTGGGAATGTAGCTGGGCTCAATATTAACTATGTTTGTAAACGGCATGGAGCTGCTTGCAATTTTCCTACTTCCATAAATTATTACCATTATGAGTTATTGGCAACGCTATAAATACTTGTTAACATTGATACAAAAGAAATAGCAACACCTATAGCATATGCACTTGCTAATGGCGGGTCCTGTGGCCGCAGTTACTGTTTACCCCAGATATGGAGGTATCTGTCAAATTTCTCTTTGTGTTGATCATGTTGAGCTTGAGTCAGCTTGTATTGTGAAACTAACACATTGGCTTATATCTTGGTTGAACTGCCGGACTCTGACCCTTTCATTTGAGAAAAAAAGTGACTCCAAAACTCTGCGGTTGTAGACTATGATTATGAAAACAGCAATTTTGTGGCCACAGAAGGTTAAATTCGATGCTATTTTGATAGTCATGGGACTACTTTAGTCTGTGAAAATCAGATTACTTGGGCATACGACTGTAAAACCTCCAGTTTTTAAAAATCTTTGGGAAAAAATCTTCCCTGAAAACATTGGTCCAATCCTTTTGAAGTTGCGTAGCGACACACTTTTCGTGACACCTTGCCTTAATTCATTTTACCGATGGCGCTACGAAATCAATGATCTGTTTGTGTGTGTGTGTTGTTTACTACTTTTTTGTTCTTGTTCTTGTTATTGTTTTTTGTTGTTTGTTTCTGTTTTGGTGCTATTTTGTTTTTGGACTTTACCGCCAAAGCTATATCTGACACTCTCTAGAAATTTTATGGGAAATGTACCTGTACTTGGTCTCCACGAAGCTGTTTCCTACATGGTGCTGCTGTCTTTTCTGAATTTTCACGATTTTTTTTAAACTTAGGTAAAATAAGTAAATTATAAGAGATGGTTAGCATTGTGACAATAGGAATATCAGCAAATCTGAATCTCAATGAATTTTTGTATTTTTGCTTTTTTCGAGTTCTCCAAACGGGTGAACTTGATCTACTTCAAGCTTGTCGGGGATGTACCTTTATATGCGCCCAACGCGAATACTGAACAAGCGATCATCTCTCTCTCTCTCTCTCTCTCTCTCTCTCTCTCTCTCTCTCTCTCTCTCTCTCTCTCTCTCTCTCGAAATTTTGTCCGATCAAGGCTACAATAACACGAAGACTCTCCACGAAAATACCTGTCTTACTCTATACTTAACAAAAGTTTGGGTTTTTTTGCTTCATCTGTTATAGTGTGGATATGTGCGTTTCCCATTTAAGCCAGGTGGCTGGTGCCAAAGGTTGCAAGCTCGAGTCTCGCTCCTTCCAAACGTAAAATATATTTTCAGCATTTCTTTAGTGCTCGTGGATTTAAGTCTCCCGCTCTGCGAATAAATGCCGACTCAGTACATATACTGCATAACTGTGATATGGCACGCACACATAACTACCTACATTGACTCATCTTTTTTTTTAAGTTTGGGGATTTGGTCGAGTGAATATGTACGTTTAAGCTTGGCGAAAGGCCCCAATGCTTACACGTTTAAGTCTCGCTCGTTGCGTGCATAACAAATAAGAGAAGAAAATAGTTTATTTTGCTTATTTCAAAAAATTCTTTGATCATGTGTGCTTTTGCAATTAAGATATTTTGTAAAAAAAAAAAAAAAAAAGCTGAACAACGACGTCTTGAAAGTGGATATGCATAGAAGGAATTGGGCTGTCACATGTGAACATGCTGTTGTGAATACTAGATAATAAATTTCTGTCCAACTCGAATCAGCCATCTAAGATACCACTAAATTATTTGATGCAGATAGCTGCGAAGAGGTCTCGCTGTTACATAGGGCTGCCGTGAACATATACATATATATTTCATGTTCGGAACGAGTGGGATTCGAACCTGCAACCTTTGGCACCAGTCGCCTAGCCGAAATGGGAAACGCACATATCCACTCGACCAAATCCCCACTCCTAAAAAGAATGGTTCAATGGAGGTAGTTATGTGCGAGTGCCACATCAACACGGTAATGCAGTATATTTACTGAGTCGGCATTTATTTCCAGAATCGGGGACTTAAATCCACCAGCATTAAGGAAATGCCGAAAATATATATTTCATGTTCGAAACGAGTGGGACTCGAACCTGCAACCTTATATATATATATATATATATATATATATATATATATATATATATATATATATATATATATATATATATATATATGTAAATGTATATATACATACATATATATATATGTACATATATATGTATATATATATATATATATATATATATATATATATATATATATATATATATATATATATATATATATATATATATATATATATATATATATGCTATTTTGTCATGGCGTGGCCGGGTCTCAAACAAGCAATCTTTGGGGCCAAAAACCTTTGCGAAACTCTCACATACCCATGCACTAAATGCCCATTTCTAAAAGGAATGGTTAAATGAAGATAGGTCAGCGGATATGCCGTAATCGACAAGGTGTAGTTCATAAAAGGAAGTAAAATTATCGTATTTTGGAGTTTTTACATATCCGACTATATATATGTATATATATATGTTCATCATCGAGTGTCTTGAAAAAACCTACCTTATGATTTTCGAAATATCTAAAATCGTCGACTTTATCCACTTCAAGCCTGCTGGGGGTGTACCTTTAGTGGATCCCTAACAATTTATCCTAATTCTTATACTCCATTTATTTTCATGAGCAAAATATATAGAAAAAAAATGTTTTCCAGACACTGCCCGGCTAATTGCTTCGAAATTTCATAGGGACACTTCTGGTGACTTTAGACTTTAACCTATTCAATACCTGTTACTGTTATAAATAAAATAATTGTGCGTTAGTGTTACTTTCGACTTCTCTTAAACAGGGTTGACTCTTAGATTATAGTGACATTTGTTGGAACCATTTCTTGTGAAAGTATCGGAGAAAGTTGTTCACTTGGTGACGTTAACGATTTATACAGGTTGGGTACTTCGCATTTTAGAATACCTTCCTACTGATTACTATGAAGCCATAGTAATTCACACTCTCGACGTCTTCTCAAACAAACGGCTGCCAGATTTATTTAAAAGTTGATTGACGTGTAGCTTTGGTACGTTTCTTCTGAGTGTGTCCAAAGTGTAAGATACTAGGTAATTGTATTGTAAATCCTCTTCAATTGTTTGCAGAAAGTATCACTTGTCGTTTTGTGAGTCTTCATTGGACAATAATAACAAGACATGATCCTTTGTATCTACCGTTGCTTTCTGACGTATTTTAGTCAAGAAATAACAAAAATCAAACATCAATATCAAAATGTTCTGCATCACTACCAGCGGTATAAATGTTTCAGTAACACATTATTTAGCAACGTACACAGCCACCAAGTCAGTATTTTTTGTCTGACTGATACTCAGGTTCTTGTGATTCATATTGTAGGATATGTTCAAAGGTTTTCTCTTTGGGGTTTCCATCCTCGTCTTCTTGGTGACTTCAGCTGAACTTATTTATTTTGGTTTGTTCACGTTCAGGCTACTCGTCTTCATTTTGGGGTTATAGCTTGATGTTTGTGAATCAATTTACTCCTGTTTTCCAAGTAACAAAGCAATTTGTAGCATCAACATAATACAACAATAATCACATTGCTTTCCAGGTGGACAAAGTCACTCTCAACAGTTACCATTTTCAATAGTTTGCATCTAGATGCCTTACCCTTCCTGTTACATTTTTTAATCTTCCCCGTTGGTAAATCAATCTGCTTCTGCTCTTGGTCTGCTAATTCTCTGTTGCCGAGGAGTATATTTGCCTCTATTATCTATTGTCCCAGGCTTGGGATCCAGCAATAAAGAGCCATATGGCTTGATTTTGGTCGCCTTGTTATCTTGTTCCATTTGACTAGGTTTCTGGGGAAATATACGCTTACTCTTGGTTTTCACTTGTCGTAGACAGCATAATTACAACTTCTATGTGTGCTCAGTACATTTGGCTCGCAAAAGGTTTGCATGAACACATTGATACTCAGCTTATGATGATTGCTTCCTTTTGTAAATAAAAGTGTCCTTCTGGCATCTTACCAAGCTTGCGGTTGAGTCATCTATAAATCGGCTATAACTAATGAATTTTAATGCCTGTATTTTTTAAAGCATATTTTATTGCACACATGGGGAATGCTGTACAGTGTTTACCATATGACAGAGTCAATTGAAAAAAAATGCAACATATTCATAACGTTAGACAATTCAAACATAAGGAACTAGGGGCTACACCAGCAATATTGTGCCACCAAATATTTCGTGGCACTGAAAGATACTGGATGCCTATCGTGGGTATGATTGGGCAGGAAAGAAAGTCAGAAAAGAAAATTGAAGAATGGGACAGTGACCAACGGGAAGGAAGATGTACGGATGTGAGAGAGAAAGAAGAAGGATGGAAAGTAAGGAGGCAATGTTAACATACTTCCTCATGTTTTTTAAATTTCGTTTTCTCTTTCCTTTTTCTCTCTGTCTCTCGTATTTTTTTATTTTCCTTCACTTCTTGCTGATGGCCGTGGTGGGTTTTGCTGTATTTTCAACAGTGCATACACCACCAAAAAAAAAAAACTTTCGGCGGCAGATGGTACATTTTCGGCGGTGGCCAGCGCCATTCGATCGCAGTGCCACTGTCTGCCGCCCTAAACAAGTAAGGGTCTTTTGGGATAATAATCATAATAATTTATTGAAAAACTTTTGTGCGGCTGCTTGCCGCTCTCTGTCACCATCTGGGCTTGGGTGGAACCTAAAACCGGAAAAATATCTAAAAAATACTACAGCAAATGTTTTCATATGTATATACCAGCTCTGCGAAAAAAATACATATGTAGCATCTTAGCCCAGAAGAAGGATGATTCCGTGGGCACTGCACATTCAGACACATATATGTAGAGAAATCATTTGCAAATGTAGCAGGGTTGATCTAGTTTTCCAGTCCTATATTTAAATCAATAAAAACACACACAAATGCATGCATGTACATTCACACAAACACGTTCTTGCACAGGTGATCATGTTCTTTGTAGTTGATGCCATCATGGAGATACTTTGAACCCCCCCCACTCTAAACAAGATAAAGAAAAAACAAAATTAATAATAAAATGCAATAGAACTTTAATTTATTTTTTTTCCAATTTCAAGTACCTGTACATGTACATAAAGCATTAATCAGAAATAGGGAACAAGTTTAAAAGTTAGAATTTGCTCAATTGTTAAGGCCTGTGCTTATCTACAAAAGAAAATTATTGTGGTATGTACCATCTGAATTGTTGCCCTCCTTTGGAGATGGTTTCAGAGATGTGTTTTTGGACTTGGATATTCAGATCACTAATGACAGGTTTTGTATTAAAGTGTATCACAAAATAGATGAGTTTAACTTTGAAGTGGTTAATTATCCTTTCCAGACAGTAATATTTCGGAAATTATTGGATATGATACGTTTTTGTCACAGATTTTGAGATTTGGTCGTATTTGTTCTAAATTTCAGGACTTTGCATCTAGAACCAAATTTATTTACAATAAACTTGAGTCAAGAGGAATCAAAGATGTACTTTTGATCAAATATTTCTACAAATTTTGCTGTAAATATCCCGAGATGGTTAGCAAGTTTAGCTTCAATAATTTTAGAGATTTTAGACTTGCCTGTTTTGCTACTTAATTTTATCTTTTGGCATCATTCTGTTTTAATGTTCACCTTTTAGACATTTTAGGCTAGTAGGCTAGCTTGTTTTCTGTTAAGTCAAACCCCCAGGGGCTATAGGTAGCAAGCATCTACTGACGACAGTTACAAGCTTGCCTAATCGTGCTTGATATCTGGTTAAGAAATATTATATTTTCATTGCCTTCTCTTGACTTAAATACAAATGACTTTCATTCTTATCTGACTTGCCCTATAATTTAGCTGTTAATATCCAAAGATTATTAGAAAGTTTGGCTACAATAATTAACAGTTTTTAAACTTGTCTGTTTTGCTACTAAACTTTATCTTTTGGCATCATTCTGTTTTAATATTCACCTTTCAGACATTTTAGGCTGGCTTGTTTTCTGTTAGGTCAAACCCCCAGGGGCTATAGGTAGCAAGCCGCTACTGACGCAAGTTACAAGCTTGCGTAATTGTAGTCAAAATCCTGTTAAGAAAAATTGTTTTGATAACATATTTTTGACGTACATGCTAGTTAAATAGAGCTTAATTGTTTCAGGGGTAGGTGTCATCACAGAGTTTGTTATACATTTCTGGTGAGGATGTCCATTGTTGCAGTCCTTGTTGGGATTTCCCTTGGTTAGTACAGGTGGTCTAGTTGCAACTGTTTATTTTACTGTCAATGGGACTGAATAGAAGGCCCCAGCTTGTTTCCACTTCAGTTATACACTGGCGGGTGGTTTACCTAGGATAAGCTGTCCAGCTAGAAAGGGTACATATTGGTTCAGAGGTAAGTCAAATTGTTCTTATCTGAACCTGTACCATACAAATTTAGTAATTATGGTTTGTTTGACAGGTATTCTTCTTTCATAATGAAGTTCTGCATTTATAAGCAAAACTTCACGCATTTAGCTAATTCATCATTTGCCACGTTCATATTTATTCTTTATTATGTGGGTTGTCTTTGCTGAATACTTAACTTAGACAAGGAGCCGCTACTCAGAGAGACATGTACGGGTTAAAGGCTCCCAAACGTGTTGAGTAGTTACCCGCTGAAGACCCTTTAATTTATTTGGGCTGATACAGCCTATGTCAAAATTTTACAGAGGAACGTGTGTAATATGGACAATAATAATTCCATATGTATATAGGCTTGACAGGGACAGGTTAGCTGATGGAGAGTAAAGAGTTCGGACTGCGGAATAGGGTATTGACTAGTAGGAAGTGGTTCTGGAGAAAAAGACACAAATATAAATATGCATGTTTAAACTACTTTTCTTCGAGAGGTATAAAGGACAAACCCATAAAAATGTTCAAAGGAGAAAATTTAATAAATAGATTTTGTCGTTCAAAACAGATTATGCATTATAAAAAGGTATGTGTTTTAAACCACAAGTGTTTTTATACAGAAGACACATACATGAAATAGTCTATTGATCATTTGCATTCTCGGGATCAATCATTTAATGTACGTATAATCTACATTAATGTTCCAGTCCAGTCTGTAGGTGCTGATCTGTAAGCAGAGGCTGCAAAAAGGTGTGGGCGTTCAGAAAGCACATTGAGTTATTTTCATTAGCTGTTACTAATGAATGTGATACAACATCTAAGGGAACATACGTAGCAATTATAAAAATGTTGTCCGTCCGCCAAAATAGCCTGTCTTGCTCACCTTGTGGAAAAAGATTTACTCTAATCCAAACATTTGTAGAGTCACAATGATGCTGTAATATACGGTCCACAAGTCCAAAGGTAGGATGACTGGCATCAGTACCTGGTTGAAATTTTGCATATTTTTTTGTTTCTTTCCACACAAACATAAGATTTTTGTTTTTGTACTGGTTTTAATTTTGTAATTTGGGATTAATGTCAGAGATCCGCATGAGACCCCTTCTGTAATACACTTATCAAATTTTTTAAAACGTGTTTAACTGAAGCCATAACTTGTTTTCTGCAAAGGATTTGCATTAACTTTTCAAAACTTCAATATTAAGGAAAATATCTACTTTTTTGCAAGCAACCTTTAAATCTGAAAAATCAGTTTTTATGACAAATAAAATAATTAATTAAAATTCTGAGGAAAATTATATAATTGCATCCAGTCTATTCTTTTCTGTCCAGTATGAATACGATACATAATGGGCTATGATGCAAACCCATAATCACTTGCCTGAATGTCCTGCCCTTACAATGAGAGATCAAATTACAATGCCCCATCCCTTAATTTTAATCCAAATTTTGAATATGTTGCTAAAATTTTATTAATTTTTATGTGAAATTGGTGATTTTTTTACTACTTATGGATAGATTCGTCACATTTGTCTACAAAAAATATGACATCTATCACTGCTGAGGCATTAATGGGGGATGGGGGGGGGGAGTATCAGTTACCGCAAGTCAGCATCTAATGCCAGTCATTATGGCAGTATTTTCCTGATATAATCTGAATTATGGCAGAAAAGGGAACAGTTTCAGTGTTTAAACATTATTGACTCATTAAAGTGCACAGTTTAAGACCAGTAGGTCACAGATTAGAGTAGCAGTATTCAGCAAATTATGTTTTTTGGAACTAAAATTATGGAATTTAACGCTCCCATTGTTTGAACATTAGGAGGGCAGTTGTATATTCCAGCTTCCACAAACCAATAGTGTTATGCCTTTTTTCTGCAGTAGACTGCATAAGCTGTGGTTTATTGACATGGTTTCTGATGTATGTGCACATATTAGACAGAAAATGACAAAAGTTTGTACAGTTACTCTAATATCATAAATACATAATTTATTTATATTCACAAGTACTCTGATTTTAAATTTGATAAGCATCCAAATATCAATCATATTATCAGGCACAAGTGTTTTCAGGCAAGTGTTGCATGGAAGCTAACTTTTTTCCCTTGTTTCACTTTTTGAAACTCTTATAATTATATGTGGTTGTATGTCGAAGTTCAAATGTTTTGCCACCTATGTACACTAGCTTGATAAAAGTTATAAAATCTGCAGTTCATAAGTGCTGTCATCCATATCCATGGATATAAATTGATTCATTTATGTGAAAATAATATGCTGATGAAGTCAACAGCTCAACAAAGTCAGCATGTCTGATTTTAAATGATTTACCCCAGTCAAATGACACACATATATGACAAGCTTTTGTCTGCAAATAAAAAAAATAATAATAATAAAAATGAAAGGGGGGTGGGGGTGGTGGGGGAGAAACAAAACCAAAACCAAAAAACAAAGAAATTTACATTTTACCTAAGATTTGTACAGCTCTACTGACAGACACTGCGCATTTTTTCTGGTATGCCCAAGATAACTTTGACATGATTTTGTATAAACAGCTCTGCATATGAATGGAGGCTATAGGCCTACAATGCCAATGCCAAAAAATTAAAAGTTTGAAACAGAAGGTTACAAAGTTTCATATTAATGGGAATAGCACAATTTATTCATATCATATTAGCATTGTTAATTTCTCATACACATATATGATTACCTGTGTGGCACCGATGAGGTATCGATGAATACAAAGGGCCATCGAAGCTATCTATCTACCAAGCAGTCAGCAAAGGAGGCATGGCCTGTGCACTTGTTAAATGTCTTGTGGTGAATTATGTTATTATTTATGCAGTGTGGTTCCACCGATAGGTGTAACATGTCTCTGCACAATGATTTGTAACATGAGTGTGATACTTCATGAATTTTTGGAATATTGAGACTGTTAAACTTGATATTCACAGCCAATCTGTGGGTGTAAAACTTTTTTTCTCCTTTCATAAGCTGGCCTGAGGTACACAATACCATAGCCCAAGCCATTTGCCTTGCGATCTACAGTCCCAGGACCATATCTTGCATGCTCCATCCGTATAAAAGTTGTTAGGATCACTCAAAATTGTCCAGGCAGCTGTCAAAAAGTGCTGACTTCCCATTTTTAACTTGCTTGATGGACGATAATAGAATAGCAACATGACCATGTGAGTCCCAATACATACAGAGTTAGCCCTAATAGGCCACAGACTACAGTTATAAATCCTTCTATTTTTCATATTAGCATTTTTCAGTCTAAAAAAATCAGCATTTTGGTATTTTAAAATTCCGTGAACGGCATTTAACAGATAAAAATGTCAGAAAAACATGGATGGATTTTTGTCATACAATTCCCAGCTCGTTAATTTGTGATAATTGAAATACGAAACAACACCTGGATGTCAGCTTTATACAGGTGTATGAACCGTGCTCTTGCCAGGGTCACATCATTGTCCTTCCCCACCATAAAGTTCCCATCTGGCCTGGAAGACAGTGCACCTATATGACCACCAATGAAGCAACTCTGTGATACAGCAAACCTGATTTAGCTTACTTTATTTAAACAGAAGCTACAGCATGCTGAAAACACAGTATTTTCACAGTTACGGACTATCTCCGTTCGGATGCGCAACCGGCCAATCACAACTGTGGTCTGTAACCTGTAGATACCCCTGAAAGATTCTTTTTAATATTCTTCATCTGATAATAGCATTTTTCTTCACTCTTGTCATTTCCCTTTCCATGCCATATGCCTTGTTCCTAAACTGCCAGGATGTGTATCTGGTTTGTGGTATATTGGTAGCAGCTTTTCGATTTTTCCTGATGTGCATGTACAAGTGTTGAAAGAAAAGAATAAAAAGTCAGTCTATCTATCTATCTATCTATCTATCTATCTATCTATCTATCTATCTATCTATCTATCTATCTATCTATCTATCTATCTATCTATCTATCTATCTATCTATCTATCTATCTATCTATCTATCTATCTATCTATCTATCTATCTATCTATCTATCTATCTATCTATCTATCTATCTATCTATCTATCTATCTATCTATCGGGTGAGGGAGTTAGGTGTTTCAAAGAAATTCCATGATTGCATCTGTTACAAAGAACATATTCATGTGTTAGATATGTGTGCAAGATTATGTGTGTGTGCATGTATGTTTTTGTGTAAGTTAAAGTGGTGTTTCAAACCGGACAGAAATACAGGCCAGATGTGCTGCAATTTAAAAAGATTTATCTGTATATACATGTATGTGTCTGAAAATGCACTACCCAATGAAACTTTGAAACCATTGCAGCTTGCTAGAATATCATGCATTCGCCATTTCAGGGCTAAGATGCATCATTCATGTGTTAGTGTTTTTGTGTTTTTTTACAGAGCTGGTATACAAGTTAAGCATTTGATGTAGTACTCTTTAGTTACTTGTCCAGCTATAGGTTTCGCTCGATTTTTTATTTTACATGCAATAGTAGTCGGCATTCAAAGACTAGCAACAGAAGGTTTCAGACAGCGGCGGCATCGAGCGGCAGAAATATGATCAAGAAGGGCTGCCGCCGGTTGCCACTATATGCCGCCGAGTGCCGCTGTCTGCCGCCGTGTGCCTCTTATCCCAAAACAACCCTACTTGTCATCGGCAGTAGACTGCAGCAGAGATGGCCACCGCCGCGAAGTGCCGCTGGCTGCGGCCCAAAATGCACCATCTGCCACCGAGATGTTTTATTAGTGATAGCAGTTTTATGTGACATACTGAGGTATGAAATGCTGGGACTGCTTGTAGTGATTAGATATTAATAGTTGCACATGCTCACATGAACACTTTCATGTGGCTTGCGTCACTCGAGCGTCTGAATAGCATTCCCTTTGCTGCAATATCCTTGGACTGTTAAGTTTCCACAGAAATGAGGTACAATGTATATATTTTAAACCGTCCAGTTGTCCAAGCGTCCCGAATTCCAACCAGCTCTCTTAATAGTAATTTAGACTTTACCTAGTACCTTAGAATGTACCTTATCCTGCTTATGTCAAGATCATATATTACATGTATTACGATCGTATATTTGCTAACAAGTACTATATTAGGATATCATAAATGCCGCGATATACATATCAACATTCTGCTGCAGGATAGACTACCAGACCGGTAGCAAATATCATTAGTCAAAACGTTTCTAACAGCAACACCGAGACAGGACAGCATTAAAAAAATGAAACTAATTAAATCCAAGTCTGTGTGTCATGTAAATTTAAGATATTGTACAAAAAGGTCAGGCAATAGACAGTTTCATTAGAAATAAAAATGAATTAAGGGTTATTAAATCATATTAGAAGGATAAACATATTGAAATACTTTGCTGAGTAACAATACAACTTTATTTTGCTTACTGTTAGACTTTTCCCACGTGATTGCAACTTTGGTGATGCAATACTGTCGACGCAGACCAACTATCCACCATGGGTTATCCCCAAATTCTGTACTAGAACAACCGCCTTCATCAATATCCGTCTCTTTGTTGCCGTCCACTGATTTATTTGCTTGATATTTTGCATCATCTTGAAACGTTGTGCTCTGCCAAGCTGGTCTTTTAATGGCCAGGTTTGTTGTACCTTTAAATGACCAACCAAATTCATGAATCGTGAGTTTGTAATTCTGGAACACAAACTTGCAACTGATCCACTTTGCTTGGTTCTACCAAACAGAGAAATAGCACGTATATGTCATCAACACATCCCTGTAAGTTGCAGGTTTGCCATTAAACAAGCTTTTGGACACTGAAATGTGTATTATGTTCCATGTTTCGTATCATACACAACGAGTAGGCAGCGTTATCATAGACTACTTTCGGCTTTCTTACAAGAAAAATACCGTGTTTTCTATAAAAGTACGCATTTCCTAGGAAAGTAAAAAGGGAATGTATGTAGGAAGGCAAATGCTTAATTACCCCTATTTATCCCAAACTAGAACACTTTATCTTTTAATCAAACGTTTTCATGGCTTTTGTAGCGTTTGGAAATAGGTTGATATCATGGAAAACCTGAAGAAAAAACATGTTAAATATCGGGGCTATTTTTATACCGTATGTCACTCATTTAATTACCTAAAATTGGGATACTGTATTTAATTTATGTGCGGATACACTGGAAAAACATAAGGTTTACTCTCAATTACGCATTTATGCACGGAAGAATCAAGAATCATCAGAAAGGGATGAATGCTTTGTTGATTTAGGCAAAGAAGCATTTATTGAAATTATCCCATCATAGAATCAGGTCTTAGCAAATCTACTTACTCGTTCCATGTATCACACTAATCCAATATGCCAGGGATGCGATAAGGTATGCATATTTCATATTTTTGCTTTTATTATTCGAAGCCGATAACGAAAGCTTTGTCCTGGGAAAATATTTTCCCTGCCAGAAACCGGTGGTGGAGTAAGCAGCGATGGAAAAATGCAATTTCTTGAGCACTGATTATATCTTTCTGTAAACTCAAAACATCTAAAACAGACAAAACGGTCAGAGACGTAGTTATTAAAAACCATTTTGAGTACAGAAATTATAGCTTATTAGATTATGACAAGAGGTGCAAAATATTCACTAAGCTTGCTCAGGATAAATAACTGTCTACGTATTGAGTAGTAGCATAATGTCGCGTGAAAAGGAAAGTAAAACCCTATGTCAGATCTCAAAGTTTCCCAATCACTCTTATCATTTTGTAACCATAGAAATTTCGACTTTGTTTGACGTTTTAATTGTAACCTTGGCATTAGATAGTTACAAGCAGAGTTGAAAAATCACTCGTATCATTTTGTAACCATAAAAATTTCGACTTTGTTTGACGTTTTAATTGTTACCTCGGCATTAGATAGTTACAAGCACAGTTGAAACTAAGTCGACCTGTCCGAGTATCAGATCAACTGGCTTTGGATGTCAAGTTCCACTAAATGGCTGGACGTTTTTAATCCAACAATTGCTGTTGCCTTAACTAACACCGGAGATGCACTGTGAAAAATTATATTTAAATGTGGGAAACAAAGCGTTCAGAGAAAACAATGGTCATACTTCTGGAGTGTTAACGTGAGATAGGTATTAGCCACATGAAACACCAATCGTATTAGCATGCCTGTACTGCACCATTGCATTGCGGGTATATTTAGCCTAAAATCTTGATACTGTGCGCCATAATCAGTTGCAATTACACTTATCAGCCCACAAACGATATGCTCATCAAAATCATTTATAAATCGAAAAAGCTCAAGTAACCCGAGCCGCCAGCTGCAGCCGAATACGTCAGATTACACGTTTCCACTGACCAACTAATAGCTTATCATCGGCTCCCATTATTTGTTGCAAGAAACATGTTGAAAATAATTTTACCTGTTATTTGCTGGAAACTTACCACAAATATGATGAATGAGCATTACGTTTCGTGGCAACTTTTATTTTTGTTATCAATTACACCAGGATATAAAATTTGAGTCGCGAAAATTTTACTATGCAGCGTGTGAAATGCCTCTCACTTTCAAAAACTTCTCAAGAGGAGTTTACAGGCTGGCAATTTGACAAGATGCAACCACGACAGGCAAATATGGGAACAATTAAACTACAAATGATTTTATCTTAATTATTACCCAAATCAGGGGGTAAACGTTGGTTGGTTGGATGGGCATAAGAATTCAACTTTCACATTCTGCGGAGTACAGTTCGATCACGTGATTATAGGCCACAAACTTCAACTTTAATCATAAATTTATAGCGGTTTAAGTTAAAGGCCCTATTTACATCGGCTGGTAAGCCAGTTGAGGTTATAGTATGGTCCATTATCTGTCATCGGTCGTCTGTCGTTTGTCCATTATCCGTCTGTCCGCTATTCCCATTTTCGACCTCCTCACGTAATCGTCAGTTAGATTCACTTCAAACTTGATGGAAATGTACCTTGGGTGGTTTTATACTGTATTTATTCAAATGGCCATGCTTTAGATATTTTTAGATCTTTTATAATTTTCTTGTTGTTGATTTCTCGGAAAAATCTTTAAAAAATATTCTGCTCCAAAACCGCTAAGACAATTACTTTGAAATTGCATAGATACACTCCTGGAAACCTCTCGACATTAATTTGTTGAAGAAGTGCCGCGGTGATGTTTTTTCCTTTTTTTTTTAATTAATGTTTATGTGTTAATGCTTTTTCCGACTTCACCTAAACGGTCACTAAGATTGTTCTGAAGTATAGTGGAGATGTAGCTTGTGGGAGGGGTAAACAAAAATATGCACTAAAAGTGATACTGTGGATCCCTGAATTTAAACAAAAATAAGTTCGGGTACTTAGAGGTTAATGCATGCAAATCTTCATGACCAGTATGTAGATCAATGAGGCTTGCAATGGGAATACACATTTTCTACTTCTCCAAAACTGTAAACCAAATTAACTTCAAACTTGATGGGAATGTACCTTTACTGGGTCTCTAACGAGTTTGTTCAAATGATCTTGCTTCATTGATTTTTAGAATTTTTATTATTTGATTTCTTTTTTGTGGGGGGGTTAACTTTTTGTTAAAATCTGTAAACATCATCATCTTAAAATCATCCGCGCCAATTACTTTGAAATTGTATGTGGACACTCACCCCCCAACCTTTTTTGTTCAATGAGTGGCAATGCGTTTATTTTTTTTTATTTTTTTTTATTTATTTATTTTTTTTTATTTATTTATTTATTTGTTTGTTTATTTATTTATTTATTTATTTATTTATTTATTTATTTATTTATTCATTCATTTATTTACTTACTTACTTACTTACTTACTTACTTACCTACTTATTTATTTATTTATTTATTTATTTATTTATCTATTTATTCATTCATTCATTCATTCATTCATTCATTCATTCATTCATTCATTCATTCAATCACTCACTCACTCACTCACTCACTCACTCACTCACTCACTTACTTACTTACTTACTTATTTATTTATTTATTCATTTATTTATTTATTGCGAATTTGGAGTTTGTGTGTGTTTAGGCTATATATGATTCATTCTTCGAACCCATCACTGAGATTGCTCTGAAACGTACTGGGTATGTGGCTTGTTAGAGAAGAAACAAAGTTGTTCAGTAAGCAGTGACACTGTGGATCCCTGACTTTTAACGAACATTTCAATTCGGGTACTTCTGGGTTGATCCATTCATTCCTATTGAACACCATATAAGTCAATGGAGATTGGAATGGAAATTTTCATTTTCTACTTTTTCTCCATGGCCGTAAATCAGATTCACTTCAACATTGGTGGGAATGTTCCTCAGCTGGTTTACCGAGCCTGTTCAAAGGGTCACACTACAGTGAATTGTTTCAGGTTTTTTAAAATTTTGATGTTAAATTTTAGGACAAAATCTAAGAAAATCTACTTCTCAGAAACCGCTTGGCCAGTTCCCTTGAAACTGTATGAAGTCACTTTCATCAACCCCCAGACCTTCATTAGTTTAGTAGGAGACGCTGCAGATTTTTTCTGTTTTTATAAATTTTGGTATGTTTTCCCTATTCTTGAACCTTCTGCTTCTTCCTCTTCTTCTTCTTCTTCTTCTTCTTCTTCTTCTTCTTCTTCTTCTTCTTCTTCTTCTTCTTCTTCTTCTTCTTCTTCTTCTTCTTCTTCTTCTTCTTCTTCTTCTTCTTCTTCTTCTTCTTCTTCTTCTTCTTCTTCTTCTTCGTATTTCCATAATTTTAAAGAAACAAATTACAAAAGGTAACATTCATGTGAAATACTACATCACAAAATATGCCAATTGCTGTTAGAAAAAAATGAATATAGTATTACGGTGGTTTTGTACGCCGACGTTACTAGAAAGATTGTTTATAAGATGACGCTTCGTAACAAATCTCTGCACGACACTGTATTTTAAGGTCTTGTAGTGGTTTTTCTTTCTTTTTTTCTTATACTATTCCACTCATATAACCAGGGCACTTGTACATGGTCTTCTTCTTCTTCTTCTTCTTCTTCTTCTTCTTCTTCTTCTTCTTCTTCTTCTTCTTCTTCTTCTTCTTCTTCTTCTTCTTCTTCTTCTTCTTCTTCTTCTTCTTCTTCTTCTTCCTCTTCTTCTTCTTCTTCTTCTTCTTCTTCTTCTTGTTGTTCTTGTTCTTGTTCTTCTTCTTCTTCTTCTTCTTCTTCTTCTCCTTCTCTTCCTCCTCCTCCTCCTCCTCCTTCTCCTCCTTCTCCTCCTCCTCCTTATTCATCACTAGTTATGAAAAACCTACACTGTCCGTAGAGTCTATGGTAGCAGAATGATTACCTTTTTAATTTAATTTTCTTTTCTTTTTAACTTTGATTGCTCTTTATGTGCTTTTTTATTTTGCAAACAAATATGATCACACCAACGATTGATCAGAGGCACATTACCCTGCAGTTTGAAGTTATTAAATCTCCCCTGCTGTTAGGTGCATAGTTTATTCTGTCTGCTTAACATAGATTTGCTGTTTGCTATGTTAGTATTTTAAGGCTCGACTGATTATTATGGCATGTACAGGCCATTGAAATAAAATTCGCAAGCTGCATTTGAATCTTAAGAAAAGCAACAAATATAATTATATCGTTAATCTATTCCATACATACATAAAGTGTCATATAAGACCATAATCGTTTGTGCGGTCCTGGCTACCCATTGAACTGATATTGGTGAGGGACATGTGTCCTACCATATACTCACTTATATGTCGGATATTACAATACCCACATTGTTCCACCAGCCGACTCTCTGAGTTATGTTTTCAGAATAAGCACAACATTTCTGCCCTTGTCCTGAGTTAGTTAATTCCCTTCAAATAATATGATTATATCAAAGTCTACGGAATCACTAAAATAACATTATATTCCATTTGGGCGGAGCTTCAGAGGTGCAGTTATCTAAAGTGTGTTCCACAAGTCTAAAACTGTCTTTTATGTTTTTTTCTGGTTTCTGAGGGCATATCGATACAGTTTTTATTAGGTTAAAATTGAGCCTGTAGTGAACTGCATAGTTGAGGTATGTTGCCCGTATGATTTGCAGTTTGTCAATTGTCACAATTTGCTCTTCATGGTATTAACTCTTCCAGTGTTGCAATTTTTACTGGTTTTTGAGGAAAGGAACTGGAGAGGCTTTACATCAATTTTACTTGCACATGGAAAAGGTGGGGACAAAATTAGACACAGAACATACGGACAAAAAATGTAAAGATAAAGGTCACATGGCACATAGAGAGAGAGAGAGAGAGAGAGAGAGAGAGAGAGAGAGAGAGAGAGAGAGAGAGAGAGAGAGAGAGAGAGAGAGAGAGAGAGAGAGAGAGAGAGAGAGAGAGAGAGAGAGAGAGAGAGAGAGAGAGAGAGAGAGAGAGAGAGAGAGAGAGAGAGAGTAATGGGAGCAGGACCGGACATGAGGTCAAGATAGGGAAAAACTTGAAATACGCCTTGCATATGTAAATTCAGTCTACATCAGTAACGGATCAATCGGCATATTAACACGCCGCCTCTCATCTTGTATAGTAACTTATTGACAACTTTAGTTCCCTGATTTAGCTTTTCCCTAAATTCTGCAAGGTCTCCGCAATTACGCACATCAACTGGAGTCATTGGCAAAGAACAGATGTGAAAATGAAGTAACTGTTATACAGGACTTGATTAAGCTTAAGAAATCCACTGCCGTGCAATACCGAGCCAGCAGCATGGACAGTCATCGTGATGGACTCTATTTGCCCTGGCAACGCATTTAGACTTCAGTCTGCCATTTTTAAAGTTCTGTCACCATTCAAATACATACAGTTTCGTAAATCTTTCCTCTTTTAGTGCTTATTACACATATTTATTATGTGTAATATGTATAAACTCCTTTTATATTCATACATGAAATTTTCCGTCAGAAAGCGGACTTTTAAAGTAATTTTAGAGCAAGAATCGTGTTATCCTGTAGGAGTGTCGTGTCAGTAATAAGTTACGGTGTCACCCTGCATCTTGCTATAGCGTGTGAAGTAATGGAGTGTGCTTGTTTGTGCTTTCGAAGGTTTTATAAATCACTGTTTTCTTTTTAATTCAAAATACACATTTGGAACTTTGCAGATGTGGTCTGACACGAGACCCAATCGTCATGTTAAACTTGAATTTTAGACTAGTTACTGAAACTTTTCAAAATTTGGAAAGTTTGACAAACTTCATAGATGTCAAGCCACAAGAGTGCATATTGATTATATTTTACTTAAAATTCATGCGCTTGTGGAGTTTGAAATTTTGGCCATACAACAAGATCTTTGAGAAGTAACGTCTGCAAAAATCTTGTGTACATTAGTCTATTAGTTTTTAGGAAATAATCTTGACTATGACGAGTCTATGAGCGCACCTGAGCCTCTGACAGAGCAGATGGATGTTCCTCGTGTGAATATTATTAAACGAAATGTCACTTCAAAAACAGACTTGGAAATTCTGCAGAAAACCTACCCTGAAGTAGGCACCATGTATGCCTATGTGGTAAATGACCAAGTACCTGAGAACTTGGATAGTGCAGCCGTAAAACGCTTACGTGACAAAAGTCAAGACCATGTACAGGAAGACGGTATTTTGTTCCACTTATATTATCCCAGGTCAAAAGGACCTAAGGCTGATCGCCTGATAAAGCAGTTAGTGATGACCCTGTGCTTAAGAGATGACGTTTACGCTCCTATCATGACTGCCTACTTGCCAGACATCAAGGTGTTTCACGCTCTTTTCAAAACATACGCCTCAAAATATTTTTGGCCTCATTTATATGACCAAATACAAACATTTGTGAAAACATGCCTAGAATGTCAAACCACGAAACGCTGTGCACATAAATTTGCGCCATTGCACCCCGTGCGTGTAAGGTCAGTGTTCCATACATGGCAAATGGATTTCATCGGACCTTTTGCAAATGTCAATGGCCTGAAGTAGGTCTAGGTCCTTGTTTGCGCTGGTTCCAAGTGGCCATAATGTTTTGCATTGCGTTCCATTGAAGCCACCAAAGTTGCACGAGTTTTCTGTGATGAAATTATATGCAGTTACGGCACATTCCCATGCCTTGTAAAGGATCGAGCTAAAGATTTTACAAGCAAACCGATCAGGGAATTGTGTCGAATACTCCAAATCACCAAAGTTGAATCTTCCAGTTATAGACCGCAATCTAATGGTCAAGTTGAGCGAATAATTCCTACTTGACAAAGACCTTGCGCGCACATATTGCAAAAGACCAATCTAACTGGCCTTCACTCTTGCCCAGTGTAATGTCTCCTTATCGCAGTTCAGTGTGTGCGCAAAGCACAGGTTATACACCGTATTTCCTTGTATTTGGGAAAGAATGTCTTAGCCCGCTTGACACAGCCCTGCTGCCTTCAGGACAGCTTGGCCTTAATGCGCAAATCCATTTCGATACGTTCATTAAAAACTTGCAAGTTGCCAGAGAAATTGCACAGGAAAATATACGAGAGCAGCAGATACAGTACACGGCTTGATACGACCAGAAGACAGCTGAGACAGTTTAAAAACTCGGTGATAAAGTCTAGTTAATGGTGATGCATTCCATCCAAGGACGCTCTCCCAAGCTGCTTAACAGACAGGACCCTATTATATTATGGATGTGTGAGATAAGTATTTATATCGTATTACTCAGCGCAGCGATAATAACCCAGTACCAAATATGGCCAATGTAGACAGACAGAGGCCTTACATGGACCCTTCTCTGAGGACACAGGGGTCACTGCCCAAACTAACTGAGAGAACGGCCCCGCTCCCGGCTAACCCTTAGGTTAACCCTTTGCCGTCTTCGGAAAAACCCACGGTAACAACACCTGCCCTTCCAAAAGCCACTAATACTAACGTGACTAACAGTCCTGCCACTGTGCCTGACGGAGGCACGCCTTCAGTCGCTCAGAAGCAGTATTATGTGGATCGTATCTTCAATAGCAGAATTCAAAATGGCAAGCGTTGGTACAGAATTAAGTGGTGGGTTTTCCCAAAGGTTTTAACATGGTTAAGATTTTTTTCTTTTTTCATTATAATAATTCACTTGTTAAAATTAGCCATAATAGCTCATGGTATTGCTTAAGTTCCAGCCTCGTGGCCATGTTTTGGCATGCCATACGGACCCAGTGAATTCATGGTATGATATTCACACCACATCAGTATAATGTTCGTTTTTCCCCCTTTCGTTTGAGCCCTGATCTGTCATGTTCCGTGATGTTTGCACTGCTTTTCTGATATTGCCTGCTTGTCTTAATTGATCGGCATTAAATTTTTCAGCTGACTTTTATTCGTTGTCTGTGAAAATTTTACGTTAACAACTCATTCTAGATTCGGTTGTAACACGATAGCCATAAGCGTGCTACATAGGATATTATCATCTTAAATGCTCGGAGATCCTGTTGGTATACACGGTCTTTCTTTCATAATTGAGAACATTATAGGGACAACAAATGTTACAATTCACAAACTGTATGACCTTAGTACAGATATTTGTTCCAAGGCTATTGTTTAAACTATACTGAGCCAAACAAATAACGCAACTTTTTCCTTTGGGTTCATTTTCACATTGGCACTGTATTTAAAGTTCAGAAATATACGAACCATTGTTAAATCAGTCTAAAATAATGCACCAAGTAGTGTGACCTCAAGGTCGAGTACCCTGACCTTGCCATGGGGTCATTGTCACGAATCAAGAGTGACTACAGCAGGCTATTTTACGCAAGTCTCTGACACCTGAAATTAAGGTTGCCAAGTCTTTTATTCTGGGACAAGAAAAGGCCACATTGAAATCAGCCCAAGCGTAACTGTGTGCGAGGATATGAGGCTTTCAAAGTTTGGTGATTGTGCTGAATCAAGGACAACTGCAGGATTCAGTGTTACCCACATGACTAAAACATTCGCACCTTTACTGGTTGGGTGTAGCCCCTCACGGACAATAAAAGGGCAGCATGGGATTCATTTGGCACAGTATTCCAAGAACTATGGGTCGATTATCAACAGTAGATCGGGAGAGAGGAATTGGCATGCTACAGGCTGGTTTATCTGCAGCAGAGGTGGCAAGAAGACAGCAAGTCCACAAATCCACTATATCCAGACTTGCTACAAGATTCCAGGAGACTGCGGCCACAGCTGATAGACAGCGTCCTGGGAGACCAAGGGAAACCACACCTGCACAAGACAGACACATCAGGGTGTCACATCTGCGGAACAGAACTCGACCAGTCACTAGAACTGCACAACAGACACCTGGCAGAACCAATAACAGAATATCTGCCCAGACAGTCCGTAATAGACTACAAGAACACCATCTACATGCCAGGCGTCCTTACAGGGGTCAAATTTTGACACAGGCAAGAAAGCAAGCCCGACGACAATGGGCTACTGCCCATACTTGCTGGACCCATCAACAGTGGAGGGATGTGCTATTCACCGATGAATCCCGCTTCACCCTGTATCATGCAGATGGTAGGACACGTGTTTGGCGATGAAGGGGAGAACGCTACTCAGATGCCTGTGTGCTGGAAACAAATGGATTTGGAGGTGCATCAGTGATGGTGTGGGGTGGAATTTCATTCACAGCCAAAACCCAGCTAATCTTCATTGAAGGCAATCTTAACGCTGCCCGTTACAGGGATGAGATCCTTCAGCCTGTTGCTGTCCCTTTCATTAGACACCACCAACTCCACTTGCTTCAACAGGACAATGCTCGGCCCTATGCCGCTAGACTGACGATGGATTTTCTGCAAGGAGAAGGAATTAGCGTTTTGCCATGGCCAGCCTTCTAACCTGATATCAATCCCATCGAGCATCTTTGGGACTACCTTGACCAGCGTGTTCGGAGATGGGATCCAGTGCCCGCCAACCGCCAGCAGCTTCACCAGGCTCTTCAAGAAGAGTGGGATCGTGTGCCCCGGCAGATGGTGCAGCGGCTAGTGTCATCCATGCGCCGACGTTGCATAGCAGTTACAGATGCTGATGGTGGTCACACACAGTATTAGTGGACATGCCAATTTGTGAACTTTACAAATCAATGTTGCCCTGTTTATTGCCAGCTGGTCGCGCCCTCGTTGACACTTTCAAGTTTTTGTTTTTCACATGTTATGCCAAAAAGACTGCAGAATATGGATCTAATTTGTTTCTGTGATATGAAAGTAACAATAAATATCTAAGTTAAAAAGTTTAAGGGTTGCGTTGTTTGTTTGGTTCAGTATATTTTAGCTGTGTCAATTTTGTGTGTGGCCTTGCTGCCCGCGCATGCTCACAACATCTGTTTCTTTACACTAGTTTTGATATATATAGGTCTACTTCAAATTCATTGTCTTATATTTCACAATATTATAACGTGCACGACAATAATGATAATGAGCAGCTGAATGTTAACTATTTTGCACCAGCGAAGGTAACCTGGGCGTTGTCCTACTGGTTACCGGACCTTACCAGACATATGTACAGTACCATCGTTGAACATTTAAGTGATTATGTAGTTCCTGCAACTCTGTCGCATGCCCATTCTTGGTAGCTAAGGACAAACTTGAACGTATGGAATGTGTTTCACTCGTACGCAAAGTTTCAGAGCCCCACTGTGGATCCATAATTATGGTTACGAACCTGTACTTGTATGTTTTATGTCTCTCACTTATAGACAGTGCGAGAAGGAAATCACTACAGCATTGCAGATTTGTCTTGATGCTATAATCGTCATAGCATCTCGTATCATGTGCCCTATGAGTTATAATACTGCGGACAATTACGATGCTTTACGTTATCTATAAATGACAGAACATTAACTTTTATCTTGTGTCGTAAACATATTTTAAATTATCATACGTACTTCTTGTTCCATAATAACAATTTATTGTTTTCAGTAATCGTTATATTATATTATTCATGAACATTACAGGAATTGATTTCATTTCCAAACGTGGAGCGTTTGCTTGGCAAGAGCGGGCTGATGTTATACCGGACTTCACTAAGTTTTAGAACCCACTGCCATGCAATACCGAGTTAGCAGCATGGACAGTCATCCCAACGAGAACCAATTATGTATCATGTTAAACTTGAAATTTAGACTAGTTACTGAAACTTTTCAGAATTTGGAAAGTTTGGCCAACTTCATAGATTTCAAGCTACAAGAGTGCATTTTAATTCAACTTTATTTAAAATCCATACACTTATGGACTTGGATATTTTGTCCACAAAACAAGATCTTTGAGAAGTAACGTCTGCAAAACTTTCATGTACATTAGTCTGCTAGTTTTAAAGAAACATTAAAATGTCTACGTCTATCAAAGCACACATTATAAAGGGCAGAGGTGAAGTGAACATAGGTTCAGAAAACCTTTTTGAGAGTCGTCAGGAACCTCCGCGCTCGTCACATATATATGACGGATCATGAGTTTGTAAGGTGTGGAAGCTCACAATCAAATTCTGAAACGTCGGTGCTGGTTTATTCTTGGAGTGGAAGGGGATGAGTAGCATGGTGCAAGCAAGGTGGTTAGTGGTGGCATAGACGCACAATTAAGAGATTCCCCCTGAGATCCCATATACAACATAACTAAATAGACCGGTTTTGTGAAGCGTATCCCCTGAGACTTGCCATTGAACTGAAACGTCATATTTTTCAAAATATTTCTCATTTTTGCAGCTTTAACAGTCAAATCCTTAATGTGGCTAGACCAGAACGGCCTGTTAGACATAAATATTAGTATGTCAGAATGCGTTTCCATAAAGACTAGATGGTAATCTGGTATAAGTGGCAGTGATGTTGAAGAGACACAGAATTTTATTCTACCATAATGCCACAAGATGGCAGTCCAGTTATGTCCCATATCGCTAGTTATGTGTGCACTTATTAGACATCTTACAAAATCTCGACAAGTCAGTCGATCGATCAATAACGGTAGAACTTTTATGCAAATGAAGGGAGAATTTGTTAACTGTACTGTCAGTATATATGAACATGTGCCATGAAAATACATCGATATCAAATGTGTCAGGTTATGGATATATTTGCGTATAAATGGTATATAGGACACTATCTATATGTGCACTTATTAGGAAGTAATGGAAATGAAACCTTAATGGTGTATCACCAAGCTGAATCGTCAGCCAACCAGCCCCAGGAGATGGAGTACGGGGACGGACTATTTAGTCTCAAATTTGGTTGGCAGGCACTCTGGATGTCTATGTGCACAAACAAACAAACAAGCAAACAAAAATCTAGGTTCGTACAAAATGCAACATTTTCCAATCGTATGGTGCGAAATCCGGTAAAATTTGCAATTAAGTTAACCTTTACTATTCAGGGTACATACATGAAATGGGATGTAAACTCTACACGGAGTGCAAGATGCAGGGCCATTCCCCGGGTGCCATATTACGATCACTATCTATTTAGTACCCTTCACGGGATCAGGTCTTTTTGAAAGACTACACTCAAGGCCATTATATTCGACGTTATGAATGCGCTTAAATGTGAATTCACATTCACCAGTCTGTGCCCATTTGAACATCACGTATTTTACTTATTGACTTTTTGCAGAACCGAGGCACTTTCTTTTGTTGTCAAAAAAAAATGCCAATATTTATAATTCTTACACACTGTTTTTGCACCGGCTGGTTCCCGTTTGTGCTTCAGGTATTAGCGCCTCCCCATTGACACCTATCGCCAAAGAAACCCTTACCCTTGTCTTCACATTTTCACAGTACCAAAATTTTTGGTATTTAACAATAGGGTTAAGATCAAGATGGAACAGTTTGCGCTGTTAACCCCAAAGGTAACGAAGCATTATTCCGTGGTAATGTTTTGCTTTCCTTCTTTTAATTTTGTCAAGCCAACCAGGGTAGACTATTTAAATGTAAAGAGTGTTGGGGTTTTTTTGTTTTTGTTTTTTTTGTTTTTGTTTTTTTGTTTTTTTGTTTTTGTTATTGTTTTTTTTTTGTTGCTTCTGACATATTGTTCATTTACGTATGGGACATAAATCATACCTTGTCTTTGCTTGATAATAAGAAAAAAACTAACAAAATTGCACAGCGCGTTATGGTGCAGTGGTTTGACTATATCGCAGTAAAATTGTAAAAACTGATGTTCTCATTTTCAACAGCCATTATTGGCATAGCTATTCTAAAGTTACAACGGCTGACCGTTATGTTTACATGAAGCTTTTACATTCTTAAGATTTAATATCCGACGCCGATGACCATGACTTTCATACCTATTTTAAAAAGAAAAGGGAAGTAAACATCCTTCTCGTCAGCGCCTCTTGGGCTGTTTGTTAGAAAAGATACATTCTTATTCATTCATATCTTATTTAACTTTGCTTTGTCAATGTCGACAGATATAAAACCGTGTATTTACAAATAGCATAAAAAAGCAATGTCTTCATTTCGACCCTCTTTTCCTTATAAGTCACGGTACGGCACAAATGTTTTAAAATGGGTCAGTGAATCAAAAAGTTTGAAGTCCCAAAATTTCATCTGCACAAATTTAGGACGACAAACCGAAAAGCCTCAGACAATGTAACATTGACACAGCGTCAGAGGGGATGAAAGACGAAGAGGTTTAGATATTTATAGACTTTTATGGATATATCGATATTCATGCAGGCGATTCTTGCACTTCCAGCAAATTCAGTACCTTCACGCTTCGATGCGTGACTGGGTTACCTTACGGTATTACACCAGGGTAATTTTCCCCTGTCTGTATTCTTGTATTATCCTTTCTATAACGCCCGTAATTGTAAATATGTAAAGACAAAATATGTTCACTTACTTGAAAGTGATATCCGACAGTCTTGCTGCAGAATTTATCCCAAATATAATGTCATCACCTGAACCAGGCTCTCGTCCTGATCCAAGTGTGTATGCCACTTCCTGGTTCAAGAATAAACCGATTATGGCGCTCCAAACTAGGACACATTTTTTGGGTTGATGCCTATCCATGTAGAACGTCCCGGCGTCCATGATAGGCAGGTCAAGCTTTAACACAAATGCAGACAGGAGTATGTCCATTAAATGAGATGTTTAAATCTTGCTGGTTGAAAGAACATTGGTGCAACAATGAGGCGTGATTCAACAGAACAGCAGTGTCAACTGCACAAACAGTTAACGTAACAGAAGCCTAATTTATCAGGTTATTTATATTATTATTTTGTTTTTGCTTGTTTGTTTGTTTGTTCCGTTTTTGTTTTTGTTTTTTTTTTTTTTTTGTTTTTTTTGTTTTTCTTGTTTTTTTTTTTTTTTTGTTGTTGTTTGTTTTTTTTTTTTGTTTTTTTTTTGTTTTGTTTTGAATTTTTTTTGTTTTTTGTGATAATGAAATCTGGCTATAAAGCTTAAAGTGACTTCCAAGATTTCATGTTGTTGTGTCAACGTACTATAGATATCGTTCAGGCGAGGCTGAGACTAACCATAGCAACATATATGCAGTAAATCAAAAATAACATGAAGGCTATTAAGGGATCACCCCAAGGCTACGATTTCTGGGAGGGACATGTATTTCCTAACTCTTAATCTAGCAGGCCATGAAGTGTCGCTAAACAAATCATTAACCTCGTAGAGAAGAATCGTCAGTTTGGATGACTTGAATCTGGCATGTAGATTTTATACACAGCATAGGTTCCGTAATTCAAACCCTTTTCCTTGTAATCTCTTAGATCTTCAGTTTCTCCACATGGATCAACCTCATATAGGGATAAACCCTTATTGGGTTCGGCAAAACCACGAAGCCGACAGTAATGTGGCTTTGCTTTTCCAGTAATAACTCGTCAGAGCTTATTTTCCTGCCGACGTCGACGCCTTAGTTCGCCAGTAAAAAAATTGGGATCTACAGTGCCGTAGCCAGGCTGAGGCAGAGGAGGCGCTTGTCTCCTCTGAATTTTGGCTGATGAGGTTAGGAGTTAGCATAGAAATAGTTTATTTAGCCTCAACAAAACTTGTTAAGTTTAAGTTATTATACACAACAAAAACAAAAAGACCCTATTGTAACGAAGACTTTGAGTAACTCATAGTGATAGAAGATAAGAGCATCGCAGAAGGCGTACTTTTTTCAATCATTACTTGTATCTTTGCCCTAGTAGTTGTGGGACCAAATTCAATTCACTAAAATGATCAAAAATAGTCACATTTAAGTAAAATTTTGAGAATTTGTATATGTATAAAGTCTTTTTTTTCCTTCAAACCCCACTAAATTACACCATTTTATGGGCCATTTTTCAAAACTTTTCAATGTTGGGAGGGGGGCACCCCCCTCCCACCCACCCCCCACCAGTACCCTTTACCTCCTCTATTTTAGAAGGCCAGCTACGGCCCTGATCTATCTGACATAACAGATAATTTATTTAATAAGGCACCACTGGAACTATGTGCGTAGCTAGCTCTACTAATTGACAGACGACTAAATGCATTGTATTTGTGTCTTTTTGTCCAAAACCACTTCCTAGTAGTCATTGCCCTATTCCGCAGTCCGAACTCTTCACTCTCCATAAGCTAACCTGTCCCTGTCTAACTTATATACATAGAAGTTCTATTGTCCATATTGCACACGTTCCTCTGTAAATTTTGACATACGCTTTATTAGCCCAAATAAATTAAAGGGTCTTCAGCGGGTAACTACTCAACATGTTTCGGAGCCTGTTCCTCGTACATGTCTCTCTGAGTGGCGGCTCCTTGTCTAAGCTAAATATTCAGCAAAGACAACCCACATAATAATGAATAAATATGAACGTGGCAATTGATGTATTAGCTAAATATGTGAAGTTTTGCTTATAAATGCTGAGCTTCATATCAAAGAAGAATACCTGTCAAAAAATCCATAATTACCAAATTTTCATAGTACAGGTTCAGATGAGAACAATTTGACTGACCCCTGAACCAATATGTACCCTTTCTAGCTGGACAGCTTATCCTAGTTGAACCATCTGCCAATGTTTAACTGAAGTGGAAACAAGTTGGGGCATTATATTCAGTCCCAGTGATTGTAAAATAAACAGTTGCAGCTAGACCACCTTTACAAATCAAGGGAAATCCTAACAAGGACTGCAACAATGTACCTCCTGCACCAGAGACGTAAAACAAACTCCACACCTACTCCTCAAACAATTAAGCTTTATTTAACTGCCAACCCTGAGTCAATGTGTCAACTTAATGTGTCAGGTTTGTGACACTTGAGAAAATACTGTCAATTTTGAGTAAATTTTTTAATACTGAGTAAATCTGCATTTAGGCATATCAGAAAAGAATGGAAGTCATTAGCATTTATGCCGAAAACATGCTATCAAAACAATTTTTCTTATCAGGATTTTAAGTACATTTAGGCAAACATGCAACTGTCGTAGGCCGCTTCTTGCTACCTGTAGCCCCTGGGGGTTTACCTAACAGAAAACATGTAAGCCTAAAATGTCTGATAGTGAATATAAAAACAGAAAGATGCCAAAAGATAAAGTTAAGTAGCAAAACAGACAAGTCTTAAAACTGTAAATTATTGTGGCCAAACTTTCTAATAAGCTATGGATGTTAACAGTAGAATTATAGGGCAAGTCAGAAAGAAATGAAAGTCTTTTGTATTTATGTCAAAAGAACGCAATGAAAATACTAACCAGATATCAAGTACACTTAGGCAAGCTTGTAACTGGCATAGGCCGCTTCTTGCTACCTGTAGCCCCTGAGGGTTTACCTAACAGAAAACAAGCTAGCCTAAAATGTCTGAAAGGTGAACATTTAAACATAATGGTGTCAAAAGATAAAATTAAGCAGCAAAACAGGCAAGTCTAAAATCTCTAAAATTATTGAAGCCAAACTTTCTAACCATCTCGGGATATTTACAGCAAAATTTGTAGAAATATTTGATCAAAAGTACACCTTTGAATCCTCTTGACTCAAGTTTATTGTAAATAAATTTGTTTCCTGATGCAAAGTCCTGAAATTTAGAACAAATACGACCAAATCTCAAAATCTGTGACAAAAATGTATTATATCCAATAGTATCCGAAATATTACTGTCCAGGAAAGGATGCTTAACTACTTCAAAGTTAAACTCATCTATTTTGTGATAGACTTTAATACAGTGAAAACTCGTTATAATGACACCATCTGTTCCCTTAGAAATGTGTCACATAACTGAATATGTCGGATAAATGAATCAAACAACAAAGAAAAATGAACTTTTGCCATTCAAAACTTGTGTCATTATAATGAATATGTCGGATATCTGAGTGTCGTTATAAAGAGGTTTCACTGTACAAAACCTGTCATTTGTGCCCTGAATATCCAAGTCCAAAAACACATCTCTGAAACCATCTGAATTGTTACCCTCCAAAGGGATATCTTTTGGGTAAATTTCTTTAGCAATTTCACTGAAATTTTGTACATTTACACAAGCAATGTCATCAATATATCTTGCGTTGTTTGATAATTTTATAGCCATTTGAAAGTCCCTTTTCATCAATTTATCCATACACTTAAATTCAAGCCAGTTTAAATACAAATCTGCCAGTAAAGGGGAGCAGTTGCTGCCCATTGGAATGCTTTTTATTTGTTGAAAAACCAATGGTGCGCATTGAACAAAAGTAATATCCAAAAGAAATTTTATAGCATCTATCAAAGTTGCAACTGTGTAAGATTTAACGTTACTTTTTGAATATTTATCGTGTGACCAATATGCTTTCTTTGTATATGAATTGATATTAATGTATGGTTTACCATTATGTTTAAACATTTTGCTTATTAATTCTGAAAGAGAACTTTTGACTTCATCTGTGGGTAGATTTGTGTACAGTGTAGAAATATCAAAACATTTGATATTTTGTGCTTTAACATCTTTGATTTTAGATACAAGCTCGGAAGAATTGCTAATACTCCAAAAACAATTTATTAAACAGTTTCTAGAAATTGCATTACAGTATTTACGAAAATGACTCCTAATTGCAGTCAAACACAATGTTACTTCTTTTGATAATTGTTTTGTTGTTCATTTTGCAGCACCGGCCATGAATCAAGATTTAAACGGGTTTTTATGTAATTTGGGTATTCAGAACAAAAGTGGAATAGAGGACTCCTCTTCAGAAATGTTAATATTCAAATTCCTTTTCATCTCATCTTTATGTGATCTATCAAATTATCAGTGGATTGTTTGTGTAATTTGTAAATGTTATTTCCTCTTATGTCTGAAATATTGTTTATACCAAGTTCTTTTTTAAAAACATCCAGATAATATTTTTTGCACATGATCCCACAATTGTTCCCTGCCTTATCTATGTTAGTGACTACAAATCTTTCTTGTAGTTCTTTGACTGCTTTTGAAACTTCAGGTTGTTTTAGGTTAACCGTATTGAAATTCTTAATGTGGGATTTGTAACGATAAATTCTATTTCTAAAGACTCATTTCAGGTTTAATAGCCATCCTTCAAATTTCTGAAATTATTTTTTTTCTTTCTTTGCCCATTTCATACAGTAGGAATCAAATGCATCACATGTATCCTGAAAAATATTGTCAATGTTCAACCTAGGACACATCCGAAATTTTGTACCTTTTTTCATAATTTCTTTTAAAGTTGAATCATGTATAATATCCAAATTACCTGTAAATACATGTTTGTGGTATGCATCAACAAAATTAGAATATTTACTGTTAGACATACAGTCACACTTTTGATTCGCTGCGATATCTCCAAGAGTAATTGAAGCCAGAAATTTCTTGTAATTCATGATACTTTGTCCAATATTGTTGCCATATTTACAGGAAATGATGGGGGATCTTTTATTTTGCACTCCTTGGGAATCATGTTACGAACAAATTTCAGTTTGAAAAGGGACTGAATGTTTAATGAATCGATAATTTTGTGTTTGAAAGGAATGCTGCAAAACATTTCATCTAATTTTTTTCTTATTAGAATCTGGTTTCCGAATAGTTGTTGTGTAAGCGTACACAATTTCACAAAACTTTTGTGGAAATGTGTGTTCTGAATCAGTAAGACCCAAATATTCATTGATTTTTGTTATGTCTCGAAATGATGGTGCTTTAAGAGCTGTATGTAATTGATCAATGCCATTGGAGAAAGTCTGTAGTAAACTATGGACAAGGTCTTTTGTATCCACATTCCTACTTTTTCTGTTTTTCCGTGATTTCATTTGTACATGACTTCTTCTTCTTTGAATACCAGCCTGATTATTATGAAAAGGTGTGTGACTGCTGTCAAGAGTTGCAAAGTCCAAATTCCTAACATCACCGAAGCCTAAAATTCTGTCATTGAGTCCATAAGGAAACGCTGAATTAAGGGTTTTGATCCAAAAATCTTCCATTTGTAATAATTTCCTTGTGTTCACATAACTGTCTTGGTCTAACAAATTTGGCTCTATGTAATCAATAATTTCTATCCGGCAATCCAAATGTGAATGTTCCGCAGAATTGAAATGGTTGCACAAAAAAGTGTTTAACTTGTGATTTTTTATTGTAGTTTTATGACCACTAAATCTCTTTTTAACTGTTTGAGTAGTTAGGCCCACATATTGTGATTTACACTTGATGCAGGATATCAAAAAAATGATATTAGAAGATTCACAAGATAATACCAAAAATTCCGATCGGGGGTTTCTCAATTTGAATTACTTGTTAGTAACGTTACTGTGAAATTCTTTGTTCTTAATGAATTTTGACTTGCAGAATAGACAGTTACAATCTCCGTCAAAATATATTCCAAAATCAGCGCTCGAGGCTAGTGTGGTTTTCGGTTTCAATAAAACTCATGACTGAATCTTTGACTTACTCCCAAGGAGCATTACTCACGCATGTCATAGAGACAAATCGCGAGAAGTTAAAGCGGGTATGCCTATTGGCCTGAGCATATCAGAAGGTCCAAGTATGTTCCCATTTGTCCTGCCCGGACGAGGAATATAAGCATTGTTGCCCGAAATGCCCCGACCAATGGAAAAAAATATGCAAAATGGGAACACATGCGTTTAACTGTAAACAAAATATATATCCTCCATAAATAAGTGTCCCACAGACCACCATTTTATTTATTTACTTTTTTATCAAGTCCAACATATTGGATTTAGTACAGGATTTGCTTAATTTCAGACCACTAAATCATGTAATCAGACGTTGTCTATCAATAGTAAACTAGTTCATTGGCATACCGTATGCTTTCACTTAAAACTTTCCATTGCAAAATATAAAGTTAATTTATCAATGTTATTGTTTAATCTTAATTATCATCAATTCGCTTGCTCCGTAGATGCATCATTTAGAGCTTTTACCCAAAATGACTGGGGCGTGGATATATATATATATATATATATATATATACATATACATGTAGAAAGATAGAGAGAGAGAGAGAGAGAGAGAGAGAGAGAGAGAGAGAGAAAGAGAGAGAGGGGGCGGGAGACATAGATAAATATTACCATCATATATCTCAATTTCATTCTTTTATCCAGTAGCGTTAGTATAGTTTTAAATGTAATATTCAGAAAACTCCTCCATAGATGCATCATTTACAGTTTTTACCCAAAATGACCCAAAATGACTGGGGCGTGGACATATATATATATATATATATATATATATATAGAGAGAGAGAGAGAGAGAGAGAGAGAGAGAGAGAGAGAGAGAGAGAGAGAGAGAGAGAGAGAGAGAAAGAGAGAGAGGGGGCGGGAGACATAGATAAATATTACCATCATATATCTCAATTTCATTCTTTTATCCAGTAGCGTTAGTATAGTTTTAAATGTAATATTCAGAAAACTCCTCCATAGATGCATCATTTACAGTTTTTACCCAAAATGACCCAAAATGACTGGGGCGTGGACATATATATATATATATATATATATATATATATAGAGAGAGAGAGAGAGAGAGAGAGAGAGAGAGAGAGAGAGAGAGAGAGAGAGAGAGAGAGAGAGAGAGAGAGAGAGAGAGAGAGAGAGGAAGGGGCGGGATACATAGATAAATATTACCGTCATATATCTCAATTTGATTCTTTTATCGTTTTAAATGTAACTTCCTTTTTTATTGTCCATATTTCCGAGTCCATTTTTGAAATAATTTCTTCACATTAATGTGGTATTATTTCTGAATACACATGCAGTCACTAAGACATCAAGACAAATTAAAATTAATTCACAAATCACTTTTGTCATTCCCGCGCAATGTTGTGGATATGGTCCCGGCAGATTTGAACGGTCTGGAGAGCGAAGTAGTCCTAGTTTATTGGTGCAGTTCGGAACTGACTGTGAAGAATTTTCGCTCGACTCCCCTCCACAGTAATTTAGCCTTTAAAAAAAATGTTTCGATGCACCCTAAAACTGTATTAAGGTAATGTTTCACCTGCACTGAAAGCTGTTTATGCCCTGTGTCCCTCATTTCGACACAAACCGACTCCTGCCTCTATGATACCAACCACCTGGATACTTAAGGCAACGAAGATATGGTAATAAGTATTCAAATTTTATTTTTTGAAATATTTATTTTGCACTACGTAAAACACTTACACAATAAATCACGAAAACAATCGCACGATGCCCCTCAAAGTAAATTAGCGTTTTTTTTCTTTGTTTCTTTTTTTGTTTCTTCTTCTTTCTTTCTTTCTCTCTTTCTTTTTCTTTCTTTCTTTCTTTCCTTCTTTCTTTGTTTCTTTGGTTCTTTCTTTTTTTCTTTCTTTCTTTTTTATGCCCTCTGAAACTGTATCTATGTAAACTTCTCAAAATATGCGCGTATGTTAGCACCCCTACTTGACATATGTTGAAAGCCGTTTCTGTCCTGTATCTTATATAGGCACAAATTGAGAGAGAGAGAGAGAGAGAGAGAGAGAGAGAGAGAGAGAGAGAGAGAGAGAGAGAGAGAGAGATATCACCATTATATATCTTAATTTTTATTCTTTCATCGCGCATGACTTGAATGCCAGCGGCTTAAACAAGCCAAAGGAAACAGACAAGCGGAAAGGAAGAAAGGACCAAACTGAAAAGGCACGTGAAAAAGTCGAACTCACATAACTAAAATGAAGTAGGTTGTTACCATCCATTTGGCTGTTCCTGCCCAGTTAGCGAAAAATGTCCTTGTTTATTGTCCAAATTTGTGAGTCCATCTTTTAAAGTAAAGCCTTCATATTAAAGTGTTATTATTTCTGGGTACACTGGGTGTCACTAAGACATGATAACAAATAAAAAAACAATGCACAAATCGCTTTCGTCTTTCCCGCCCGCCAAGTTGGATATGGTAACGGCAGGCTTCAACGGCTCAGAGAGCATACAGTCATAATTTATGAGTGCAGTGCGGAACTGACTGTGTAGCATTTTGAATTTGAACACTCAAGCTCCATTAAAAGTAGCAATTGGCACAATGATCTTTCGAGAATGTACTAAAATGACCTTGAAGATTGTATCATTACGCAGCACAAGGGGCGAAAATATTTCTCCAAAAAGCGTATTAAATTACAAATCGTTTCTGACGCGCCAAAACAATGTGTGTTACCCTTTAGCTAACGGGCTGGTGCACTTTGTGTCTTTCAATTTCAATTTCCTGTCTCGCCCCTTTCTGGCGCTCTTGCCATGTCAGAAACACATATGAACATATACATGTACATGTATATATTTTCCCCTGAAAGCTTATATTATTTAGTGTTCGTTTGCGTGTGTTTTATCATCATCATCATCATCATCATCATCATCATCATCATCATCATCATCATCATCATCATCATCATCATTATTATTATCATTATCATATTTTCACTTTTGCGCAACTTGTAATGAAGCGTAACATCCAAAACCACAATTTATGGGTTCGGAAAAAAAGTATATGTGGCATATGCACCGGGCCTATTCCTTTTTATATTGAACAAAACAAATCTAGCAACCAGCAAAACACCATCTGTGGTTTTTAGTCGGGTATGTGTTATTTTAGCAGATAGACACGTCTTTATTCCAAAGAGGGACTAAGTCGGGAACGGACATGACGTCATTACAGAGACTCAGGCACATAGCTAGAGAAATGTATCCAGGTAAACTGCTCAGAATATGCGCATGTTTGTTAGCACTCCGACTTGACGTGTGTTGAAAGTTTCTGTCCTGTATCCCTTATATGGGCACAAACCGACTCCTGCCTTCATGATACTGACCTCTTCGATACTTTAGGTAAGAGCGGCATGGTAATGAGTATTCAAATTTGTTTTAAAAAATGTTGATTAATGTACTACGTAAGTGTGGTGTCTAATCTTTACAACCATGTGTTTGTTTCACACGAGAAGCACGCGTGAGAATGAAGCTGACTAGAGTTCAAGATCATTCCATTTATGGCACGTAATACTCAAATTTACACATGTGTCCAGGAAGAGATCACTAGACGCACACGGTAGCTTTTCTTTTTCTTTCTCATAACGTGTATCAGTTTTTTTGTTTGGTTTTTGTTTTGTTTTTGTTTTTGGTTTTGGTTTTTTGTGTCTTTGTAATTTTCTCTTGTATTTACTCTTAATTGTAATTTAAAATTATTTCAATAAAACGGAGTATGTATTGGAGGTGAAAATTGTTGAAGACTAAGAGCAAGTTCAACATGTGCATCAACCACACAGGAGAAGACTTATTGGAGCATCAACTGCACAGCAAGCTTTCTGCTCATTTTATTATCTCCAAAAAACCGAAGAGCTTTAATTGCCCTGCCTCCCAACAGAGGGCAGCAGTGCATTGGGACAGCAACAAATATCGTACTATATAGCTTTGATAAATCGTAAGATTTAGGTTCACATGTATAGCACTAACAGTGAGAGTAAATGAGTAATTCTCAACAAAAATGTTGTCCATTATCCCGAGAAAGTGGTGCTTTCATGTTTGATAGTATTATACGCTCTGCTCGTTTGACAGGTCCCACAATTTGATCACACCAAAGAACATCACTACACCATCATAATTAGCTCTCGTATCAAGTAATTAAACAATATTAATCTCTATAATTTATTGGAATTGTCAGCGGGAATCATATCTTTCACCAGAATTAGAAATAAAGACAGCACCAGTAATGTTAAGCAAAGGAATCGGGTCCAATTCAAGGACATGGTGAAGACCAGGCACGCGGACGTGGAAGAGGGCATCCTGTGGCTGTAGCCGACGGACATGATCGGCATACACCAAGAGAAAATTATTTTCGCAAGTGAGATTTGGGGTAAAATTTATCAAGGACGATTCTATAATCCCGTTAGGCCTGGGCTATACATGTCAAAATATATAGCAGGGATTCTGGGGGTTACCTAAGATACCGTATTACGTGAGCTAATTTTGTAACTTGACACAAAGGTAACTGCTTTATAAGCTTTTTGATGTAGAAGTAAGCCTTATTAAAACTTGTATTTGAAATATGACACAGAAAGGTCCACTTATGACAAAAAAATGAGAAGAAATAATATATATATATATATATATATACATATATATGAAATAAATATATACAAATATATACATATATATATATAATACTTTTTATTGAGAGGTTTTAATATATTGACCTGAAAGAATTCATTGTTTGTGAATAGAAATTGTCATGAAAAAAGGATGAGAAAAAATTATACATATATATATATATAAATATATATATATATATATATATATATATATATATATATATATATATATATATATATATATATATATAATACCTTTTATTGAGAGGTTTTGATATATTGACCTGAAAGAATTCATTCTGTTTGTGAATAGAAATTGTCATCGGCCGCATCAAATAATAGACGAAACTTACTACGCGAGGAAAAACCTTTATCGCTTGCGCCAAAGATAACAAATGGTAGGTCTGGCACTGTTTAATTCTCTTGACTTGTCAGTCAGCTCAGATAAATTCAAAAGACGAAAGAAAGCTACCATGCCTTTCGTGATATGTATGAGTCTGTAACACAATAAAAACACTGTACCTCCATTACGAGTTTCCAAAATGAAAGAGAGGATTGTTTAAAATCAATTGCACATTTACGCACATGAAAATAATTCGATCGACAAGTTTCATTTTGGCTCGTACTCTTTATTCAACATCTACAACTTTGGTTTATCTAGCTGCAGGTGCCACAGCACATATGGACAAGGTACTATTCTCAGGAGAACTTTTATTGTATCTACAGAAGGCTTAAGACACTGTAGATCATTCCATCTTGTCTCTGAAACTTGCATATCTTGGCCTTACAGAGCCCACAGTTCCTTGGTTTACATCATATATTTTTGGACAGAAAACAGCTTGTTTGAATGGAGTTTGATAGTACAGAAAAAACAAAAAACAATAATACAAAAAAAAAAAAAAAAAAAAAAAAAAAAAAAAAAAAAACAGAGGCTGTCCCAATTACGTAGCGAGAAACTGACAGGATTCACTCCATTATTACAAACTTGATTCATTTTTTTAAACAAAAAATACGAGTTGACAACTAAATAGAACTTGATTACCCGGAGACTACCATAGGAGTAGGTGTCATCATGAAGTTTGTTTAACATTGCTAGTACAGAATGTCCATAGTTACAGTGCTTGTTAGAAATTCCTCAGGTCTATACAGATGTCTGGTTATAATTGTTTATTTTGTATTCATTGGGATTGAATGTATAGCCACCGTTTTCTTTTTACCTCAGTTATGTACTGGCAGGTGGTTAGACAAAAGTGTCCTTTCCAGCGAGAAAGGGTGCATACTAGTAGTTCAGGGGTAAGTCAAATTATTCTAATCTGAACTTGTTCTATACTATTTAGTAATTATGTTTGGTTTGATAGGTATTCTGTATTGATGTTGAAGCTCAAAATTTTTAAATAGAACTTTACATATTTAGTCAATTAATTACTATGTGTGTTGCCTTTGCTGAATATCTAGCTAAGACAAGGTGCTGCTGCTCAGAGACACATGTACGAGTGCAGGGTCCGAAACATGTTCCAATTAGTTACCCACTGAAGACCCTTAAATTCATTTGGGCTAACACAGCTTATGTCAATATTCTGCAGAAGAACGTGACATTAGTACTTCAATGTGTATACAGGTGAGACGGTTCCAGGGTAGCTTATGGAGTGTATAGAGTTCGGACTACGAAATAGGGTGATGACTACCAGGAAGTGGTTCTGGACGAAAAAGCACAAATGCAATTACTCATATTCCAAAATTTCAATCCAATGATAGCTTAGTCACATTCAACCAAAAAAAAAAAGATTTTAAAGAAATCCAAAAGCATTAACATGCGTTTCCCGATACCAATAATACCGTTTGAAGAAATAATTTTCACTCCTGGCTTAAGAGTGGTAGCCACCGATAAAAGGCTATTTATGGTTTTATACTGGTCCTCTCAAACTTGGAAATATTCTTCATTGGCTACAGACTTTGGGTCTTTCCATACTGGCCTAATTACCTAACATCCAACATTCATCTCTCGCGCCAAACATAAAAAGACACATGGTATGGCTATCATTTTATGGCTCTCCTGACTTGTTGGTCACCAGAGATAGCAGGAGGGGACGCGTGTAAGCTTTTATGAATCTGGAACATTACGAAAACACTCTACGTCCATTATAAATATGAGTCGGAGAACACAGGCCACTGCACAACATAGCAAATGAAGTATTTATGAAAACGGACAGAAGTACATAATCCATATTCAAAAATTTAAACCCAACAATCAAAGCAAAGTCGACCACAATAGTTGCTCGTCTAATGTAGTGTGCCGCTGGGCTCAAGTTTGGTCAGCTGCGGTTTGTGTAATTGTTAACGATATGATGTCTGACGGCGCATGTGGCCTTTTTATATGCTTACGACTCGGCACTAGTTTTCGCAGGAAAATGCATGACAATGAATGAGACAATTTGTAGGTACAGAGCTTAGCAACATCAGGGATATCTGGAAGCAAATAAGCTTTCTTTATGTTCAAGAAAAACTGAAAGTAATTTGTTCGGTTCGAAATCAAATTAAAATGGAGAAGACATGAGCAGTAACTGAGAAATAAAACATTTGTGAATGTAGTGAGCCTGGAAATGTCTGGAAAGACTATGGTCGCTTACTCTGTGCGTCAAATTAATAAAGGTTTACATTTCTATACAGGCAAGGAGAATGTTTAATGCTCAGCTTTATGGCAACCAATGTCTTACCACTTTTGTAATGTATAGCGCAGAACTTTTAGCATATAGCTGAACAACTCAATTAGCTCAGAACAAAATGATACATTTCTTCTCTAAGCAAAAACAGATTTCATGCGGTATTTCGAGAATTTGACAAATTAAACTGGTTGAAGGAGGGGTAAACTTTGACTCTCGTGCATAAGTGTTTACTTTTTATTTCTGATTACGACTAAATACCACAAAAATATATATGGTCAGAAACATAAACTTTGATTTTTACACTGAATGTACAATTTAAGTTTAACTATTCATCTAATCAAAACTTTAATTAAAGTTCTAACATTTTCAGAAAATTCAAAATAAGATTTCAAAATAATAAAATCAGATTTAGTTAATGGTGCTAAAGGAAAGTGCAAACAATTTTCAAAAACAAAAATACCCCCCCCCCAAAAAAAAATGCTATAGACACATAACACTGTCCAAAGCTATATTTATACTTTGGAAAAAAGGGTTAGTTTTATTTTTGATGGCTGTTTAAATATTTAGAAAACAATATTATAGAAATTTAGATTTGAAAATCCTGTAAAATTTGAGCGTAAGGGTGTGATATATTTTATGACTATCGTGTATAAATGTTTAATTTTTGTCTTTGACTACTATCTAATACCTTAAAACTTGTCAATTTTATGAAAGAAAACATAACGCAAAGTTGATTTTAGTACTGCATATAATATTTTATTTTAGTAACGCTATTAATAATATAAGATTTTAGTTGAAATTCACAAATTTTGCATCTAATTTAAAATAGCGTTTCAACAAATAAAAGTCAGATTCAGTTTACAATGCCAAATAAAACAACACATAACGCTCTCCAAAACTGTTCTTTAATTTGTTGGGAAAAGGGCTTGGTCTAATTTTTTTTGCTCTTTATTTTTTATTTTTTTATAAATTAATTTAATTATCGTGTAGATTTTTGAACTAAAACCCTAACACAAAATTTTGAAATACGATTTTGCTGCTTGAAATGTATTTATCCATTTCCAGCAAGAAAACAATATCTTCTATTTTTGCAGGTTTTTGTGTTTTCAAAAATATGTAAAATTGAAGTTTTTTAATAAGGTAATTAAAATTCAATTTATTAGTACTTTAAGATATTTTCTAATTTTAATAGCTCAATTCGATTGTATATATTTAGAAAATATAAAGCTTTTATGGTCTCAGGCAAGAAGGCTAGCATATGCAAGGACACGTTTGGAACAAAGTCGTATTTTTTGTATAAAGTGCTGTAAAACTGTACCACGCCTTTAAACCTTTATCCAAACTTGAAAACGCGATTTTGCTGTCAGAAGGGACTGTTTCGCTTCGCGTTGGAAACTCATATTTTCGAGTTTTTGTTTTTCCGCAAAAACAACTAAATTTGAAAAGCAATTACAATAAATTTCCAAAATTAACACTTACAGAGATTTTATTATTTTTCATAGCTAATTCCATATGTATAGTTTCAGAAAATAGAGGCTGTAATGCAATTTGCCAAAACTTATAGCGGACGGTAACTTTAAAGACATCTTTAAATCAAGGGTAAACTAGCACTTGATCCATGAGATGGGAGCACAAGGAAGAGACTGCTTTGCACATTTTTAGATTTTCAAGTATATTATTCATTTATTCGTTTGGTACTTAGGCTTCTGTTAAATTATGTTAAACTTATATTATAATATATTTTGGAATTTGCCGTCTTTAAATTTTCCATTATTATTATTATTATTATTATTATTATTATTATTATTATTATTATTATTATTATTATTATTATTTTTATTATTATTATTATTATTATTATTATTATTATTATTATTATTATTATTATTATTATTATTATTATTATTAATATTAAATCTCATCCAGTAATATTTATATACAATATTTATAGTGATATTTATTTCTGATTCATATTGGCTTTGCGGTGCTACCGCCTCAAGTGTAATAGTTAAGTGTGTCTATCAGAAGTGAATATTTTGCACTGCCACTTAAGCCACTCAATTTGTTTTGACAGAGCTTTTGTATGTATAAACTGTCAACATATAAGCTTTATCTATTTTACTAGATGAAGGTCATGTTATTGCACATCCCCGTGAGGATCATTTAGAATAATCGGGCTTGAAAACATGCGTAAATACAATGGAAGAGGACGTAATATGAATAACTAGAGACCTATGGCACCGTACTCATATGGTTATTGACGTTCATGCAAAAATGCTGACTAACTTTAACTTTAAGTGCCAAACTTTGGACTGAGTAAACAGCTTTTCTTTGGAACAAGAGGCATGCTGGTACCCGACTGACAGGCCTTTTCACGGGGAATAAGAATCTGAGATCCTTCTGGCAATTCAGGCTAGTTAGACTTCAGTAGATCTACTTTAAACGTGATTCGCATGAGAGAGAGAGTTAAGGTTTCATATGGAGCTGCTAACCGGATCGCCTAAAGCCATAATTTGGGCCTACAACTGAGCATATTTCGGGAAACAATTATTGATATGTTTTTTGTAAAGGTTTCTTGCGGAAATAATGTTCATGACATGGCGTTTTAGCATGTAAAACTCCGGAATGATTAGGATCAGTGCCACAAAAACAACCTAAACCTTTTCCCGCTCAAATGGCCAAATACGGCCGGATATAAAATGTCGTCTGTGCAACGCTTAGCGTTATTCTGTCGTTTATATAGAAAGGGGAATATAAAGACCAATCATTTTGGATATAGACCTACTAGGACAGTATGTTTTTCTGTGTTACTCACAAGCCAAGTGCATAAAGGTGGCCCAGACGATACCGGGTGTTTTTAACTTCCTCAACGAGGTCATCGTGAGTATCATGTAGGTCTGCGTATGGTTAATTGTAGTATCCATTTCTCAACATATCTGTGGCATTATTTATGTGCTTTGCTTACTAACTTTAAATGCGCAACAATGTATGTAATATGATGTCAAATGAACAATGTGAATTAGTCTTAACTGTTATGTCAGCAGTGCTGGAAGGTATGGTGCATTCACCCGTGTTTAGTTAAAGACATGATGACCTTGGTTCATAACAGCCATGGATCGTCGAAGCTGCTTTAACGACCCTTGTTATAACCACTGCGCATCTAAAACGCCAGTTATAGAATAATTCAAAACACTTTTATATCTATCAAAAACAGAATATAAACACATAGGCACATGTTGGCTTTTTTTTTTTTACTGTTTGTCTCAAAACATATTCTATAAAAATTTCACATCTGGCTGAAATGCGGTACCAATTACTGTCCATGTGTACAGAATGTTATACCGTGTCATTAATATGTTGCAGAAAAGCGTTTGTCATTGTCATGATTGTCATCTTAAGATTGTCGGGAGTAAATTCCTGCAATGGTAGAAGCTAAGCCTTAATTTGATGGTATTTTCCACGCATTGTTGTTCACTATACTATGTTATTTTGGTCGCACATTTTCTTTGTTTTGTCACATAAACTACGTTCTAACTTCTTCTGAATGAATGTGATGTTAAGGCAATACCAACAGTCGAATTGACAGCCTCCAAAGAAAAGAAAAGACAAGAAATAAGAAACTAAACATCTTCGACTGAAACGACATCTGCAGGGAAGCCCCCCACCCACGCCCACGCTCCCACTTCTGTGGTTTTACCATTTCGCAGTTTTTAAATTAATAAATGAGTATGTCAAAGGGCCAAATGACCTTGACCTTTTACCTTTGGACGTTACATGTAATTACAAAAATGTGTAGTGTTATAGTAGCTGCAATGTGACTCCAACATGGTCTAAATCCGATGATACCTGATCAATGTATGGCTCAATGAATGTTTCAAAGGGCCAAATGGCCTTGTCCTTTGACCTTCAGAGGTTGCATGTTAATTACACTATTTTGCGTGACAATAGCTACAATTTGAGCCCAACATGATCCAAATTGGATTCAAATTTACCAAGGTATGGCTCAGTGAATTTTGAATGGGCCCAATGACTTTGACTTTTGACCTAGAAGTGACATGTAAATTTTAATAAAATTGTGCAATGTTACAATATCTACAATTTGAGTATGAACATGATCACAATTGGATTAAAATTGACTGACTTATGGCTCGATGAAAATTTCTAAGGGTCAAATGACCTAGACCTTTGACCTTCAGAGGTCACATGTATAGTACAGAATTGTCAGGCAATACATTTCGCACATTTAGAACTCACTTTAAACAAAATAGGACAACACTTGATCTAGTTATGGCAACATTTAGCTTTTTGAAGGTCGGTGAATGTAACTCTGAAAGGTTTATTTGTTAATTTTACCTTTAAAATGACCTTTTGAAGTTTTGGTGGCAACATCGAAATCGTTCGGGCGGCCCAAGAACCTTGAGACTTGCTCTCGGCTCCTAGGCTGCCCGAACGATTTCGATGTCTGCAGCCATAACCGAAAAGGGTCATTTTAAGCATATTTTGAAATGTTGCTGCATAACAGTTTTTAGTATTCCCCATCAACCTTACAGAATCCCAAATATTGCCATAAAATCCCCGTAGTGTCGTGCATCTTTCGCCGCTCATTCAGCTCTTCTGAAAATTGAGCATACCCCCACATGTTGTGTGGAGCCATGCTATAGTTATGAATGCAAATTAACCATTAGCCCTAAATTTGGTTGATTAAAACAAGATTTATTAGTAATTTAGTGTCTCTTCTTTAATAACCGCTAAATACCATATGTTAAAAAAGTACAATTTTCTAGGAAAAATCATGTGAATGAAAGCAAAAACAAAAAACGAAAAAAAACAATAACAAAAAAAAAAAAAAGAAAAAGAAAAAAAAAGAAAACCAAACAAAAACAAAAACAAATTTTTTTTTTTAAAACCTACCAAAATAATATGTAAATAAAAACCAATTGCACAATATATTCTGCATCAATAGTGTTGGTCAGAGGTGGGTGTGTGTGTAACAAGTAGAGCTACAGCACTTTTCAGACCAATTGAGTCATATCAATTGAAACTGGTAAAATTGGTCTGGTGACCTGAATCCTGCAATGTCATTGGTCATTCGCTGCCATGCAAGCTCAATCATATAACAATATAGATTGATGCATTATTGCACACCCTACGCACTAAGCGCAACCAGTTAAAAATCTGATGAAAATTGACCAAGTTATTGCTGCCTGAATATACCAAGATGGCAGACGACCTTGATCTTTAAGTCTTAAAGGTCAAATTTTGTGCACTAAACAGTTGCACTACTTAAATTCCTATATTTTAAGCCCAACATGGTGAAATTGGACGGAAGGGGTGTACGTTGAGCAATTTATGTCAGGTTGAAAATCTTCGGATACCTTAATGACCTTGACGTTTGACCAATTTAGGTCATATGTAAATTAGCGTTGATAAACTTGGATTTGAGATATCCAACAAACTAAACATCGCTAATATCCGTTGATAACCTGTTGATATATAGGCCAAAATAAGTTTTCCATATGTAGGTCATGATGACCTTTAAATAATGTTAAGGTCACAACTGGATGCAACATCTTTAACGGAATTAAAGGACTTTAAACGTTGGTCGATAGTGTTCCAAAAGTCATTGGCAGCTTCGAGCTACGACCTTTCAAATATTGACAAAAATTAAAGTGGAAAAGTTCGTGACCTCTAAAATATCGGCCAATGTGACATATATCAGGTGCAAAAACTTTATCATGCAAGTGTTATACTTCTAGAATGACAACTTGCAAGCCCCAGCCGCCCATGATATTCCGCGCGTAATTTTTGTTTTACGTGAAAACGCTTTATTTTCCGAACGGTCATATGACATTGACCTTTAAACTTGACAGGGTAAGTCCTTATTAGGTTTCTGTGTGTCCATACGCTAGCTATCCACAGAGCTCAACGTCATTCAATCGGTTTATAACTTTTCCAGCTAGGAAAAACAAAACACACACACACACACACACACACACGTTCTTTTCAAGATAGAGGCCTGATTGGACAAAAGTAGGTGAAGGTCACTAACCAAATGTTAGGTGCATAGCTTCAGAATAAGTCACATTCCGTAGTACAAGGAAAACCCTAGCGGGCTATAGAGTAACGCGTACAAAGTTCAAAAATCGTGAAAATTTTCGAAAATAACCATAGGACCTTGAACTTCGACTCGGAACTCATAATGTTCCGTGGGCAAAATCTGGTGAGGGTACCAAAGGTTCCCATATATAGTTTGCTTGACCGGGTGGAATTGTAAGGTGTCGAATGACGGTAGAAAATTAAAACGTGACAATAAGACGGGATTTCCAAGAAATCTAGGTCACGGTGACCCGAAAAGTAAGTCACTAGGACAAGTAGAAAGTGTTTGGGCTGACAGTTTATTTTTGGTTGATGCAAATAGTGACCGAGATACGTCACCATCAAAATTGATCAAATCTAAAAAAAAAAAAGAAATAATGAAATTAAATTAAAATTTGAATGTGGTTTCGGACAACTTAAGGGTAGGGGACTCCAATGGTGTAGGTCACTCGTGGGGCTGCCCATTGTAGAAATATACAGTACTGAGTATAAGCCTTCCCTTCCCATAGAGGCAGGTTTAAACAACGCTACAATCTGCACGCACAGTGCAAATAGACATAAGCCCTCCAAATGTCAATCGATCTGGAATAACCACTTTTGAAATGTTGACTATGATCACGAAAAGTCACATTAAAATGTTTCACGAGAGAAGGTTGAATTTGTGACAAATATACATATCACATCACATATGTTACTTTAAGGGTAGGTTCTCATATACTGTGCCTCCCATGTTGGCCGGGGATTGAGTGGCATCCTTGTTTTCGTGCTGAATTGGGGTAAAGTTATAATATGGGTTTTCATTTGCTGCACTTGCTGCTTGCCCAGCAGAAGTGGGTGATTTGTCTGAATCCTCTGACGAAGTTTTCTTGCCAGCAGATGATTTGGGAGCCAAGGGTGGCTTGGACTTTTCTTGCGGAGATGAGTTTGAAGGTAACGGTTTTTTTTTGTTTTCGTCAGGCTGCTGGGACTCTTTCATTGGTTTAGCAGGACTTGCTGCGTGTGCGCGTGCCCCCTGTGCTTCACCGTTGGTGTCCGATTTTGGTACTCCCTTTTGCCGCTTTTTCGCGTTCTGTGTCACATGTTTTGTGGGTGGCGATCTATCGTTGTCCGTATAAAGATTGACAGCCCCACCAAAGCCATCATTGTCATGATCGGTTTTTCCCGTCTGAGTCTGACGCATCTTTCTCTGCCTACAGTCCATATCAGAAAATATAAGTATGAGGGCAAACACTTCATTATCACATTTTCTGACATTTGACATCACATAAACAGAAAAGGCACATTACTTACTTGGAGTGTATGTATGTATGTATGTATGTATGTATGTATGTATGTATGTTTGTATGTATGTATGTATGTATGTGTTTGTATGTATGTATGTATGTATGTATGTATGTATGTATGTATGTATGTATTAATGTATGTATGTATGTATGCATGCATATATATATATATATATATATATATATATATATATATATTATATGACAGTACATAAAATAAGCATGAATTAACAAATATTTTGGTCGTGCTGATTTGTTACTGCTACATGATATAAACTTATTTCCCAGCAACCAAAGTGACACGTGTGCAATGCGCCCTACTGTCACATTCTTGTCTTATGAACACGATGATTTCATTAGTGAACACAACACATTAGCGAATTGTCTGTATATTTCATCCAATCGACCCATTGAATTGGGCATGGTTTGTGTGAGTTTTGCGGGGTTTTTTATGAAAGTTTTAACACTTTTGTCACCTGTAAGATGACACCTCTTGGTGCATCTAGCAATTTATCAGAAAAGTGTTAAATAAAACCTATTTCAGAAAGGACACTGTGTCAGAGCAATGTAGTTAAGGGGAAGCAACACTCTGATGAACAAACTGACTTTTCACATCAACAGTATCCCGAAAATAATGTTTCCTGTATAGTAAAATGTGATTGGCTAAACTGTGAAATACAACCCAAAAGCAGTGTATCATCCTTTACATGTACGCACCATTGAGATAGTTCTCGTAAAAGTGGTGGGCAACGTAATTTGCATAGCTTTTATATCCCTTTCAAATTTTGCACATTGTATGTCTTTTCACTGCTGCTTCTTTGGCGTCAGTTTAATGAAAAACAAAGTTGGGCGGCAAGTTATGTTTGATAGTTTTATTTCCCCTTAGTGGTCATAACTATATTTCAAGTCGGGTCGCGTGTAATGTAATATAAACAATACGTCGCTTTCAAATATCATTCAGAATCATTGTTAGTGCATCCTTCATTAATGTGTGCTGTACCTTGTCATCCCAATTCATTTGTACGCATCATACCTGGTCGCTTTTCTACATACCCAATTCCAGGCGGTATCCTACTTTAGTGAGCAACTTCCTATGATTATTCTTCTGCTGAGATAAAAACTTGTAACTTGTATTCTGATGTGCATTTGTGTGTGTGTGTGTGTGTGTGTGTGTTTACTGAGGCGGTATAACTGCATTTGGACAGTTTCGGTCCCTCAAACTGGGTTATTATTAAATAGACTACTGGAGAGCCTCCAGATTAGTCTTTGTGTACTATTAGGCAATCCAGAGAAAATAAATATGTTTATACTAGAATAAAGGGACGTCAGTTTAGCTTACTACATATAAAACTTATCTTACCGGACAAAGTAAATGATGACAAAGACCGCCGCTGTCACTACGCAAAGAATTACCAGCAATATCAGAGCAATGAGTAGACCTGAAAGACAATAATACATTAATGCATTAATTATCTAGTCCCGACAACCAGGTCTTAAAAAAACAACGATTTTCTTGGTTAAAAATATAACTTATTTTTATGGATCCTGGAAGGTGCGTGTTGTAGATGGTGTCATATTTAACTTAATTACACGAAAAATGTCACCTGCAATTCACCTACCCGACATCCCTGGAAATATATGACATGTAGGTGTGCTGCTACCTATGATACTATGAAAGGATATCATACAAAATGAACATATATGTGAATAATGATATTCCAGTCCAGGAGAAACTCATACATTTGAAACATTCAACCCTGCACAAAAGAACTTCTGATGTCTACTATATATTATCTCATAATCAAGTCCCATCACTAAAGGTGATGGGACTTTAATTTAGATGCGCAGAGGGATTACCTGTCCTTTTGGTGTCTTGAGTACGTCTTTCTAATTACACACGCAACAAAAAATAAACAATTGACAATAATAAATGAATAAAAAAATAAGCTCTGCAAATGCGTCATCGACAAGAGAAACAGTTTTCACCTAAGTCGAACAGTTCAAGGAATACCAATCAAAACAACTACCCGTTTGGGTGTCCCTGTACGCTGTACTGTACTTACTGAGACCATATTATCAGATTCATTTCTTTCATTTCACTTTCTTTCGAAAAACACTAGTGGTAACAATTGGATTTCCCTTCAGTTTCTTGCACTTTTATTGTGGTAATAGGCAAATGTTGGCCTGGTAATGCAGGAACAAGATACAACAAAAAAATACTTGCAACGTAATCACACTGTTTTATAAAAAAAAAAATATTGGCTAAACGTGAGTAAAAAAATCCCAAAACGCACACAAATACGAAAAAGATAAGCATTTTGCTACACTACAGCTCGAATTAATGGCGTAGTAATCATAAATGTTACAGGCAGTGCTTATATCAGATCGTTGCACAATGTTACGGGCACAAAAGTGGGTAGGACTTGAATTTAGAGTAAGTGGAACGATACCTTGCGTCCCTTTGTCTTGAGTACTTCCTGAAAATCACAAATAAATGAAGTTTAAAACGTAGGTCATTGAAAACATACAGCATTATAGAATATGTGGATGAAACAAAATGGATTTTAACCTGAATTTTCAAGTTCACGGCAAACAATTAAACCATTACCTGTTTTAGTGTCTTCCTATTCTAGTGCAGCAGTAAGTGTAATCATATGGGGCATATGTTTCTGTTTGTGTGCTCCTGTATGCTGCACTGCACTTTGAGAAACTAATATCAAATTCATTACTATCATTTCGCTTTCTTTCGAAACATTACTGGTAAGAATTGGCATTTTAAAATGGAATTTGTTTGAGTTCCCTTCAGTTTCTTGCCTTTTTATGGTGGTAAGGGGCCAATGTTGGCCTGGTAGGGAAAAAACAACATAGGACAACACAATAGTTGCAACGTAATCACATTCTTTTGTAAAATAAATATTGGCGGAACGTGAGAAAAGAAACCCCAAACGCACACAAATATGAAAGTGATTAGCATTCTGCCATACTGCAGCACGAATCAAAGGCGTAGTAATGATAAAATGATACGGGCAGTGTCTATACTGGATCACTGCATAGTGTAATGGGCACACTGGTGGGTAGGACTTGAATTTAGAATAAGTGGAAGGATACCTTGCGTTTCCTTTTCTTGAGTACTTCCTGAAAATCACAAATAAGTAAGCTTGAAACATGGGTCATTGAAAACGTCCTGTATTATAGAATATGCACAGGAAAGAAAAAGGATTTCAACCTGAATTTTCAAGTTCATGGAAAACAATTAATCCATTACCTGTTTAAGTGACCACATTTTTAGTGCAGCATTAAGTGAAATCATATGGGGCATAAGTATCTGCTGAGTATATGATGAATTTCATTACTCAAAAAATCTGAAATGCAAAAGCCTTGTATTTTCCACAGTTTCTTTCCTTTTTATAAATGTAGGAAATAACCAATAGATGGCGCTGTAGGTATGAAGACCACAACGACAATATATTACAATGTAATAACATATTTATATATATATTAAACTACAAAAGAAGATTTGCTTCAAAGCAAATATGCTGTGTGTCTATATTTCCCATTTCAGCTAGGCGACTGGTGCCAAAGGCTGCAGGTTTGGGTCTCGTTCGTTCCGAACATGAAATATATAAAGGAAACATACAACTTTGGATGCACTTACAGCATAAACATATGAACTGAGCCTGGAATGGTACCTCTCTCAAAAATAATTTTAAAGATATCCAAGTTTGAGATTTTGCAATGGCCCTAATTTGCATAATTCTCATACCTGATCTATAGGTAAATTCTTGCCCTGTTTGAAGTTTTTATGTATGATAGTATTAAAAAAGTCGGACTATCTACTGGCAGAGAAAGAATGAATTTATAGGGAAAAATATCTGTGTTAGCGCGCAGCCATACTTGTTGTAAATTTGTTATGTTTGATTTGATTTGATTTTATTCGATGCCAGTCACATAATATATAAAAATAAACCATATACAAAACGGACTTCAGACAATTACACAAATAAATCAATGAGGCATGATCAAAACTGAAATTTCACAATATATAATGACATATCACAATAATGTATACATGAAATAAAACTTGACAAACTTAAAGTAACACATGAAAAAAACAAAAACAAAAACAAAACAAAAAAAAAAAAAAACAAAACAACAAAACAAAACAACAACAACAAAAAACAACAACAAAAACAACAACAACAACAACAACAACAACAACAACAACAACAACAACAACAACAACAACCCCAAAAAACAGGCTTATTTTCCAACAGAAAATCAAATGGCTCCCCGAGCGCCCTTACTATTGTCACCCTTATTTTTATAAATAGGCATACCGATTCCAATGATCTACAGATATGGTGAAAGTACATTCTTTATTGACATTTCAAAACGTTGATTTTTGATGAAATGCCCATGTGACCTTGAAAAATAGGTCAAGGTTATACATCTGCAGTTACAAGCAAGGTTTTACAAAAGTCTTACATAGAAACATAATCACATAAAATGTCAACCTCTTTAAGTCAAATTTTTCTCAAGTGCATCTGCAATGATTTTTAAAAGTGGCCATGTGGCCTTGAAAATAAGTCAAGGTCACTCATCTGCAATCAAAACCTAGTTCATATTGTGGTACATAATCATGCACAATTTCAACCTTGTAAGTCAAATCTTTGCGGATTTATTGCGTCCGTGTCAATGTTACATGACATGCCCATGTGACATTGAAAAATAAGTCAAGGTCACCCATGTGCAATCCTAGGCAAGATCATATATAAGAAAATTCAACTTCCCAAGTCAAATCTTTCTCGAGTTATCGCGTAGGCAACGCATATAGCAATGTGTTGAAGAAGAACAAGGACAAGAACAAGAAGGAGCGAAAGAAATGGGCGCAAAAACAATATGTCTCCCCGTTGCACGGGGAGACATATTAACCATTGGAATTTGTAAAAAAAAAAAAAAAAAAAAAAAAAAATACCGACACCAGGATGACCCAAAAAAGCAGGCTTGATTGCCTTGCTTTTTTCCATTCGGGTCCTGGGCATAAACATTAGGGACAAAAATCTGAAAGGTGAACACATGTAAATACATGTAGTAATAAGTTAAAATGAAAACAAGAGTAATTTGGAATAAAAATAAAAGCAATATCATAATATATCTACTACAACTTAGTACAAGCTGTGTACAGCACAGTCACAATGAATATTAGTAATAACTGAAATCACCGTTTATTTAGTTTGGCTTTTTCTGAAACGTGTGCTTTCAGTTGAAGATTGAAATTCCTTTTGTCTGATATTGTTTTTATTGCTCTGGTTATTCGTTACAACTTTTGATGGCAGTGTCAGAAGAACTAGCAGCTTTAGTTTTTGACACATGGTAAAATTAGCGTTGTTTTAGTCGGTTGAACCTGGTTAATATTGGTGATGATCATTGACCTTATGAAAACAATGGTGAATGTACGCTGGTTCAGTGTGGTTATGTATCCTTAAAACATGATTCAGTTTAAATTGTTTGACTAGGTCTTCGACATTAGGTGTCCGAACTGTGTCCAGCTCCTTTTGTCCAATGTGATCCCCTAGGCCCATGTTCATAATAAAACGGATTGTTTTGTTTTGCATGATCTAAAGCCTTTTTGGTGAGTTTCAGATATACAGGAGTGCCAGGAGAAAGAGCAATTATCAAATATACATTGTATAAATGCTGATGTGATGGTTTTTCTTGCTTTGCCGTTAAGAGAAGGGGCATGTCTGTGCAGAATTTTTTGTCTAATTTGATCCATTTATAATGGCTGTGGTGATAGCCTCTCCGGACAAGGAACTGTCTAAGATGACACCCAAATATTTTACTGAGTCACAATGTTTTATGTCCATGCCATTACATGACACTGTGAAATCTTTACCGTTGTTTCCATTTCAATTTGAACCAAACAATATTGCCTCTGTTTTACACATATATAATGGGCACGTTGAACTTGGAGGGGTGTGCTCTGTAGAGAATGCTGTTTCAGCGATTCGTTAGTAACTATGCATTGGGTAGGAAACCACCAGAATAGCCTCAAACTAAATTATTTTTTTCCAAAAAGCAATAGGAAAGCAGACATGGCATTAACGACACCGTCTTCGAATAAAATGTTATTTGGTTTGCAAATATAAGCTGTACTAAACACAAGCATTTTGATCAGTCAAAATTAGCATTATATGGTATCAACACAGTATATATATATATATATATATATATATATATATATATATATATATATATATATATATATATATATATATATATATATATATATATATATATATATATATATATATATATATATATATATATATATACTCTTTGACGCATTCATGCACATGCACCAGAAAAGTTGCATGGAAGTAGGTAAAGGGGAAGTTTCACAAATGTTCTGTCTCTCTCACCCTGTCAAAATTATTTTGTTTCTCCCTACACTTTCACTTTCTTTTGACGGCAAAACCTTCATGTAAAACATTGATCAAACTGTCATAACTGGGCAGTACATTCTTCAATTACTGCATGGGAGTTTAGATATGAATTATGAGTCTTAATGTTGATGCTAGCCTATGTTTGTTTGACGGCCAGGTAAACTGAGGGATCAGTTTTCTGTGAGAACACCTTTTCCCTTGTTTTGAAATTTTTACATGTGTGTCCCGTGCTACATTTCCAGTCACAGCAACTGTAAATCAATCATATACAATTGAATGTTCCCGGTCAACTGTAATGGAAAGCTTCTAACGTTATGAAAATGATTACCTAAGTCCCCGCCAGATCTTCTGCCAACTGACGTGGTGACTGAAAGTCGTAATGTATTACTTCTGGAGTGTTTATCACTTCCCAACAATAAATGCATTATTTTTGCTCGTTGACTATTATATGTATGTTTGAAACACAACTAAATGCTCCTTAGGCTGTTCAAGGTTTTCAGCGGCAACAGGTCCCATCGGCGGCGGTAGGCGGCAATACAAGAGACCACCGCTTAACCTATCAGATTAGAGTGTATTATAAAAAGTGCTGGCAGCTGCCGTCAATAATCGCTTAGCGCCGTACACCATCACCAAAAATGTGCCAATCGCCGTGAAACTATGTTTCCAACATTTAAAAATAAGTGTGATTTTGAAGCAAAAATCACTTTATGTGTTCGTTTTGGGGGCGGAGATAGTTATGTCATTTACAGAGTCACAGACAATACAATCATAAACATGACAAAGGTGCATGTGATAGTAATAAATGGTATCTTGGGCCGCCGTTAATCAAGTCTTATGTGTCACTGAGTCACATCCAAAGAATACAGAGTCTCTGGTAGTGAACAAGTGGAAAGAAATGCAGAGCCTTTGTCGTAATAAGCATCATTTATTAAATTATTAATGTTTAACGACCATGACATCAACATACCAGTAGTCTATGTCAAAATATTCTTGTTAAGGTGCATACCTGTCGCTTTAGTGGCTGTACTTTCAACGGTGGTCGGTGGTGAAGGCTTGTCTACATTATACAAAATGGTAAATATATTTTAAGAACTATGCTTTTCAAAACGTGACACACCATACATAGTTTTCAAGAAACACATTATTAGATTTAAAACATTTTGATATTTGTTTTCTGATGCATTATTCAAGTCTGTTGGAATAAACATGTTATCCTGATCGTCAAGTATTGTCTCAAACTGAAAAATAACAAGCAATGAATGATATCTGAGCCAGATTAAATTCATACTTGCTAAATCTTAACAATCTTATTGCAATAAAATTAGCAAGTTATAATGTGACAGGGGGTGAATTGTAATACTATTGTACTTGTTAACATCACACACCACACACGTATATTTCTTATTTTCTGTTCCATTTCAGAAGCAGTTTCAATCTTACCTTCCCCACACACAAAGGCGTAAGTATCAGTACAATTGGAGTACATCGGTCCACCTTGAGAATTAACATCGTATACCACGCACTGCCCTGTCGAAATGTTTACACGCAGTTTTTCTGGAACCAATTGCACGAACAGAAACATTGTTTAAGACGTATAGTTCACAAAAATACAGTAATGTTGTCAATGACCTAAGGTAAGTGGCAGAATATAATATACATCAGAAAAGTACGTAACTTCAAGGGGTTTAAGCATATATTGCAAGCCTAAACCAATAGTACCTGATCCATGTCAAGGTAGCCTATTGAATGTGGATGTGTTCTCATTATATATATATATATATATATATATATATATATATATATATATATATATATATATATATATATATATATATATGTATATATATATATATATATATATATATATATATATATATATATATATATATATATATATATATATATATATATATATATATATATATACATATATGAGATATTTGAGCAAAGACACAAATGCAGACGGTATGTTCGATGTGGGGAGTTTGGAGCGGTAATTACATGTGTTAGTAAAGGTGAATAATACCTCTTCTCTCTCTGCTTGTTCTAATCGGTCGTGCCATCAGAAATTACATCTGAGTGATCAAAATGAAAATTTATGAAGACTTCAGTCTAACCCGATTGTCTTCTATGATATTTTACACATTCTGGTACATAGCCGTCATGATAAAAATGACATTGTGCGCGAATGTAGACATTAGGATTGTTCATTTAATCTACAGTTTAATAACGTTATGCATCACAAACACACTGTACTTTTGAGACAAACAGAGTGAGGCTACATTTGCAAATGATGTTAATTATGACGATGACTTTTTTGCGGCACGGAGCTGTATTCAATCTGTTCTTCAAATAGAAAGATGGATCTCATAGGTGAGGGACCAAGTAGTAAAAACCTATGACAGCTAATGAAACACAAGTCATACATCTGATTGAACGTTCGTACACAGATTTTGACTGAAATATTAACCAGAGATCCCATATACTTTATTTCGAAGTATACCATTGCAAATTGCTGACAAAATACAACACCAAAATATCCTGATGTCTTGATATTGCAGACAAGTCGGAATATGCAATCTATGCCCACAATTCTATATGATTCAATTGTTATCTCGGGATCTGGACCTACCAAGTGGGTTTCTATTGGTCAAAAGGATAAGAATTTAGTACGCAAGATAACACAATAATATGATTCCATACCGGACACAATCCAAATGCTTCCAAGTCCATGCTTTTTCAATTCTTCTCTTGTATTCGTGATGTCGCTTTGCTTGATAATCGCCTGGTTTTTCGAATTACACGTGTCTTGAGCATAGGAAAAGCTTACTTTTGTGATGTAAATAAAGTATCTTCGCAGAAATATTTCGAAGGGTTCCTTCGGCTCTGGAATTTGAAGCGAAGATTTTTAATTGTGTCTTTCTTGTTATGATGGTTATGGCTAATTATCATCAACTGAATACAAACCATCAAGGCACAACCTTCGATTACTGCTTATAATTGCAACAACAACAGCAACAGCAACAACAATAACAACAACAACAACAACAACAAATGAATAATAAGTGCTGTTTGCCTATGTTTGATGGCATTTCTATAGAAGTTGCTCGATTTTATTTGACCTTATAGGATGTCTGGCCGTTTAAAAAAATGATTTCCTTTCTTATTTGCTTACTTTAAAACTTATTTACTCACGCATTTTTTGGTTTGATTTTATGCTATCACTATATCAATATATGTGCTAAATAGGAAAACCACTCTTACCACTAATGCATACATAGCCATATCTGTCATCACATGCTGTCATAGAAATTGTAGTGCTGTTTAACATGTAACTGCACTGCGTCCCTGAAAAACGTAAGCATGGTAGTGTTAGATCAAGAAGTTACAATATATTGACAAAATTTTAGTCATAATAAAACAAAAGAATGTAGTTTGGCAAGATTAAAATTTTTGATTAGTAAGAGTAGCATAGTGACTTGCTTTCAGCTGGGAAAAAACATAAGAACGTTCTCTTGTAAAATTAATCAAACTGAAAAAGGAACATGGACCTATCAAAACCTGAAAAGGAAAGAAATCGTGTAGAAAATTATTGTCCGCTGTATTTGTTTTATGTTCTTGCATTTCCTTGCTCTACGAAACCAACCATTTACAATTGATCAATGTCACAACACTGATAGGGAAACTTTCTACATGGAGATACTCCTGCCAAGTGTCTTTATTATTTTGCGTCCTCGTTCTTAGATTTTAACAGGAGCATATCTTGCCAGATTCCACAATGGCTATACCGTGTAAACCTACATGTAAAACTGATTTCTGCTCTCATTATCCCAGGATAAATGTTGTATATATTGCCTATAGTAGGTGCGTGACACTATCAGTTATGTTCCAAATAGCAAATATGCCTATTCCAATTTCAGGCTTATTACCTGTTTGTTTGATCCAAGACTGATTTAACCCAAGACGCACCATCTGAGCAGATACGTAAGTTTTGATATCTCCTTGTTCCACATGGACACTGGAGAGTAATGTCCTGTTTCGGTTCCAACATTTTTGTGCTACTTCGCTGTGGACAACGGCTTCGTGATTAAATTGGTAGATCCTGCCATCTTTTATGGTTTGTTCTGGACCTGTTATCAAACATAATGTATATTGATAATCAAATTATATTTCTGTGCTAAAAGAATAGTACATCAGTGATGCGTACTTTCATCATTTGTTGTTGTTGTTGTTGCTGTTGTTGTTGTTGTTGTACAGTTTCCATGAATTTCAATTTTGCGAACTTGCAATGAGCCAATCACAATGTTTCTTTTATAAATGTTTGCTTTTCTTCTTTACCCTCAGAACAATACAAAATTAAAAAAAAATTAAGCTATTCTGTGTATCTGTATTGTTATTAAGCCCTTCTCACCAGCAACCCCCTCTCACAAAATGCCAGCATGTAGAAAATACGACATCTTCATGACAGAATTCCCCCAAGAGCCCTCCTGTTACACTGTCTGTAATTTCTAGAATAGTGGGTTTGTGTTGGAAGACGCTGAACTGTTACATAATAGAGAGATTTAGAAATTCCCCGACCTCTACTTATATGACTTTGCAGGGGTCACCCTCGTGTTTTCCCGTGACTTTATACCGCAAGCTGTTCGGAGGTGTGCCCTGAAGCGTGAGCATCACGTAAACGTCTCAAATGGGGAAGGGGGAGGGGTAGGTACTAAAACGTAGAAATTGCTGTTGAAGTCTCACTGAAGAACATACTTCAAAAATATATTTGAATGTATTCATCGGAAGGAAGATTATACATACACTATGTAACCCCAGAAAAAAGCCAGAGTGCAGTGTACATCTTCTAGATATGCTTTGCACTGGTCACAATCAGTGAAGCTAAATGAGTAAAATGAGTTTAAGTTCCCAGGAGCACATGACACAATTAAATCAATAAGTTTCTTTCACAGGCTCGACCATTGTGGCCTGTCGAATCACGTATCGTAATTCCCTTGCAGGTGAGAAACCATGGGCGGCTTTACATCCGATATGTCTCCCAGTAACATGAAGTAAACTCAATAAATTATAATTATTGCAAAATCAGGTTAATACTTCAGCAAAGTTGAAAGTACTGATTCTTCTGTAAGATTGAATCGTATAATATTTTTAATCTGAACAGACCCTCATTCATACTTCCCGCTTAATAAGTATTGCCTGTGTGAAAGGCAACATGAAGATTTCTTTCTTTCTTCAATATGGGAGTTGCAATGTAATCCACGTTTTCAACCTCTCCAAAACTGTCAGCCAGATTAACTTCAACCTTAGGGGTAATGTACCTTAGATAGATTTCTGCTGAATGTCTGAAGTGTCAAACACTTAACTTTAATACCTATAACAGAAACTTATGAAACAATATTTGAATAGCGAAGAAAGATTAATTAAGTCCTGTTGTCAGGGATGTAAAATTATATCAAAATTACTTGGCCGACTAAGCAATATATTTATTCACATGAAGCAAAAAAAAAAACAACAACAGTTTTCCTGATTCTATTAAACAATGATAAGACCTTCAGTCATCAATCTCTTGTAGCAAATAATTTTAACATATACCTCACGAATATTGGACCCAGCTTGGTGTCCCAAATTGCTACTCCAGCCACCAGTTCTTTCAAAAATTATATGAGAGACCAATTACAACACACATTTATATTACACCTTTTCAGTGAGGAAATGATTGAAAATATTTTAGGCTTCCTTGAACCAAAGTATAGTTCAAGTCATGACAGATTATGAATAATTCTATTTAAGGAAATCCCAACTGAAATATCTGAAGCCGTAACACTGTTCAAGAACCAGTCTCTCGTGACCAGTATTTTTCCATTAATAAACAAACAGTTAAACAAGTACGTATTTACAAGCATGACGATGCTTCCCTTCTGTAAAATTACAGACCGATTTCCCTCCTACTAGGGATGTCAAAGATTTTGATAATATGTATTTTTCTTTACCAGACAGCAATATATAAGTGGCGATTCGATCTCCCTCTACCCATCACCCTGAAGGCAAACAACTCATTACTGTATTGGATATTTCATTCCGTCATTAATAAATGAAACACTTGTGAAAATAACCCAAAAGGTGAACACACATGCCTACTTTGGTTTTTCTATGTTTGTGAAAATATTTCTTTAAAGAACATGGACACCTGAACCATCCCAAACTGTTATGTCCGTAACATAGAATTTGTTTACCAGCTAAATACATGTATATTGCAAAGCTCCTGTAATTTTGCCTCGGGGCTTGTTTTCAATATAATCAAAAGAATATAGTTTCTTTATAACTATTTGGCAACGACATGCTTTGGGGCAACCCCGCTTCGACGTTGCAATATGTATCAACCATATTTGTTTTCGATAGTTCAACTTCCAGTTGTCTTCTTTGACTAATCATGCTCTTCTCATTGATGTTCTATATTTTCATTCATGAAGGTCCCGTTTAAACCTGGGGTAAAAATGCTTTCGTGCTGTCCATCCAACTTGCGCTTGGCGATTTTTTCATTAATAAACTGCTTCACTTACTGACCCCACGTGCAGGCAGTTGCCGCTTGTTTTGTTGTCATCACGTGACTGGACGTCCACTAAACGTACTATGTTTAGACTATTGGAGAGATCTTAAGACTTTAAAAGGAATTTACCCCCACTACGTTTACACATTCATAAACATGTACAAAATCTTGGATGCCTGATTATATTGATCTTTCAACATTCGCAAAAAAATACATCAAATCTCAGTTTGCAAATGTATAGCGATGTTTGCTTTTCGATGGATGTATATTGTAGATACGAACCTGAAGTCGATCATCTATTCATCATAGCCTTACTGCTTTAATTTTCTCGCGGATTTTACTTGTCCATGAATTGTTACAGAGGGCCATTAATAGTGGTAACTCAAATAATTTCTTTTTTCCTTGATACATTTTGTTAAAGCCCGTGTTCGACAGTGTTCAAGACAACCACTAACCGTTTAAGTATTTGCTTAATCAGTACATTTTGGAGGACACAGTTGCAAATGTGGAGAAAACTTTCGGGTTTTATATTGTATGTCTATGACAACCAACATGAGAAATCCAGAATATCGTAACACTAAGTAAATCCTTTTTGCCATCAGTTCAGTATAAGCCCACACCTTTGACCAGGTATATGTGATGGAACTAATAAGATTTTTAGAATATTTCCTTTGCTGTTTCTACACCACTGGTGGAATCAAAGCAGTAGAATTCGTTACATCATACTAAAGGTGTGAAACAGTAACCTCGTATGATCAATTTAGTACACGCTAACTGGTTGATATTGGGAGGTACAATATGTTGTCTGGTCAAAATGGGAAGAGTTATAGGCTTTCGTGGGTTTGAATGAAATTTCAAGACTCGGGCGTTGAGCTTTACCTGAAAAAACTGGAAGTGTAAAGCAGGGATTATGTTTCACTGCACATGTTAATAAAGTGCGATATGGTTGAATGTAGCAAAAATGTCTGCATATAATTCAGAAAAGCCCCAAAACGCTCTTTCAGAGAAAAAAAACTATAAGCAGGAGACAAGAACAAACATTCTTCAATGAGTAAAAAATTGGATATCACTCAGTGTCTGTAGTAAAGAAGAAGATGAGGTAGTGAGTAAGTACCTGACAAAAGATCTACATTTGTGGAAAAAAGTTGAAACTGTGAGACAGGGACATGTTGCCTTGTCAGGATCCGGACAAGTGAATTCTCTCTCTCTCTCTCTCTCTCTCTCTCTCTCTCTCTCTCTCTCTCTCTCTCTCTCTCTCTCTCTCTCTGTCTCTCTCTCTCTCTCTCTCTCTCTCTCTCTCTCTCTCTCTCTCTCTCTCTCTCATATCTTTGCAAGTCCGATCAACACACGCGTGCAAAGTACAGGGCTTCAACAATCAATAACCGAAGGTGGTACACAAGGTACAAAAGCCAAGAACACACGCACACACACACACACACACATACAAAAACCAGAAGGAACAATGTGTGACTGTACTAAACCTCTTTTGTATATAACTTTTTCTGTACATGTACCCCTCATATGCAACAATATTTGTCATTTTCCCCTACTTTTGACAAATCAAAATCATGAAGTTCCCAGATGAAATTGATTTGTATTGTACTATATCACATCCGTAAATAGTTCCTTTAATTCTTTCATGTTGGAATCTTTCCCTTAGAACTGAAAAAGTAGCTCTATGTACAGGCATCAACGAGGCATCTCATACGGATAAGTAGATTCTCTTTTTCTGTACTGGCTGTTGACCGCTGTCTGTAGTTTCCGTTTTCATCACTACATGCCAGCAAACTATTTCCAGGTGGCTCAGGCATACGTTTACAGCAAAGAGTTGCAAACATATGCCTGAGCTACCCGGAAGAAGTTTGCTCCCATGTAGTGGTGTTTATGTAAACTGATGGGAAGATTGGTATTAGGTCATATTAGCATATGCCCCCTGTCAAATGAAATTTCTGTGCCGTCAATATTTGTTAAGGCACTTAATGGAATTGTTTTCTACAAGTGCTTAGTTGTTGTTTTTGTTTTTGAGGGCGGGTGAGATACATTGGATAATAACTTTGGTTTAAAAAATGGTTGGATTCTCAGCCGCTTTATTTTTGCCAATCTGTGGCTTAGCAAAGAAAGCATGGTGTCAACTTGACCGTTAAGTATTTTTGCATGTATAGAGCGTGGACCGATATCCGTAAATAAATCCTATTATTGTGTAGTAAATGTAACACAGCTTTATTTACCAGCTAATAAACGTTTAGCCTAATATCTTGAAAAGGTGATGGTTGAATTGTTTATAAGTAACTAAGCTCAAATAGCAGCTAGCAAAACCTAGGGGTCCCGCAGATTCTACCATAATGCAGTTGCTGACTGATTAATTGCGCCCCATAGATTTCTTAGTGTATTAACTTGAATTTAGAAATTATATGATAGGGAAGACTGTGGAAATACTATTGTTTTAAACATCTACAAAGTCTGAGTTTTGTTAATGAAATAGTGTTAACTCTGCATTTGCAGCTGTGCGTTGCAATGTGTGAAACACTTCTCCACAGGTACAACGTCCATTGACTTTCAATTCTCGCCCTTGTTTTGTCTTTATTTCAATGTTTATGAGATTAATGGCGCTTGCTCGGATGTCAAAGAATTTTCACGGAACCGAGGTGTGCTCTAAGTCTATCAAACGTTGGTGTCTTCTCCAAAGTACAGCCATTTACATATCTGTGGAAGTGGCTGGGAGGTCTCCATTTTTTCTTAAATTGGCACATTGTGGCAGGTTCAGGCGTAAATAAAAAAGGAATCAATCAATCAATAAGTAAAAAACAAACTAAGTACGTAAGTAGATAGATAGATAGATCGATAGATAGATAGATAGACAGATAGATAGATAGATAGATAGATAGATAGATAGATAGATAGATAGATAGATAGATAGATAGATAGATAGACAGATAGATAGATGGATGGATAGATAGATAGATAGTCCCACTACAAGACAAACAGGTTATGCAAGAGCTGTGGGGAAAGAAGCTTCAATATTTATGGATATTTTCTGCATAAGAGACCAGAACAGGTGTCATGAGAAAATAAACCACTAAAAAAATAAGAATCTCGCATGGGCAATGACACAAAAGCCTCTGGAACAATTTTGTTATATCTGCGTCTGTTTTTAACATTCAGCACTGTGCAGCAATCCCATATGAAAGAAAACAATCGGGTGGATCAAAAAGCGGTCGTTGATGTTTTTTTTCTCAAACGTAGCAGCTGATGCAACACAAAAGTTTTCTCAACCTCCCATATTTACATCTATGGCGAATGTACTTACTCAGTATAACCATTCAGGATAGGATTCTATCGTATGTTCCTCCATACAAAGATTGCATTGGGTTGCTGAGTTTGCTAGGAGATCGAGGTGGGAGTTAGCGGTGACCTCCATTCCAAGCGTAATATATACGCTTTTAATAATTGATGGATATATAATTTTGAGAAAATACACTAAAAAGTGAATGGTACTACTGTTACATACATATTAGATATAGAAATAAGCGGTGGAATATGCAAGTCATACATATGAAAATTCATCATAAGCCTATCCCGAGTCCAGTATAAGCAGTATATTTATTGTAGGGATTTATTTTACATTTTTTTCAGGTTTTTTTTTCCATGGACATATTTTTCGTATGTGTAATATATCGTAATACGTTTGTGGTAGTGTCTGTCAATAGTATTACCCGGTAATTGTACATTAGAGCATTGTCCGCTACCCGTTCAACCAGTAGGGTACCCGATTCCAGTTTTCACTAACCAGGTGCCCAAAAAAATTGCAGCCCAGCATGTATCGATATATTATAAACATATATTAATTAAGGATGTTTTTCAATTCCTTTTTCATTTATTATTGTGTATTTTCCTGCTACATATGTTCCGTATAGATATATGCCATCTGAAAGCGGCAATGTGTTTGAAGTAGATGTAGTATAAAAAGGTTAAATCCATGATTATGTAACAAAGCCTGGCATCCACCCATTTTATGGGCACACTTTAAATATCAAAGTTGCGATTTTTTTTAATCGAGAATAAGGTTGATTTTGTCGCAGGCAAATGCGAGAGTTAATCTGTCCTGAGCCTCGCTATAGTTTTCAAAAGATGGGGGCACAGATACCCACAAAATGTGCTCTAAAAGCCTGCAGTACACTGGGGCCTCCTGTTTGGCGGCCGGATATCACTGTATGACCGAGAGGCAAACTTGTGGTAATCTGGCGGATATAATGTCCAGCATTCTGCAGCAGTGGGGCCTTCATGAACAAGAAAATATTGTTATTGTCATAGACAATGCAGCAAACATGAAGAAGGCAGCACGCATTATGAATAAAAGAAATCTGTTCTTGTTTCACTCACAGCTCACAACTAATATAAGCGTTAAGTCAGGTCTCAGTTTGCCAGCTTCTCGAATGCACCAAAAGAATTATTTGTCATAGTTTTATTGTGTCCATTCAACTGAAACAAATCAAATGTCAGAGAAAATGGATCTAACATACAAAAGTCTGATAAATTCTTGTGGAAGTAGATGAAATAGTCAATCTTTAATGCTGAATTGTCTTGCTGAGATTAAGAATGCCCTCAATGCAGTGTTGCCTGACAGTGCCAACACTGAGGATCGCAAAATTATTTCACCAGCTTACATGTGGTCAGACATTCATAGCCTATGCGAGGCATTCAAACCCCTTGCCACTATCAGCGATCAATTGAGGAGCCAAAGCTACTCCTTAATGTTTTGTATATCCAATATTGGTGAACTTGTCATGAAAATAACTGTTTGAATATTTAGACGAAGACAATTTTGTTAAAGGATTCAAACAAGCAGTCTGTAAAAACCTAACCCAACATTTTCAAGAAGATATACAACTTGAACTAATGCAGGTGGCCAACGTATTAGATCCAAGGTTCAAAAAGCTACTTCTCTTGAATGCTAAGTCAGGTGGAGCTGCGTATGCCCTTGTGAGAGAAATGATTGACAATTTCCCTTGCATAAAGGAAAATGTAACAGAGGACTCCACTCCCCCTGCAATGGGAAGAATTACTGAGGCAGACTACAGAGACCAATCTGCAGTGAACAAAATTCTGTTTTGGGCCAGTTTTGGCTGCTGAAGAACATGTTCCTGATTCAATAGATTCTGCGAAAGAGTTATCCCGTTACTTGCCAGAGCCTGTGTTGAGTATCAAAGAAAACCCCCTGGAATGTAAGGTGATTAATTGGCTACCGGAAAGCCTCGGTTGCAAGCGAAGCGTTAGGCTTCGACGTCACCAAGCTTGACAAATTCAATATGGCGGCCATGTTATTAACTGGTATCACATACAAATAAGAAATCAAAAAATAAAAAAAAAAAATTGTGGCAGAAAAGATGTATGATATCTTACCTTTATATCTACTCTTTCGGTTTAATTATAAGGCCATGTTAATCCAGTATGTCCATTTCATTTCTCACCTGTCAGCAATTGCTGACCATAATATTCAGAAGTCATGTACCCATATTTTGATCAAATGTGGAACAAGCAAGGTGATGACAGAATATTTTGCCATCCACTCCAAGAATACTTTCTTGATGCAAGCAACTAGATGTAGGTCCATATTAGAAGGATATAATCTGGTTACCCGACTTTGAATTTTAACCTATAAAATGCGCCACCTTGCAAAAAAATCCACTGTTGTAACATGGGGTCCAAAACCGGCAATTTGCATCAAGAAACTGCCAAAGCGTACAGATTTATTGTACAATGGGGGTGGTGGGATAGTAACAACCCTGTGTCCACCTTCCAGCCAAAAAGAGACGAACCCCAAAATTCGCTATTTAGGGGGTAGGGCCCTTTTAATTTTGATACAAAAAGTGTACAATTTGCCCTAGAATGCTCAAAAATATTTTTTTCACAACTTAAAATATCAATTAGTATAAAACTTGGCATGATCCATGTTATGAAAGAAAAAGTTTTATTATATCAGTTGTCCTACCCCCCTCTTACTTTTTATAAAATGGACTGTTCCCTTATTCAAATTAGACCACTTGTATCTTGGAAATTTAACCCACCCCAGGCTCAATCTATACCTTTCTGAAAGCATGGACACTCGTTGATAAAGTTACCGCATGAATGAGTCCTGGGAGTTGTTTTAAATTAAAATGTCAGAGCAGCATCTGGTCGGTGGGTGTTCTAAAGAGGCATCTCTTGCTTCTTCAGTGGGGTGTTGGGTGACAGGAAGCTCGTAAAGTTACCATAAATCTGGACCCAATAAAGGCGCCGACTCTAATATAACTGATAAATCACTTATCATACCCCTTTAATGTGATCGGAGGCTGAGAGATGAATAAACACGGGGCTGGTCACTTTCCATGGTAACATGGGCACAAGGGCTCTGTGGTTGGCTGTTTATACAAGATGGCCACCACTTGGTTCTTGTCACCCCGTGGTGATATAAACCCAGCATTCACCTTTGCTGGATGCTGAGCCAGTGTTTTATCTAGTTTTGCAGCAGAATGATGCAACAGCATACAATACAATTTCAATTTATATCAAACTCATGAAACCAGGATTTGGTAGGGTCTTAGTAAGTAAAGTTATACCCTATTTTGTTCTTGCTTATCTTCAACTTCAGTCACAATCACATCAGAAACTGTCATTCAATGTTGTAACTGCAGAGAAAGGCCTAAACATGATATGTTCGGGTAAATATACATGAATTTTGAGATGACTGCACCTCAACACTCCCAATATACCCATGCTTCTTTGTTTATATAAGCAATGCCCAGAACGAGGCTGCTGATTTGACCCCTAATCTCGCATCTCATTCAACCCAGGTCAGCATCTCGACTGTCTGTTTAACTGACTGCAACCCATAGGCAGCCTGCAGTCAAGGACAGATAAACATCTTTGGCAATTGTTAAAAGCTCAAGGTATTTTACGGGGTCCACTCGGGGTCCAGAGAACTTTCGTTTGAACTGTGCCAAAGTCGGCAAATTTTGGGCTGCTAACGGTAACACGTTCTCTAACTTATCCGCCGATGGGAAAAAGGATTTTTCGAATAGGACTCTTCTGGTATTAAAATGTGCAATTGCAGGCAATTCATGACGTTGTCTGAGGTTGTAACTTGATTCTTATCAATACCTGGTGCAGTTGGCAAAGTGTTGAACAAATAGTCGGGCACTTACCTGTGAACCATTTTATACATCATGATCAATTTTAAAGAAAGTCCACTTAAAGTTTAGCTATAAGCTTGGTCAATTCGCAGGATACTTGATCTCAATCTATTTTACCTTTCACTTGGGCAAAATGCTTGTTGAAAAATCTCGGCTATTAACGGAAGTTTGCTATGATCGTACTGTTAACTTGCAATTTCTAGCATTATCTAAATATTTATCTGATATAATACAGGTATAGCCAATTTAATAAATCAGACAGAGCTATGCATGGGAACATCCAGCTACCTATTACAGAAACAGAGTCGTTTACACCCACCTTCTGTGGTCCCATTACAACACCGAACAGTGATTTTCCTATTCAAAACCATCCATTTGAATTAATCCATTATCATTATTCAATATCAAAAGTGAGTCATCACCTAAGCGTCAACCAGAAGCGATCAATTGTCTCCATTCATCACCGAAGGTAAGTCATCTATCGTGCGTCAACCTAAAGTGAGTCGCAACACTCCCCTCTATGGTCCCATTCCACCACAGGTATTTCATCCCATTTGAAATGATCCACTTTCATTCACCTAATTTATTCAAACATTTGAGTTATCATTCATCAACTAGTAGTGATTCATTAACAACGCTTCTGCGCCTGCGCAACCGAAAGTGCCCGAGCCTTAGTCGGGGCATTTGTGGTTTTGATTGTGTTATTTGCGTGCCCTTCGTTTGAGGAAGTGTCCTGAGTTTTGGTTTCAAATTACAAAACTTTGTCATTTCGCCTGTGGTTAATCCTCCCCCTTGATTCAAGACTGCCTGAACAGCTTCTCAGCTTGGGCTGGGCGCTAAGGGCCGACGATACTTCTACATGATAGTTCTCACCGAAGATTCTCATTCAAATTTATTTTGTTACTGATGAAATTAGTGGAAAAAATGAAGCAGACGATATTTGACCAGTAGTATGTTTTGGCCGGTGTGAGGGACAAAGGGTTAATGCTGTTTTTTTTGCAGAAACACGCGATAAATTTACAGCAGCAGCAAGAATGATGGCACCAACAGGCTGCTTCTACTTCAGCTTTTATCCTATAACCATTACAAATTCTGCTGTGACATACTCAGTGATTAGACGTCTGGCAACATGAATACAATGCACCTGTCAGAACGTGTCATTGTAATCTAGGTCAAAAATACTTTCGGTGAATGATGACAACACTTTACTTTGATATAATTGCAAAATGGTCTTACCTTTAAAACCGAAAACTTCCACTTCACATGTATGTACAAGTGTATAACCCGTAACAATTGTAGACTGATAGACCAAAACAGATGAACCCTTTTTTTCTTGGCAGTTAAAGCTGCTTTGGGGGGCGTTATTCGCAGGCAAGTCTGACACCTTAGCACACTTAACAAAATCTTTTCTTTCAAATTTCATTCCTTCGAAGCTGCTCCCAATCAAAATGTCGGCGCCGTTCAACTGGTTAGCTGATAAGAGAAGTCAACAACAGAACATAATATTTCGTACAATAAACACACTGAACTTACATATAATTATATGTGAGAACTTACATGAGGATCCACGCCTCTGTTAAATTTACAAAATGTCATTTTCTTTCGTTTTTACTCATTTTTTTATGCGCTTCATATATAAGTAAATAAATAAAAGACCAATCAGTAAGAGTGAACAATTTAAAACCAGAATAACTGAAAAAACTATACATCCAATTAAGAATGATTAAATTAATATATGCAGTAAGGAAGGAATAGGTCTTATGGAATCCAAAAAAGACAACAGGGAAATTTTTCTTCGCAATTTGAATAATAAAACACAAAATATTAATTCAATACGCTGATGTGCATTTGCAAAGAGATGACGGTAAAAAACTTGTGCTCAACTGATCTATGATTCATGCCCCGAAAATTAACACAGCATGACATGAACTAAAAGGCACTGTTAATATTTAACAAATCCCGTGCATTTATGCTAGTATTCTGAAAGGACCATGTTGACATTTTCTAGTATTAATGATTATCTTATTTCAATGTTTAATGAAACAAGTCACCATAATATCAATGGCACCTATTTTCGGTGATCCTCTGATACTGATGGACTTACAGATGCACAGTTCCCAATCTGAAACATCTCCGAACCCAGTATATATGATAGAACTGGATTAAACCAAATGGACCAGGCTGTGTCTATCAGGGCATTCATGCATGTCTACCTTTATTGAAGCTTCTTTGAGAAAAGAAATAAAAAAATCTTAATAGGTGGTTAAACAGATTTGTATATCAAGTTAAGGTCCGATCAATTTATTATGATAATCCAGCCTCTGGGTTTGGAGAAGGGGACAAAATTATGCAAACATAAAACAATGTGGATATATGTGGATTTTTTTTTCAATGGGCTTAAATTAATGTTGTAGATGCTTTCACGGGGTTACAAGAATGTAGCGGCAGTCAGCAGCACGACGCAAAAATCTGCCGCTGGAAATAATAGAGAATGGTTTGCCAGTGATTACCACTGTCTGCTGCAGCCTTCAGCCAACTACCGCTGACCAGGACTGAGCTCTCAAGAGTCCAGTTTGGTTTATTAAGGCAGTAAATGGTGAAAGGCGGCAGTCGGAGGTGGCGTCGCTTGCTGCTGCCAACCACCACGTGCAGCGTCTGTTGGTGGCCACCACACTCTCACTCTAGAACACAACTTCCATTCCATTTTGCAATGGTTTATCAAGTACATTAACAAATCAACTTAAATAGTCATTCACTTGTATTATGGTGAAAGAGGTAATTACCGTACTGATCTCGCCATGTGATTGTAACCTTTGTAATGTGGTATTCTTGGTCTAAAAATACCACCCACCAGGCATCTTTGGGTCTAGGTGTGACAATTGTCTGGGCACAACTGCCTTTTGCAAAACTTGTGTCCTTGTTTCCATCCACAGCATTGCTGGCATCTGGCATGATAGTCCACCTGTAGGTAGAGGTCTGTCTCCCCGGTCTGTTGAGTGCCAAATTGACAGCACAAATTCCTTTATTGGAAAACAAGCTGCATTTAAATAACATGAGAAGTGGCATATGTATATATGACTCTAATGCAGCAGTTGTGTCATTTATAAGCAACCACCGACAATTGTTTGCTCAGGATGCCTGTGAAAGTACATTCTTTGTTCAAGAAGTCTCTTTTCAGTCAATCAAAATCTATTTTGTCATTAAGTGGCTCTCGTGTCATAATGGTTGCACCCCTAAACTGGCCACAGATGGCAGCACAAAGGTATTCTGTCTAATGAGCAACACTGTAGGATTTGGCTTGACCAGAGTGGTGAAATTTGTGGTAGGCTTAAATCCATTATCATGATTATATACATATTTATTTCAGGTGTTTCCATGCTAAAATAGAGTGATTTGAAAAATTAATTTGGTGCATACGTTTCCCTTGGCGTCAGAAAGTTGAAAGTCTTATTGGGTGCGGACAGGTGAGAATCCACAATGACTGCGTTCAGGTGGGGCAAAGTCAAAAGTTTGGTGTTCATCATATATGCTAATGCCTCTAGTTTTGTAAGTTATACTTGAACTTAATTGATAAGCCTAGTCTTCCTTCAAGTTAAAGCTTTTACCCTCAAATACGCCAGGATTTCTTATAATGGCCGTCTACACGAAATTTAGTCTGGTGGTACCACCTAAACAAAACAACGAGTTGAACCATGCCGTATAATCGTAGGAAATGGTCATCCCAAAAGTACTATAATGCTACTATCAGTGCAATATTACAGCCTAAGGTCAATATTTGTCGGGTGATCAGACACCAAACATTTGTATATGATATAAAGAGTCGTGTGAATTTCTTCCCGAAACTATTTATTTTCAGCAACATGTTTATGTAAAGTAATGAAAAAACATTTTAAAACAGCCGTTCAGTATTCACCCAAAACACTAAAAAGTCAAGTGTCCCTGCAATTCAGAGCTGTATGAAAATGTCTTCCTTTGGCATCTGTACTCGTCGTAGGGGACCATGTTCTTGTACAATTTCAAATTCATAGAACATACAATTACCCAGACGTAATCTTGACATGGCAAGTGTCAAAGTCACTTCGTTGCCTTCAGATTAAGTTGACGGTCATTTCAATCACTTTCAAGCTTAGGATTTTAAGGAGAAGTCTATCTATCTATCTATCTATCTATCTATCTATCTATCTATCTATCTATCTATCTATCTATCTATCTATCTATCTATCTATCTATCTATCTATCTATCTATCTATCTATCTATCTATCTATCTATCTATCTATCTATCTATCTATCTATCTATCTATCTATCTATCTATCTATCTATCTATCTATCTATCTATCTATCTATCTATCTATCTATCTATCTATCTATCTATCTATCTATCTATCTATCTATCTATCTATCTATCTATCTATCTATCTATCTATCTATATTTATTTATACATATATATATTTATATATATGTATTAGTATATTGACCGGCAACCCGAGTAATAAACTTGTATATATATACCCGCAACTTTATATCCCAATAATGCCAGATACGTCACAACATTTCTAATTTTGTGGACCTCTAGTCTGTCACGGCAATCCAGGTACAGAACACCATTTCTATTTTTTTACTTGTGTTGGTTTTGTTCTTTGCAAAGTTTGAAAACGCGCCTACGTAGCTATTTCACTGGACCACAAGCGCCAAAAACGTGGAAAGAGCATTGCTACCTGATCCCAAACGTACTTTGAGTTGAGTATGGAAATATTTCTCGGTGGTTGAAACACAAACATTGAATATTAAATTCATTCAATAGTTGAATAAGGTGGGTAAGGCACTATTACAGATCCAACATGCAGTTTCCAGTAAAGACTAATATATGATTATTCTTTAAAATTCGGAGTATTTTGTCCTTGGTAAAATTAGCGGGTACCCTCGGGTACATGGATAGTGAAATTCACCGCACGTTGCCTTTACATTTAGTTGTTAGTCCTTTCAATCACTTTTAACCCTAGGATTTAAAAGACAAGGCCATCATTGCAGCATTATTTTCACATGTGCAACAGATCTCGCCACATCACAACAAAAGCCTGAGTTTCGCAAACAATACATCGCTGGATCATACTTTTTATTTGTTGGGTTTTCATCAAACTGATCGATTTTAGCACGCGAAAATATGGGATGGCCCCTAAACGTAAGGCACTCAGATATTGTGCAGGGTTTTGGCAATTAAATAATAACTGGCTTTAAAGGTCAAGACACCTTTTGCTCTGCTGAACGATTATGGTATTCACTTTCCATGCATCAATAAAGCCGTAACAAGTTGTATGGGTATTGACTCCCTGATGTGAAAAACTACAATGGATTGACTTTGGAATATGTTTGAACTCGTATACTTATGAGCAGGTAAGTATCAATGTATTACTTTTTACACAGTCGTAGATTGGAAAGGCAAGCCTTTCTATTGAATGTAATTCCCTTCTTCTGACACATATATAAGTACAAAACTTAGTGTTGAGTAGAGCAAGAAAGGGCATACATTGAGTGAGATCAAGAATTTTTGTGTTGTTTTTCAATACAGCTTAAACAATTGCAATCACACGCTTGGTCGATGAGATTTCTCACCTTTGTAGCCATAAACCTCCACTTCACACATCCGAAGGTGCCTCCATTCATTACCTGGTTTGTATAGCGACACAAATGAACCTTTTATTCCGGAACAGTTAAAAGTTTTTGTACCACCATCAGTAGCCCCTTGAATCTTGACACACTGATAAAAAATTTCCTTCTTGAATAGTTGCCCGTCAAATTCTGTTCCAACCGCCAAGAATAATCCGTCTTGGGTGTAAACTGTCATAGCACAATAAAAATTCTTAAGTTTAGTATGAGCTCCATTTTAGTATTAATGCTTTGTTACGACATAAGGACATCTTTGTATTGAAGAAAACTTTGGCATTTGTTGTCATGTGGACAATTAATATTGTTGTTCTGCAGCAGCAGGTTGTGGCACAAAAAGGTAATCAGACATAATATTGCTTGGCAAACAATCTATCTACTACTTTTCTAAAGTTTTCTGCAAAGGGAGAGTCTGCCAATTAATCAAGTCATGACGATCAGCAGGGTATTTGGGTCTGTTTGTGCTTGGGGGGCGTTTTACAGATATGCAAAATGTTAATGAAAAATCCCATAGCCTTTATTAATCCTCTGACCTCGATCATATAGTGACACAGACTTAAACGGTTACTTCCCAGGATTTTTTTCAAATCTTCATGACTTTTTTTCTGGCAAAAAGCTCAGAAGACGTGTCAGTCAGCAAAGCTTGAAGACTGACCAGGCGTCTGCCGTCCAATCACTTTTACATATTGCACCCTCCAAAATGGTTGACTGGATTCACTTCAAACGTTGACTGAGATCTACGTTGGGCGAGACTAAGGCAAGTTTGTCATTTCCTCAGTTATTTGTTTAAATTACATGTGGTCCTTCTTCTCAAAAACTGTAAGCCAGATCCTCTTTAACTTTGGCGGGGATCTACTTTCTGTAGGTCTGTGTCAATTTTTTAACGTTTATGTCCTGGTGCTTCTTACCAAAAACTGTAAGCCAGACCCTCTATAAATTTGGTGGGGATCTACTTTGAGTAGGTCTTTGTCAGTTTTTTAACGTTTATGTTCTGTTGCTTCTTACGAAAAACTGTAAGCCAGATCCTCTTTAAATTTGGAGGGGATCTACTTCGAGTAGGTCTCTGTAAGTTTTTGAAAACGTTTTTGTTCCTGTGCTTTCTTTATTTCTGCGTATTTTCTTGTTTCGCTTTTAACCAAATTTTAAAAACTATTCTCCACAGGTGCTAGGCCACTTGCTTTAAAACTGCATAGGAACACCTCTAGGGACACCTTAACCTTATCGTGACAAGAGCTGACGCTGGGAGTTTTTTCTTTATATCTTTTTATTTCTTTTTCAAAAAACATTTGTGTGCATTGCAGTTATTTTCCACTTCCTCTCCAGAACTGCCACTCAGTTTGTGCAAATTTCTGGCAGAAATGCACCTGGTGGAAGGACCAATTCAATTTGTTAACTCGACGGTGATGCTGCAGAACCCATTTTTTACGAACTCTTCATTTCAGGTACCTATCGGTTGATGCATACTTACTTTCCTATAGAAAAAATGTATTGGTATGGTATAGGCACTTACATTTTTCACATCTACTAGATAATCAGCCAGATACACTTTAGATTTGGCGGGGATGTACTGTAGGTTGGTCTCTATGGGGAGCTTATGAATGCCTATGATCCAGTGACCTGATCTTCGATTTTTTTTCTGTAAATTCCTAATCTTTTCCAGAAGTGATCTTTTGGCCTACTGCGTTGAGGTACACGTTTGTAGTCGCCACAACCTGAACTTGCTTGACAGGTGGCGCTGTAACTTTATCATTTGCTCATATGAATGTTTACGTTCCTCAACTTCATTGCTCATCTAAATCTGTCTAGGGATATAAAATCCATCAGCATGTTCCTCCAATATATTGAAAACGATCACATTACATTTTTTCAATTTAAAAAGTGATATTTTCAATATGCATTTTGCAAGTCAATGCACAACATCTGACATTGACTCCCCCCCCCCCCCCCCCCATGCTTGATTTAATCACCGGACTCTGTCTAGATGAACTGAAATCCTGTTTGATAATAATGATGTTTTCAGAAGTTTAAAATCTCTAAGCGTTACATCTATAACCGGGCTGACAATATTGAAAACATTCTTTTCAAGAATACTGGTCCCTCCATTCGTAGTCCTCTTACAAAAAATATATACACTTTCTCTTAATCAAGCTAACTTTTTCCTCGTCCTGAAAACGTTCCCATGTTTATACTGTCTTCAAAAGTTATATCACACAAAAAAAAGTACCTAAAGGCCAATATACGTACGCAACAGTCAATCTAAAAGTCTACCTACTTTATATTATCTATGACGGCCTGGAGCTGTCAAAAGGGTCAAGAAGGATACATTTTGGGTGTTCGACAAAGTATGGCATCATGGACTCTTCTTTAGACGTAGGCAGCTTAACTTATTCGACCATTTTGTTACATAGGTTGAAACGTATCTTTTTCTAAAACGCATCTTAAGGGTTAATATTCATGGCAATCTTCTGCCTGGCTTCTTATCCAGGCTGGGGTGCGTCATATATGTTCGGGCCCCTCCTATTCTTGGTTTAATTCAAATGACTTAGTGGACAATCTCACATGTGAAGAGGGATTATTACCTGATGATACTAGCATATTCGAAATTTAAAAAAAAAACCCTCTTCAATACTCATGCCACTTGAAACCCAATCTGTCTTCAATTCATTACCGGGACAAGCTATGGCGGGTGTTATTAAATGCCATGAAATCTTTATCTCGGATATATTATGTAAAACAGGTGAAACTTCATAACCCACCTGTTTTCCTGAGATGGTTCTAAGATTCCTGAGGCAGATAGAAATACAAATCTCGGTATCATCTTGAATACTGACTAATCTTCGCCTGCCTAATTTATACCAATAAAGGTGGTCAAAGATTTTCCTTTAGAGGTCTAAGATTTTCGTTTAAATATGAACTATCACCCAAGTCCTTAGTTAAACTATATTCTTCTATGAATCGTCCAATTCTTGAGTACACTTGTGTATTGTTCGACGACTGCGGTAAGGTGATGTCTGATCACTTGGAATCGATTCAGTTTTTTGCAGCTCAAATACCACATGTCCGTGTATATAGAACAATGACTTAAATGGCGGTTTGATAACTGAAGAAACAAGTCACGCCCCAGTGGCCTTGCCTGATGTCCTGCAAGGTTGTGGGTATTTTACAAAGAAATACGCTAGGAAGACGTAAATTTCCCCTAAATCTGCCCACAGAAGCCAGAGATACAATTTGTATGAAAAATGTTGAACAGAAAGATTTCAGTCACACTTCGTGCTTTACATACTTATTTTCTAAATGCTCAATCAATGGTGAAGTACATTTATTCAAATGTATCAAAGTTTCGAGGACGTTCAATGATTCGTCAAGTTTACTCATGCATTTCACGCACATACACTATTTGTACTAGTGCTTTGAAACGCACGTCACATGTTAACTAACTTTGTGAACTTGGGAGGTCCACTCTTGCAGGCAGACGTAAATACTTCAAGCTTATCCTCTTTTACAGAATGTAGCACGAGATGCCTCCTCCATATCTCTCTAATCTACATGTAGTACCTTCTTCTCCCGTTAGTCATGTTTTCCTACATTTAATGCCAGTGTGCCCCAATAGATGTAAAACATCGGCTCTGTGTAATTCTTTTCTCCCAGATGCTATCAAACAGTGGGATAACCTCCCTTCCGACATTAGATAATTATTTGCTTTTCCTACTGATATTCAAATCGAAAGTTAAAACTTCTTTCGTAGCCAGAGACAGGCTTCCTGAGTTCTACCTCCATGGTGACAGATCTGCTAATATTTGTCATACGCAATTATGGCTCAGATTTTCTAGATTAAACTTTGACCCTCACAAAGTTAAAATCCTTCCTTACCTAGTCTGTGTCTGTACTTATCCTACTTAAGACCTTAAGCATTTTCCTCTTTTCTTTTCTAATAACATCGCTCAGAGAAACAATTTTCTTACCACTGTTATTCCTTAAATGGCGCGGAAGGTTAGCCCCCGTCTTATAATCCATTTTAGTGATAGGTTAGTTGAAATATATCTCCGTGGCAGTAACGAGGTTTTTAACTGCCTGAATACCCATATGTATGATCGACACAGCAGTACACTATTGATACCAAGCGCTTTAACGGCTAAATGTGTCACTTACTGCAATGATCATTTGTTTGGACCATGCAAATTATTTGTATCACACTTTTTTTTCATATAGGGTAAATACTGAACTCACATTCATATCGTCTTAATGTGTATCCTATATATCAGCATATTTTGATATTGTATTGGGTTTTCACAGATATTATGCATGGGTAGCAATTGTATTGTCATGTGTGTCTTATATATACTTAATATGTGTGTGTATGTTCTGGAGAACCCATGCATTTGTCATGTCGATGTACTATAGGGCTATCCAAATATAATATATACATTTAAATAAACTGAATTTCCCAAACCGTATATTGGATTCTCTTCAAGCGTACTGGTAATATAGCTGGACTCAATATTAACTATGTTTGTAAACGGCATAGAGCTGCTTGCAATTTCCCTATTTCCATGAATTATTATCATTATGAGTTATTGGGAACGCTATAAACACTTGTTAACATTGTTACAAAAGAAATAGCAACACCTATAGCATATTGACTTGTATCTTGCTAATGGCGGGTCCTGTGGCCGCGGTTACTGTTTACCACAGATATGGAGGTATCTGTCAAATTTCTCTTTGTGTTGGTAATTCTGGGCTTGAGTCAGCTTGTAACGTGACACTAACACATTGGCTTATATCTTGTTTAAACTGCCGGACTCTGACCCTTTCATTTGAGAAAAAAAGTGACTCCAAAACTCTGCGGTTGTAGACTATGATTATGTAAACAGTAATGATATTAATACAGAAGGTTAAATTCGATGCTATTTTGAAAGTCACGGGACTAATTTAATCTATGAAAATCAGATCAGTTGCGCATACAACTGTAACACCTCCAGTTTTAAAAAATCTTTGGAAAAAAATCTTCCCTGAAAACATTGGTCCAATCCTTTTGAAGTTGTGTAGCGACACACTTCTCGTGACATCTTGCCTTAATTCTTTTTACCGATGGCGCTACGTAATTAAAGATCTGTTTTTGTGTGTGTGTTGTTTACTACTATTTTGTTCTTGTTCTTGTTATTGTTTTTTGTTGTTTGTTTCTGTTTTGGTGCTATTTTGGTTTTTGGCGAAAGCTATATCTGACACTCTTTTGAAATTTTATGGGAAATGTCCATGTACTTGGTCTCCACGAAGCTGTTTACTACATGGTGCTGCTGTCATTTCTGAATTTTCACAATTTTCAAACTTAGGAAAAATAAGTAAATTTTAAGAGATGGTTCGCATTGTGACAATGGGAATATAAGCAAATCTCGATTTCAATGAATTTTTGTATTTTTGCTTTTTTCGAGTTCTCCAAACGGGTCAACTTGATCTACTTCAAGCTTGTCGGGGATGTACCTTTACATGCATGCTCCGTTGATTCGATGACTTTGGGGGCAAAATATTTTTATCCCAGAAATTGCCTGGCCAATTGCTTCAAAATTGCACAAGGACACGTCCGATAACCCATGGATTTATATTTGTTTAATAGCTGGCGCTGTCATTTATTAAAATGATATTCCTGTGTTGTTAGCACTTTCGACTTTTCCAAAACTGGCTCTTAGATTATACTGACACTTGTTGAAACTTTTTTCTGTCAGTCTCAAAGAAATTTGGTCACTTGGTGAACATTTTAATCTTCTTTTACATTTTGTGTACTTAGGATAAAATTTCTGTTGATAAAGACGGAGATAATGAGGATTGCCATGGTAATTCACACTTTCAACATCTCCAAAAACAGACTGCCAGATTCATTTTCAACTGATGGGCATGCACTTTCGATACGTTTCTACTGACTGTGTTCTAATGGTCACTCCCCCTTCCCCCTGATTAATATATATATATATTAGGTGTCAAAAGTGTTACTTATATAAGATTCTTCAATCAGATCCGTTCATAAATGTATTATCAAGGTAAATCTCACAACACACGAAACTACATTTTAAGTCGAAGATAAAAGGTACTACATCACTCCTGGCAATATCAATATTTCAGTAGCAAACTTCTTGGCAACATACACACGAGATAAGTTAGTATACTTCTTTTCGTCTGACTCACTTTTGGGATCGCTTGTGTCTGTGAATCCATGTGCATCTGTTAGGCGAGTGACTTTGCAATTTGTTACATCAACATAATACCACAATAATTACACTATGTCATTTCTGTATTGTCTTCTCTCATTTGTATGACGCATTCCAGGAGGACCAAATCATATCTTTTAAACAGTCACCGTTTCCAATTTTTTGCATCTTGATGCCTCTCCCTTCCTGTTACAATTTTTAGTCTGCCCCGTTTGTGGCTCAATCTGCTTCTGCAGGACTGAGCACTTGTCAGAATGATTGTAGCATAAAAAATTTGTTCCCTTAGCCAAGACAGTCGGAGTGTGCAGTCTTTGAAATTTAACAACATGTCTCCCTGTAGCACTCTTGTGCAATGTACAATGGGTGCTACAGGGCTACAGGATGCCCACCCTCGTCCTGCTCTTGTTTGCTTCATGTTCTCTGTTGCCAAGGAATATATTTGTCTCTACTATCTACTGTCGCAGGGTTGTGATCCACCAGTAAAGTGCCATATGGCTTGATTGTGGCTTCCTTGTTATCTTCTACCTTGTGACTGGATTTCTGGGTAAACATATGCTGACCCTTGGTTTTCACTTGTCACTGGTCAGCAGGCATTTTGAACAAGACAGCATAATTAAAATTTTTATTTGTGGTCATTACATTTGGCTCACAGAAAGTTTATGTGAACTCAGCGACTCTTAGCTTATGATGATGGCTTCCTTTTTTAAGTAAAGGCGTTCTTCTGGCATCTTGTTCAGTTTGCCTCATCAAGTAATCATACAACGGCACATCTCTATCGAGAAGTACCGTTGTGAAGTACCAAATTTGGTGATATACATCCAATGAATTCAATTACATGTATTATTCTCTGTATCGACGGGTTCCATTGTCTATAGCAACAGATTATTCTGTGAAATGGCTCAAGGAAGTTCCGGTGAAAAATGCTTTTAGTAAGGACCAATTTTTCAAAGCTTGTTGCTACAGTGCCTACCATAGTGAAGGGGCATTTCAGAGAAAAACTAACACTTAAGCTACACTAAACGTGCATGCGGTTGAGTCATCTATAAACGGGGTAAAACTAATGAATTTTAATTCCTCTGTTTTGTGTAAAACATATTTTTATTGAACACACGGCAAACACGATATAGTGTTAAAGATATGAAAGAGATAATGAAACAAAAACTGCAACACATTCATAACATTAGACGATTCAAACATAAAGAACTAGGGGCTACACCAGCAATCAATGCTGTGCCACAAAATATTTCATGGCACTGAAAGATACTGGATGCCTATCTGGGGTAAGATAGGGCGAGAAAGAAAGACAGAAAAAGGAGTAATGATGGAAAGGGGGCGACAGGTAGGAAGGTGTACAGATGTAAGAGAGAAAGGAGAAAGATAGCAAAGAAGGGTTCAATGTTCATTTACTCCCTCCTTTTTTAAATTTCGTTTTCTCTTTCATTTCTTCTCTGTCTCGTTTTTTGTACTTTACTTTACTTCCTGCACATGGCATGTGTGTTGTTTTGCTCCATTTTCAACACTCCGTAGCAGTGTAATGCGACACATATTGAGGTATGGAGTACTGGGCCTGCCGGTTGTGATTAAACATAAATACTTGCCCATACTCACATGAACACTTCCATGTGGCTCGTATCAGTCGAGCGCGTGAATCGCGTTCCCCCTGCTGCGATATCCATGGACTATTAATTTTCCGCAGAAGATGACGTCGAATAAATATATTTTGAACCAATCAGTTGTCAAAGTGTCCCGAATTCAAACCAGCCCTCTTAATACATGTGTAATGCTTTTTTTAGACTTTTCCTACTGCCTAAGAAAATACCATATCCGGCGTATATCAGGATCATGTTATACATATATAATGTACCATATAGTTACTAGCAAGTGGGATATTAAGATGTCAGAAACTGTCACGACACATGATAGCATTGTGTTGCAGGATGGACTACCAGACCTCTACGAAGTATCATTACTTCTGGGTGAGTGAAAACATAGATATTGTATATAAAGATATTGTAAGAAAAAACTCAGTCAATAGACAGTTCCAGCGAAAACAGAAGTGAACCAAGAGTTAGTGAATCATGTTAGAAAGATAAACATATGGAAATATTTTGCCGAATAACCAGACAACTTTATTTTGCTTACCACCAGATTTCTCCCATGTAATTGTAACTTTTGTGATGCAATACTGCCGACGTAGACCTACTATCCACCATGGGTTAGTCTCCGATTTTGTACTGGAACAACTGCCTGTATTAATATCTGTCTCTTTGCTGCCGTCCACTGATTTGTTTGCATGATATTTAGCATTTCCCTCATACGTTGTGCTCTGCCAGGCTGGTCTTTTAATGGCCAGGTTTGTTGTACCTTCCAACAAACAGAGAAATAGTACACGTTATCAATACAGCGGTGTAAGTGGCAAGTTTGCCCATAAACAAGCTTTCCGGCACTGTAACAAATATAATTGAATATAGAAATGTGTATAATGTTCTATGTTTTGTATCATACGCTACCAGTAGCCAGCATTACCATAGACTACTTTAGGCAGTCTTACAAGAAAAATTCCGTGATTTCTAAAGAAATGCGCGTTGCCTAGAAAAGAAAAAAAATGTATGTGGGAAGGAAAATGTCAAATTACCCCTATGTATCCCAAACCATAACACTTCATATTTTTAATCAAACGTCGAGTTTTCATGGCTTTCCTGACGTTCCGAAAAATGTTGATAGGCTGGAAAACCTGAGACTAAAATATGTTAAATATTGGGGATGTATTTTTACCAGATGACACCCATTTATTTACTAAAATTGAAATACTGTCTTTAATTTATGTGCGAATACATGTGAAAAACGTAGGGTTTACTCCCAACTACGTATTTATGCACGAACGAATAAAAAATCATCAGAAATGGGTGAATGCTTTGTTGATTTAGGCAAAGAAGTATTTGTGGAAATAATGCCATCATGGAATCAGGTCTTAGCGAATCTACTTACTCTTTCCATGTATCATACTAATCCAATATGCCAGGGATGCGATGAGGTATGCATATTTCATAATTTTGCATATATTATTTGAAGCCGATGACGACACTGCTTTGTCCTGGGAAAATGTTTTCTCTGCCAGATACCAGTGGTGGCGAAAGCAGCGATGGGAGAACACAATTCTTGAGCGCTGATTATATCTGTCTGTTTTATCAAAACATCTAAAAGAGACAAAATAGTGAGAGTCGTAGTTATTGAAAACCATTTTGAGTACGGAAATTATAGTTAAGTAGATTATGGCAAGAAGTACAAATTATTCACTAGCTTGCTCAGGATAAACCATTGTCTAGTCATAGAGTAGTAGCAGAATATTACGTGAAAAGCAAAGTAAAATCTTATGTAAGATCTCAGAGTAAAAGTTTTTGAATCACTCGTATCTTTTTGTAACCATAGAAATATTGACTTTGTTTGATGATTTTATTGTAACCTTGGTATTAGATAGTTACAATAAAAGTTGAAACTAAGTCGACCTGTCCGAGTATCAGATCAGCTGGCTTTGGGAGTCAAGTTCCACTTCATGGCTGGACGTGTTTTAATCCGCCAATCGCTGTTGCCTTTACTGACAACGGAGATGCAGTGTGAAAGATTATATTTAAATGTGGAAAATGAAGCGTTCAAGGAAGACAATGATTATGCTTCTGGGCTGTTTACGTGGAAACAGGGATTGGTAACATGAAACATCAATTGTATTAGCATGCATGCACTGCACCATGGCATGGCGGGTATATTTACCCGAAAGTCTTGATACTCTGAGCCATTATCAATTACACATAACACCCCACAAATGATATGCTTATCATTATTATTTATAATTCGCAAAAGCTTACGTAATCCGAGGAATTAGCTGCACCCGGATACGTCAGATTAAACGATTCCACTGACCAACTAATAACTTAATCATCGGCTCCCATGATTTGAAAACATAAAACATGTTGATACTAATTTTTACCTGCTATTTGCTGGAACTTACCACAAATATGATGAATGAGCATTATGCTTCGTGCCAACTTTTATTTTTTATTGTCAAATACACCAGGATATAAAATTTGAGTCTCAATAGTTTTACTATGCAGCGTGCTAAATAGCTCTCATTTTCAAAAACTTCTCAGGAAGAGTTTACAGGCTAGCGACTCGGCAAGATGCAACTACGACAGGCAAATATGGGAACAATTAAACTACAAAAGATTTTATTTTAATCATTAACCAAATCAGGGGGTAAAGGTTGGTTGGTTGGACGGGCATAAGAATTCAAATTTCACGTTGTATGGAGTATGGCTCGATCACGTGATTATGGGCCACAAAATTCAACTTTAATCATAAATTCATAGCGGTTTAAGTTAAGGCCCTTTTTTTTTACATCAGCTGGTCAGCCAGTTGAGGTTATAGTATGCTACATTATCTGCCATCGGTCGTCTCTCGTTTTTCCATTATCTGTCTGTCCGCAATTTACATTTTCGACTGCGTCCCATAACCGTCAATCAGATTTACTTCAAACTTGATGGAAATGTACCTTGGATGGTTTGATACTGTATTTATTCAAATGGTCATGCTTAAGTTATTTTTAGATGTTTTATAATTTTCTTGTTGTTCATTTCATTTTTTTCAGGACAAAATCTTAGAAAATATACTTCTCAGAAATCGCCTAGCCAACTCCCTTGAAAGCGTATGGAGTCACTTTCATTAACCCCCAGACCCTCATTAGTTCAGCAGGTGGCGCTGCAGTTTTTTTTCAATTTTTATGAATTTTTGTGTCATATCCCTATTCTTGACCCTTTGTAGAAAACAGACACTTGGTGAAAGTTTCGTTTTTGGTTCGATTTATAAAAAATGTTCACTAAGTAATAATTTGGATCCCTGTATTTTAGTGAATTTTTCAGTTTGGGTTCCTGTCGGTTAATGCATGCATTTCTAATGATTACCATATAAGTCAATGGGAATTGCAATGGAAACTTACATTTTTACCCCCCCCCCCCCCTCTTACACCCTCTTCCCCTGGACTAGAGTGGGACTTATAATGGGTTGAACGCCAAGGTTAGCTGAGGACGGGCTGTTTACTCAGCCCTCTTGTTTCCGTTACCACGTCATGTTCCACATAACTTAGAATGCTGATTAACAATTGGTTTACGTATTTCCATAATTTTGAGGAAAAATATAAAAGGTAACATTCATGTGAAATGCTATATTACAAAATATGCCAATTACTTTTGGAAAGAAAAAAGAAGGAAAATAGTATAATGGTGGTCATGTACGCCGACGCTACTAGGAAGATCATTTATATGCAACAAATGTCTGCACGACACTGTATTCTAGGGTCTTGTAGTGGTTTTCTCTTTTTTTTTTTTTTTTAGTAGTATTGTTCCCGTATAACTAGGGCACTTGTACATTCTTCTTCTTCTTCTTCTTCTTCTTCTTCTTTTTCTTCTTCTTCTTCTTCTCTTTTTTCTTCTTCTTCTTCTTCTTCTTCTTCTTCTTCTTCTAAAAACCTACACTGTTCGTAAAGAATATGGCCGCAGAATGATTACCTTTTCAATTTAATTTTCGTTTCTTTTTAACTGGTTCGCTGCTTGTCTGTGTTTTTTTTTTTTTTTTTTTTTTGCAAAGGAATATGATTACATGAGAGGCACATTACCACAGGCGGTCGTAACGTCCAGTCAGTCAAGCTTCTGTGCTTAAAAACGCAGGTGTGTGTCGGATGGGGGTGGAGAGTGGGTAAAGAGGTTGGACCTGAAACATCTATGCGTTCAATGACCCACATAGGGCCATATCTGCAATAAAATATTGTGTATTCATCTGTGCAGTCAATTGTTTGTGCTAATAAGATGGTGGCGGATGGGCCTAAAACCATAACGTCGTCACATGGAGCTCCTACATAGAAAGGTTTGAAACGAAGCTCACATCTGGACCACCATCCCGCTTCACGTTTGGCATGATTTCTCCGTTTCTGAACACACCAACAAGCTGTAATTCATCAGTGTATTCCAAAACTTTTTTCTACAGGTATATCACAAAGATAATCCATTGAAATCCGTATATCACAAAGATAATCCATTGAAATCCGCATATATCCACAGCAACAGGCTTATAATTGTCGAAAATGTCCCATAAAATCCATTTCGGGGAAAAAGTTCGACATTCCAGCGCCAAATTCAAACTGGTATCCCATCCTGAATCGAGTTCGTTCCGTGGCATTAGCCGTATGACAACACTTCTCAATCGTCAATGCAACCGTATTCCTTGATCCACGCGCGTTTTAAACCTGTTTTCATTTCCACAAATCGTGAAGCCTGAACAAACTTGATTCCGCCAGTGCTTCTCGAATGCATCGAAGTGTTTTAGCGGCCATACTTTTGACAGGACACAGACTGGTAGTCCAGCTGCTTTTCGATTGGTTACACGGACTTTCAGCCAATCAGAGAGCAGCTGGGCTGCCAGTCTGTGTCCGGTCAAAAGTATGGCAGCAAAACAACTTGGATGAATAGCAGAGGCACTGACGGAATCACGTTTGGTTGGGTTTCACGATTTGTGGAAATGAATACAGGATGAAAACGCGAGTGGATCAAAGAATATGTTCTGATTGCCCATTGGTTTAAACATATTTTTATTTTTAAAAAAAATTAAAAAAATAACAAAATAAAAAAACAAACAAAACAAAACCTATTAGCCAACAGGCTCACTATCCTATATGAAGGCCTTTTGTACATACAAAACGAGACAACGTAGAGATTTCGAACATCAGTTCACCAGAGCAGGACTTACAGGAGAACAATGTAGGGGATACCGAAGACAGATGGTACGATGTGTGAGTATAATAGTGTACACAATTATCATTTTTGTATGGTTACCAATTACCAAATACAAAGTTAGATTTTAAATCTTCCATTAAGCTATATGTAATTATGAACTGCTCCAAAAATTTCTTGGTTTTGATTTCTAGTAATTCCTTTCTTTTCAACGCCGAAGAGCACAGATTTCAAGTTAAAGTTACCAAAGGCTACTATTTTGGTTTGCAGCTCATTCCTCAAAGGAAGATAATATTTACATTTAAAAAAAGCAGTGATAAACACTTTCGGTGTGCGCTCCATAAAAAAAAAATTTGTGACTCCACAACTCCAATTTTGTATAGATCACCGTTCAGCTGGGTACAGCCCATGCGCATTCTAGTGTGAATGATGGCAACTTTCCTATCTCCAAAATAATATAATTCATTACGTTTAGGTTGGATCGATTTAGCTCCCGTTTAAACTCATCATCATCAAGACTCCTGACCGATCCAGACAGATAATTCCACTCAAAAATAGTTTACAGAGATATGCTGGAGCTATCCCATGGACAATTTTGAACATGGGTACAAACTTGTGTTTCCTTCTGCGCTCCGCTAACTTTTCCCACTCTGTTTCGATATAATTTTTTTCAAGACTTGTGTGGGCAAAAGCCCCAGTAATGACTCGTGCTGCAGCCAGCCGAAGGGTTTTGAGACGGTTCTTGTTGGCCTGAGTGCATCCATCCCAGACCATACTGCCATACTCCAGGCAGGGAAGTATAAAGGAAAAATATAGACTTTCAAGGGATTTCCTGTGCAACCTGTACTGTAAGCACTTAAGAACACCATCAAGCTTGTTAGCTTTGGCGGTAATGTGATCCACATGGGTTGACCAGGTAAGATCTTTAGAAAACCAGAGCCCCAAGTGTTTGTGGGTGGTTACATTTGCAAGGCTATTATTATGAAATGTCAGGTCTCGATGATCTGTTGTATTTGACTGCTTACTTAGTATGATGGATTTAGTTTTGTTGGGGTTTAATGTAACAAGCCATTGGTTAGACCATTCGGAAAGTGACTCTAGATCATATTTTAGAACATTAGCTGCTTCAGTTGGATTGTCTACAGTGATGTACAATGTTGTATTGTCAGCAAAAAGGCGAATTTCGGATCTAACAATATCTACAATGTCATTTACGTACACAAGGAACAGTAGTGGTCCTAGAACTGAGCCTTGTGGGACTTTCCGCTTTGACTCTCCCCCAAGATGACGCCTCACCCTAAATTACTCACCCTAAATTACTACTCTCTGGGTTCTTCCATAAAGATAATTTTCTAACCAAGAAATAGGTGGCCCTCGGGTGCCCGCTTTCTTTAGTTTGTGTTTAACCCTGGATGATACACCCGGTCGAAAGCTCTGGTGATGTCACAGAATACTACTCTCACCTCCTTCTGAAGATCAACCGCTTGTGAAAATTTATGGTAAAGATATACAAGTTGATTGAAGGTTCCATCACAAGGCATAAATCCAGACTGGTTTTCGCATAATACATAATTATCCCGTAAAAAGTAAAAAATGTGCTTAAATACTGCACGTTCGAAAATCTTGCCTACACAGCTTAGTAAGGAGATGGGTCTATAGTTGCTGCACATTTCTGCTGCACGACCTTTATGAATTGGAGTTACATGTGCTTTATTCCATTCGGTTGGAAACTTACAGTTAGTAAGGGATAAATTCAATAATTTTGTTAGAGAAGAAGAAATACTAGGAGCTGCCTCGTTTAACGACAAGGGGCTAATGCCGTCTGGTGCTCATTCCTTATCAGTATCCAAGGACCTTAAAATGTCTTGGACACTATCTTCATCTAAAACAATGACTTCCAGTAAGGTGACCGCGTCTTCAACTTCACTAGGTGAAGTAAAGAAGAAGAATCTACATCGGAATGTTTCAGAAAGTATTCGTTAAAGGCTTCAGCTTTGGATTTACTATCAGACAGAACCAAATTGTTTGATAGTAAAGAAGGTATCTATGTATCAGTTTATTCTCTTCAAATAATATGCTTATGTTAAAATTTACGGAATCACTAAAAACCATTATATTCTATTTGGGTGGGGCTTCAGATGTGCAGTAATCTAAAGTGTGTTCAAGAGGTCTAAAACTGTCTTTTAAGTTTTCTTACCTGCTTTCAGAGGGCATACTAATCAATTTTTTAAGAGATTAAAACTGAGCCTGTAGTGATTTGCATAGTTGATGTATGTTGCCTGTATGATTTGCAGTTTGTCAATTGTCACAATTTGCTCTTCATGGTATTAACTCTTCCAGTGTTACAATTTTTACTAGTTTTTGGTTACAGACCATAGTTGTGATTGGCTGGTTGCGCATCCCAACGGAGATAGTCCGTAATTGTGAAAATACTGTGTTTTCATCATGCTGTAGCTTCTGTTTAAACAAAGTTAGCTAAGTCAGGTTTGCTGCATAACAGAGTTGCTGCATTGGTGGCCAAATAGGGGCTCTGTCTTCCAGCCCAGGTGGGAACTTTATGGTGGGGAAGGACAATGATGTTACCCTGGCAAGAGCACAGTTTATACGCCTGTATAAAGCTGACATCCAGGTGTTATTTCGTATTTCAATTATCACAAATTAACGAGCTGGGAATTCTATGACAAAAATGCATCCGAGTTTTTCTGACATTTTTATCTGTTAAATGCCATTCACAGAATTCTAAAATACCAAAATGTTTTGTTTTTTTTAGGCAGAAAAATTTTAATATGAAAAATAGAGGGATTTATAACTGTGGTCTGTGGCCCATTAGGGCTACCTCTGCATGTATTGGGGCTGACATGGTCATGCTGTTATTCTATTATCGTCCATCAAGCAAGGTAAAAATGGGACGTCAGCACTTTTTGACAGCTGCCTGGACAATTTTGAGTGATCCTAACAACATTTACATGGATGGGGCATGCAAGATATGGCTCTTGGACTGTAGGTCACAAAGCAAATGGTTTAGGCTATGGTATTGTGTACCTCAGGCCAACTTATAAAAGGTGAAAAAGAGTATGACACCCACAGATTTGCTGTGAATATCAAGTTTAATAGTCTCAATATTTCAAAAATTCATCAAGTATCACATTTATGTCACAAATCATTGTGCACAGAAATGTCGCACCTATTGGTGGAACCCCACTTCATAAATAATAACACGATTCACTGCAAGACATTTAACAAGTGCAGAGGTCACGCCTCCGTTGCGGACTGCTTGGTAGATAGATAGCTTCCATAGTCCTTTGTATTTAGCGATACCTCACAGGTACCCCACAGGTAATCATATGTGTGTATGAGAAATTAACAATGCTAATATGACATACATAAATTATGTTAATCCCATTTACATGGAGCTTGATAACCCTCTCTTTCAAACTTTTTTGGTTGCATTGTAATTGTAGGCCTATAGCCCACATTCACATGCATAGTTGTTTATACAATATCATGTGAAAGTGATTTCGGGCATACCAGAAAAATGCGCATTGTCTGTCAGAAGAGGTGTAAAATCATAGGTAAAATGCAAATTTCTTTGTTTGTTGGTTTTGTTTTTGCCCCCCCCCCCCCTTTTTTTTTTTTTCCTTTTTCTTTTCCTTTGGTAGAGAAGGACTTACATGTAAGCATGTCATTTAACTGGGGTAAATCATTCAAAATCAGTCATGCTGACTTTGGTGAGCTGTTGAGTTCATCCGCATATTATTTTCACATATATGAATCAATTTACATGCATAAATATGGATGAAAGCACTTATGAACTGCAGTTTTTGTAACTTTTACCAAACAAGTGTACATAGGTGGCAAAACATCTGAACTTACACATATAACCACATATAATTACACGAGTTCTAGAAAGTGAAACAAGAGTAAAAACGCTTGCCTGAAACCACTTATGCCTGATAATTGGATTGATAATTCGATGCTTATCAAATTTAAAATCAGAGTACTCCTAAATACAAATATGAATTTTATGGTATGGGAGTAACTGTACACACTTATGTCCTTTTCTTTCTTATATGTGCACATACATCAGAAACCATACCAATAAACCACAACTTATGAAGTCTAGTGCAGAAAAAAGGGGTAGCAATATTAGTGTGTGGAAGCTGGATCACCCCAACTGCCCTCTTAATCTTCATACAGTGGGCGCATTGAAAGTGGATATGAGTACAAAAAGCATAATTTGTTGAATACTGCTGCATTTATCTGTGACCTGCTGGTCTTAAACTATGCAGTTTAATGGGCCAATACTATTTAAACACTGAAACTATTCCATTGTCTGCCATAATTCAGATTATATCAGGAAAATAGTATCAACCATCATGACTGGTATTAGATGCTGATTTGGTGTAACTGATACCACCCCCCCCCCCCCCCCCCCATTACTGCCTCAGTAGTGATAGACGTCATACTTTTGTAGACACATTTTACGAATCTACCCATAAATATTTTTTAAAAATCACCAATTTCACGTAAAAATGATTAAATTTTAGTAATATATTAAATATTTGGGTTTAAATTAAGGGATGGGGCATTTGAATTTGATCACTCATTGTAAGGGCAGGACATGCAGGCAAGTGATTGTATGCTTGCATCATAGCCCATTGTATATTGTATTCATACTGGACAGAATTGATTGGATGCAATTATATAATTATCCTCAAAATTTTGATCAACTATGACAAAAATCCATCCGTGTTTTTTGACATTTTTATCTGTTAAATGCCGTTCACGGAATTCTAAAATACCAAAATGCTGATTTTTTTTTAGAGTGAAAAATGCTTATATGAAAAACAAAGGAATTTATAACTGTGGTCAGTGACCTTTTGAGGAAAGGAATTGGAGAGGCTTTAAACCAATTTTACTTGCACATGGAAAAGGTGGGGACAAAATTAGGAACAGCACATACGGACAAATAGATGTTACGATAAAGGTAATATGGCAAATAGAGAGAGAGAGAGAGAGAGAGAGAGAGAGAGAGAGAGAGAGAGAGAGAGAGAGAGAGAGAGAGAGAGAGCGGGGGAGAAGCTTGAGTAACGGGAACAGGACATGACAGGACGGCAAGATAGGGATGGCACTTGGAGTACACCTTGCATTTGTAAATACAGTGTATATCAGTAACTGATCTGTCGGCATGTTAACAAGCCACTTCTCCTCTATAGTTCCCCTAAAGCCGTCTCTTGACAACTTAAGTTCCCTGATTTATTTTTTTCCTAAATTCCGCGAGGTTTCTGGAATTACGCACATCGACTGGTGTCATTGGCAAAGAACAGGTGTGAAAAAGAAGTAACTAAATAGATCAGTCTTGGGTATCTTTTCCGCTGAGGCTTGCTATTGGACTGAAAAGTCGTGTATTTCAAAATATTTCTCTTTTTTTTTTTTTTTGCAGCTTTAACAGTCAAATCCTTAATGTGGCTAGAGAAGAACGGTATGTTAGACCTAAATATAAGTCTGTCAGAATGGGTGTCCATTAAGACTAGATTAGCGTACTGTAGAGGCTATCTACTATGCTGAGTTGCTATGGTTAATACTCGAGCTTATCCACCCATGACGGGAATAAAGTTCGATATTCTGTCATTATAAAGATTTTATGCTTGCAACTGTCACGGTAATCTGGTATAAGTTGCAGTGACGTTGAAGAGACACAGAATTCCATTCACTCATAATGCCACAGGATGGTAATCCAGTATGCTACATATACTACATATATCTCCCATACCGCTAGCTATGGGTGTACTTACTTATTAGGAAGTCATGAAAGTGAAACCTGGTGTATCGCCAAGCTGAATCTTTAGCCAACCCGTCCCAGGTAAAGATGGAGTACGGGGACGGACTATTTGGTTTCAACTTTGGTTGGTAGGTACTCTGGGTGTCTATGTGCAGGTTTTTGCTAAAAATGAAATATAATAAATAAATAACTAAATAAATAAATAAATTAATAAATTAATTAAAAATAAATAAATAAATAAATAAATAAATAAATAAATAAATAAAACAAATAAAAAAGAAGAAAAATCTATTTCATACAAAATGACACATTTTTCAATCGTATGGCGCGAGATCCGGTAAAATTTGCAATTTAGTTAACCTTTATTGTTCAGGGATACACAGATGAAATGGGCTCTAAACTCTACACGGAGTGCAAGATGCAGGGCAATTCCCCGGGTGCCATATTCCGATCACTATCTATTTAGTACCCTTCACGGGATCAGGTCTTTTTGAAAGAATGTGTTAAGATCAAGATGGACCTGTTTGCGCTGTTAACCCCAAACGTAACGAAGCATTGTTCCGTGGTAATATTTTGCTTTCCTTCTTTTAATTTTCTCAAGCTAACCACGGTAGACTATTGAAATGTAAAGAATGTTTTTCCTTGCTTTTGACATAGTGTTCATATACATATGGTACATAAATCATATCTTGTATTTGCTTGACAATAAAAAAAAAAAAAAAAAAAAACAACAACAAAATTACACAGCGCGAGGTGATGCAGTGGTTTGACTATATTGCAGTAAAATTGTAAAAACTGATGTTCTCATTTTCAACAGCCATTATTGGCATAGCTATTCTAAAGTTACAACGGCTGACCGTTATGTTTACATGCAGCCTTTACATGCTTAAGATTTAATATCCGACGCCGATGACCATGACTTTCATACCTATTTTAAAAAAGAAAGGGGAAGTAAACACCCTTCTCGTCAGCGCCTCTTGGGCTGTTTGTTAGAAAAGATACATTCCTATTCATTCATATCTTATTTAACTTTGCTTTGTCAATGTCGACAGATATAAAACCGTGTATTTACAAATAGCATAAAGAAGCGAAGCCTTCATTTCGGCCCTCTTTTCCTCATACGTCACTGTACGGCACAAATGTTTTAATATGGGTCAGGAATCAAAAAGTTTGAAGTCCCAAAATTTCATCTACACAAATTTAGGACGACAAACCGAAAAGCCTCAGACAATGTAACATTGACACAGCGTCAGAGGGGATGAAAGACGAAGAGCTTTAGATATTTTTAGACTTTTATGGATAAACCGATATTCATGCAGCCGATTCTTGCACTTCCAGCAAACTCAGTACCTTCACGCTTCGATGCGTGACTGGGTTGCCTTAGGGTATTACACCAGGGTAATCTTCCCCTGTCTGTATTCTTGTATTATCCTTTCTATAAAGCCCGTAATTGTAAATATGTAAAGACAAAGTATGTTCACTTACTTGAAAGTGATATCTGACAGTCTTGCTGCAGAAAATATTCCAAATACAATGTCATCACCTCAACCAGGCTCTCACCCTGACCCAAGTGTGTATGCTACTTCCTGGTTCAAGAATAAACTGAGTATGGCGCTTCAAACTAGGACACATTTTTGTGAGTTGATGCCCATCCATGTAAAACGTCCCGGCGTCCGTGATAGGCAGGTCAAGCTTTTATACAAATACAGACAGGAGTATGTCCATTAAATGAGATGTTTAAATTTTGCTGGTTGAAAGAACATTCGGTGGAAACAATTAGGCGTGATTCAACAGAACGGCAGTGTCAACTGCACAAACAGTTGACATAACAGAGGCCTAATTAATCAGGGGTTTTTTGTTGTTGTTGTTGTTGTTTTTGTTTTGTTTTGTTTTGTGTTTTGTTTTTTGTTTTTTGTGTTTTTGTTTTTGTTTTTGTTTTTTGTTTTGTTTTGGTTTGGTTTTTTTGTTTGTTTCGTTTTGTTTTGTTTTGTTTTATTTTGTTTTTCTTTTTTTTGTTTTTTTTGTTTTTTGTTATAATGAAATCTGGCTATAAAGCTTAAAGTGACTGCCAAGAAATAGTGTTGTTGGGTCAACGTACTATCATTATCGTTAAGGCAAGGCTGAGACTAGCCAAAGCAACATATATGCAGTAAATCAAAAATTACATGATGTCTATTAAGGGAGCACTCCAAGGCTACGATTTCTGGGAGGCGCATGTATTTTCTAACTCGTACTCCAACAGGCCATAAAGTGTCGCTAAACAAATCCCTAACCTCAAAGAGAAGAATAGTCAGTTTGGATGACTTGAATCTTGCATGTAGATTTTATACACAGCATAGGTGCCTTACTTCAAACCCTTTTCCATATAATCTCTTAGATCTTCAGTTTCTGCACATGGATCAACCTTATATAGGCATAGACCCTTATTTGGTTCGGTAGAACCACGAAGCCGACTGTAATGTGGTTTTGCTTTTCCAGTGATAACTCGTGATGGCTTATTTCCTGCCGACGTCGACGACTTAGTTCGCCAGTAGAAAAATTGGGATCTATCTGACTTAACAGATAATTTATTTAATGACGTAGCACTGGAAATATGTACGAAGCTAGCTCTATCAATTGACAGGTGAATATATGCATGTCATAGAGACATATCGCGAGAAGTTGAACCAGATATGCCTATTGGCCTGTGCATATCAGAAGGTCCAAGTATGTACCCATTTATCCTGCCCGGACGAGGAATATAAGCATTGTTGCCCGAAATACCCCGACCAGTGGAAAAAAAATATGCAAAATGGGAACACCTGCAGTTAACTATAAACAAAATATATGTGCTCCATAAATGAGGGCTACACCCCCCCCCCGCCGTTCTGTTTTTATCTATTTATTTTTGGCAAGTCCAACATATTGGCTTAAGTACAGGATTTGCTTAATGTCAATCCAGTAAATCATGCTATCAGACGTTGTCTATCAAGAGTAAAAGTTCTAGTTCATTGGCATACCGTATGCTTTCACTTAAAGCTTTTCATTTGCAAAATATAAAATTAGTTCAACAATATCATTGATTAATCTTCATTATCATCAATTTGCTTGTTCCGTAGATGCATCATTTATAAAGTTCTTCCCTAAAATTACAGAGGCGTGGACATTATATATATATATATATATATATAGAGAGAGAGAGAGAGAGAGAGAGAGAGAGAGAGAGAGAGAGAGAGACAGAGAGAGAGAGAGAGAGAGAGAGAGAGAGAGAGAGAGAGAGAGAGAGAGAGAGAGAGAGAGAGATTACCTTCACCGACTTATATCTCAATTTGATGCTTTCATCCAGTTACAGTAAGTATCGTATTAAATGTAACATTCAGAAAACTTCCTTTTTTATTGTCCATATTTCCGAGTCCATTTTTGAAATAATTCCTTTAGATTAATGCGTTATTATTGCTGAACACACATGCAATCTCTGAGACATGATGACAAATTGAAATCAATTCATAAATCACTTTTGTCATTCCCGCGCGACTTTGTGGAAATGTTCCCAGCAGATTTTAACGGTCGAGAAGGCAAGATAGTCCTAATTAATGGGTGCAGTGCAGAACTGACTCTGTAGAATTTTGAATCTGAAAACGTAAGTTCTATAAAAAGTAGCAATTGGCACAATTATTTTGCTAGAATGTGCTTAAATGAGCTGGGACATGGGGTCGTTAAGCAGGCGCGAAATATATATATATATATATATATATATATATATATATATATATATACATATATATACATATATATATACATATATAGAAATATATATATATATATATATATATATATATATATATATATATATATATATATATATATATATATATATATATATATATATATATATATATATATATATATTTCCCCGGACGCTTATACTATTTAGCATTCATTTTTTATTTATTTTATACTCTTAAGCAACTTGTTATTGGGTATATGGCCCCAAAACACACTTTACGGATTCTAAAAAGAAATAGCAGTTAGTATATGTAGTGAGTGTATTTCTTTCTAGACTAAACAAAGCACATAAAGTAACCAGTAAAACATTATTCTCGGTTTTTAGTCGGGTATATGTATTTTTAGCAGATAAACGGGCTTTTATTCCAAAGAATGACTAAGTAGATTACGGACATAATGTTAGTGTAGAGACTCGGGCACATATCTAAAAAAATATCGTGTGTATGAAAAAAAAATACATTTTTGCTCCTATGCATGTTCAAAAATAAATCACGTAAAAGATCGCACGACTGCCCTCCATAGTGATTAAATTGTTTTTTTTTTCCTTTTTTTTTTCATTTCGAAGCACCCTTAAACTGTATTAAGGTAAACTGAATATGACCATGTTTGTTAGCACCCCGACCTCACCTGCACTGAAAGCCGTTTCTGTCCTGTATCCCTCATTTCGGCACAAACCGACTGCTGCCTCTATGATACCGATCACTTGAATACTTTAAGTAACGAAGACATGGTAATGAGTATTCAAATTAATTTTTTGAAATATTTATTATGTACTACGTAAAACACTTACACAATACATCACCGAAATGATCACACCATTCCCCTCAAAAGTGATTCAGCGTTTTTTTTTTTGTTTTTGTTTTTTTGTTTTTTCCTTTTGAAAATATATCCAGGTTAACTGCTCAGAATATGCGCATGTTTGCTAGCACCCCGACTTGACATGTGTTGAAAGTCGTTTCTGTCCTGTATCCCTTATTTAGGCACAAAACGACTCCTGCCTTTATGACACTGACCACTTGGATACTTTATGTAACGAAGACATGGCAATGTGTATTTCATTTGGCTTTTTAAAATGTTTCTTAGTGTACTACGTACGTGCGATCCCTAATCACTACATCCATGTGTTTGTTGCACACGAAATGAAGCATGCAAATGAAGCTGACTACATTTCAAGATGATCCCATTTATGGCACGTAATACTCAAATTTACACATGTATGCAGGATGAGATCACTAGACGCACACGGTAGCTTTCCGTTTTGTTTCTCGCAGCGTGTATCAGCTTTTTCAAGCAATCC